>JAWNLD010000320.1:1802500-2225000 GCA_035041545.1 Drosophila colorata | reverse complement strand
ATTTCATAATCATCATTAATGAGTTTCTTGCCCTATTTTAATTGTTCAACTACTGGGAAATACTTCATGGCACTTCTACAAGAAAAAAAAAAAAGAAAACATTCTCGCAATAGGTTTTACGCACGAGCTAACAGCTAACAGCTGGGTAGAAAGATAATAAAGCCTAAAGTTACACTAAGAGAAAAAGGAAAAAAATTCTTGAATCTTACTAAACCAAAAATAAAATATTTTTAGTTTTAATTTTATAATCGTTGTTGCAAAAAAATCAAAAAGCAAAAAATTCCTAAAAAAAAGACAAGTAAAAAATGATTCACCTTTGCAGAATATATTTGCAAAATTTAGATTTTTTTTTTTTTAGAAAACGTTCTGAACAATTATTTAAAATGAGTTTTAAAAAATAAAAAATATCAAGCTTGTCACCATTCGGACAATGTTTGTATTTGATGTCAATATAAGATTCTTCGTATTTTTCTGTAAGTGTACTAGTACCAGTAATATTGTGTCTGTTGGACAAGAACGCAAACTGGGCTAATATTCTTGTTGTTAATGTTGTTGTATTATAAGAAACCCGTACGTTACGCTCACGCACTTTATAGCTAAGCAAAAGTCTGCTTAATAGCAATTAAAATTCCACTACAGTCACGTCCCAACTATCCACCTTGTGCTTATATGGACTGCAAATCATTTGGCCGGGCTAAGAAAAATCGATGGCTTTGATTTGAGAGCTGTTCGTGCCAAATGAAGGTAGGCAAAAGTGCATTTTGTCTCTCTGCAATTGCCATTAAATGGTCAGAATAGCCCAGTTGGCCCATTGCCAGGACGGAGCAATAGTGACATACATTTATAAGAAAGTATATGGGCAAAATTTCAATTTTGCGACGAGGACTTTCCTTTTTTTTTGGCAGTCCTTTCGCTGGTTTGCCTACTTTTCAGGGTCGACAAGGAAAGTGTGCAAGATTTTAAGGACATTTATTATATAAGCAGGTGTACATATGTTGTTCGTAAATGGGATATCTTTAAATATTTAATTTTGGATTTGTTAAAAAAATTTTAAAACTATATTTTTCAGGGAGTGTAAGTTGGAAACTGCATGGAAAATATGAAAAACATTCAACGTCTTCATATTACTTTTGTTATAAACTTCTTAAAATATGGTCTTTACATAGCGCAAGTAAACAAAGATTATGTTGTATATATATTTTGTCTTGGAAGTTTTTATTCGGCTTATAAAACTTTTCTTTAAATTTTTTTTAGAACAGTTTTCAAAAAACCATCCTTTCTGCGTGCAGAATATTAATTATTGATTTGCATAAATTCGCGTATTACTTTTAGAATTTTATACGTACGTATTTTACAAAAAAAAGGTCCCTTTTAAAAGGAATTCCAAAAATGGAAATACATTTTTTTTTAGTTCAAATTACAGAAGATTTCTTCTTTATTTAAAGAAATAATAGTTATCTCACTTCGGTTAATTGTATGATTTTTTTTAAGGCTAAACTTCAATAAGCTTTTTACACTTTTGTTTATTAAAAATAATTCACTTTCTTTGTATCATTTAAAATGTTCGTGAACAACGTACTATTAATTTTTTCTTTTAATTTTCGCCTTTCATTTTGTTGTTTGTTTTTTGTTTAATTCAACACGTACCTAGTATGAATGTATGTACTACATACATATATAAATAAACATTTACCGATTTATCAATTATTATTATTTATGCAAAAGGGCCAACGAACTGCAGTTGTGGCTATATAAAGACCTCGTTCCTATAATTATAACCATTTAAAGCACATAAAACCTTGCCACAAACTGCTGCCACAGAGCTACTGCCATTGCCTACAGTAAGAAATATAAATATATGTACATATATTCGTTTATGGCTTAAAACATACTTAAAGACATTCACACGAAAGCCCAACTTTGCTTGATAAAAGTTTAAACAATAACAAAGCGAAGAGCGCGTAATGGAAATGGAAAGGGAAGCGCCGAGCTTTTGTTTTTGCACGCGTTCGCGTTGAGCATCAAAAATCAACTGACACGCAAATCGCATGGGTCAGAGAAAATGAAGAAGACGCCAAAAAAAAAAAAAAAAAATGTAGAAGCAGAGAACAGCAACAAACGAAAACAAAACGCACAAGCCTACCCTCAAAACAGACAGCATTGGTTTGGGGCGAATAAAGTGGAGACGCAGGGTGGTTAAAGATAGGTACATGTATGTTTGTGTGTGTACCATTGTGTGGGTGTGTGTGTGTGTGTGTGTTTCTGTCAATATTTGCAAAAGCTGCGCCGCGCACTTGCATTTCCTCTTTGGCACGCTCAGCTGTTTGCGTTTGGTACATTTTGGGCATGGAACAAGCGGAAGTGGAATTGAAACAGCTGCTCAGCGCCAGCTGCCCTGGACTTTTGTCATGCATTGTTTTGGCTTGGCCCATTATGCAAACTGTCCGCTATTCAGAAATGAACAAAGTGCGGGCAAAGGAAACAAAACAAAACAAAGCTGCAAATCCGGGCACTGTGCAAAGGTCCTTAAACTGTTAGCTAAGCCAGTTATTTTTAAAGGTATTGGTGCATATTTAATATGTCCGTATTTGATTGTTAATTTAAAAGAAACTAAGAATAGTTGCACCAAAAACTGTAATAATCTAATAGACAAATTGCCCCACATTATTAAATTAAATATAAATATCCTTAAGCGGTATTTACTCAAACTGTACCTTAATTTAGGTACATTTATATCAGTAGGTACTTTTTACAAGCAAAATGGAAAGTACGTGTGCTCGACTATGAGATTGCCTGTACCGTCTTCAAATACATTTGGGTTATACATTCTGTGCAGAAAGAGTAAAATGTGTAATCGAAATTTAATAAAATAGATTTATTTGTTATGGAAAATACTTTGATTTGAACGTAATGATAGGTATGAGATCTAAAAGAAAATTAAAGGATAGTTCATATAAAAACCCCAAAATGCAATCAATTTTAATTCCATTGATTCATTTTTATGGTAAGGCTTTTCAATTACCAATTTTCAATTTCTGTAAAAATTCAATACAACTTAATGCAAAGATAGCATATATAGGCTCGGATACAATAAATGTAAGAGTAAATTCTTCAAATAGAAACGTAAGCTAGCATTAGCTCTTACCCAATTTATGGACTGTTCTTCTAAATAATTTTAATGAAATTTTAATATATTTTTTTTAGATCATACAAAAGTAAAATTTATTTAAAAACTAGGATGTTTATCAAAAAAGCAGAGGAAAGCCACAAATATTTTTCTGTCACGTAACGCGCCAATATTTGTTAGTCTTTATCTCCGAAATAGTGCTACCTAAGTGCTATCAAAAATTCAACTACTAAAAATAAATAAATTGTTCTTTGTTTTTCTATTTGAGTATGTTTATATAGAAAAACAAAAAACAATTCAATTTTTTTAGCAGCTTTATTTTTTATAACTATAAGCAATCGACGATATAAAATCGAATACAGGATATACTCAGCACAATGGCATAAATTATGAAGCGAACTCCGAAATCTCCCCCTTGGAGTGTTTATATGTAATTGCAGGGTTGTTAAGCCTCCCCCACGGGGTAGCTCTTGTCGTTTCGTAACAAGAGCAGACAATTGTCCAATTGTATTGACACGCGTGTTGGGTCTTTAAGCGGGGGCGGTTTTTCTTTATTTTAAGTTACATAGGTCAGCAGTGGGCAGCAATTGCAGGTGAGGCGGGGCTTGGTGCAAACAATAAAAATCGATAGCTGTACGTGAATGTGTGCCACCCACAACTTACCATATTCCGCGACTTGGAGGCGTCCATGTCCGGGCTCGAGTGCAGCTCGGCGCACGCCTCAGTTTGCTGCTCTGCTAGGGCCGCCCGCTGTGTGTCGCCGCATAAGGCATCAATGTCTGCCAGCTGCAAGGATGTGGACGTCTTGTGGCCTAAATTGCACCAGCTGCGATTACGCGTTAAAGGCACGGCTGTCGGACCGTTGCGCAACGTGAATGCTTTCGATGCGCTCTCGGGGAGCTTGGCGCGCGTACTGACATCGCCGCCGGCAGGGCCATTGAGCTGAGGATGCGCTTTTGTGCCGCGCAGGCGCATCGAGGCGGAACGGCGCAATGGAACAAACTCACCGACGCTGGGATGTGGTATGCGTGTGGGCCGTGGTGAAGTTGGATTTGCTGCTAATGGTGGTGGTGGTGTATTTGTATTTGTGTTTGTGTTTGTCTCTGTGTTTGTCCGTTGCTCCTGTGGCTCCTCTTGGCGCATTGGTGACGTCTCCAGTGGCGGCAACGACGTCATCGCTGGCGCTGCTGCTGTGTCCTCCGTAGCTTCTGTTGATGTTGTTGTTTTCAGCTGCTGGGAAAAAGTGAAAATGTTAAATGCAAATTAATGCAATTGTTTGCTGTTGCTGCCGCTTGTTGCACTTTCAAAATTGAGCAATTTCTTAAATGAATGCGCGTCTTAAATGCTTCATTATCTTAAACGCTCGCCACAGTCCAAGTAATTAAAACTTTCTTCAGCTCAACAATTAATGAGCAAACACTTCAAATGCCAACCCTCTAAGCCCCACTACCCGCTCACCCCCCACACACACACACACTCGCCCACTTCAAACACGCTGCATTGCTCCGATTTTGTTGTGATTAACTTGGCCAATAAAAAGTGAAATTAAAGTCGATTGCATGTCGCGATCTGTTTGTGGTAAATTATGAAAGATCTTGTGGTTGTTGTCTTCGCTATGGATATGCCATAGATATCTCTTTTGGTTATGGATATAGCTGACTCTTTGGCTACATGTCTTCGGCGTTCTAGTTACGTAATTAACGTTATTATCATGGCCAAGTCTTGGTTAAGCACTATCAAAACAGCTGTGCACACATTTCCAGCCAATTGCCGCCCCACTGTGCTGCCATTTATCTAGCTGGTATATGGCCAAAATATTTCTACAGCTTGTTGGCCCAGAGAAGTTCACTGATTAATGCAATTAATTAGTCTACACTTTCTACAAGAAGTTGAGTTACAACTTGAAATTAGTTTGAAATTAAATTATAAGAACTTTATACTTTATGTTTTATGTAGCTGTTCTAAACTAAAGTTATTGTTTACCTCTTTTTTTTAAATGGCAACTAAAATTTGAAAGAAAAGTCAAAGCTAGTGTGGCGGTTAATTAAAATATAGATGAATATTAAATACTCTTTTGCAAGTTGTAAGTTTTATGACATAGTAGGGCAATATTTATGGCAAAATTGTGGGCAGTAAAAATATTAACAATTAATGAATACTACAAAGATACGCATCAAGATAAACATTAAAACTACATTCTAGTACAATTAAATTAATTTGAAAAAAGGTCTAAAATTAAATTTTACTAAAATCTGAAAATCGAATTAATACAAATATGAAAGTTCGAGTTTGAAAATCTATAAGTCATAAAAGATAAAATTACCTTACATCGTGTCAAAATAATATAAATTCGTACACAGATATTGTGTTGCAAACTCAAATTCTACACAAAATGCATTCAATGAATAATATCAAAAATTATTTAAAAAAAATTTACGAAAATTTGATCTGTTTTTCCAGTGTTTTTTAGTGTGCTACATGATATAGTGGATCATAATTTTTCTGAATCTGCAATTCAACACGGAATTCATTCAAAAAAAAGGAAAAAGTCAAGCTTAACAAAAACTAAAAATATATTCCTAATTTTGAAAAATTTTAACTTTATAAAACTGATCAGAAATTTTAACAGATATTTACAAAATGAAATTTTTCAAGAATGAGAAATAATTAAAGTATTTTTTACAGATAAAGAAAATTGCAGACTTGCATTTGCTTTGGATATGGGAAAGATGAGCTATTTATCTCGTGTCTTGGCTTGAAATACGAAGTCAGGTAGTTGGCTAAATTGATGATAAGGCACTTTACAGAACGAAATCGGCACATGTTGTGACATGTTCCTAAGGTTTTCACTCGAAACGAAGCCAAAATTAGTCAAATTAAAAGCAAATTATCTAAAAACTTTCGATGCTAAATCACCAAGAGAAGAATCAAAGAAAATGAGCGTTTAACACTCCATTAAGTGGGGTTTCTGTAAGGGGCCCCATTATCATCTGCTCCAGTTCGGCAACATTTCTTTGGCTATTATTTTAAAGTATTTCCGCTTAAAGCTTTTGGACTGACAGCAGCAGCAACAACAACAACAACAACAACAAGATTGTACCCCCAAAACACACACAGTTGAGTTTTGTTTTGGGCCATAAAAGGTCAATTTCACAGCTGAACAAACGTGTTTGTTGTTATTGCTGTGGATTTTTTTTTTTGTTTTTTGTTTTGTTTTTTGGTTTGGTACAGACAAATTGTTGAGTTTTAGTTACCGTTTGTAATTGGTTTGTGCCACGTTTTTACGAGATTTAATGACAACAGCTCGAATGCTTTTGAACGCATTTTCTTTGAACTCGAACGACAAGGTCGACGATAGCCGACTCGGATATCGAGAGAGTTACGTGTTGGCATTTGATGAGCAATTTACTGGGGGAGATCTTTAAAGATAGTCGCTGACAGCTGGTTTTAAATTGAACAAGTTCAGTTTGCAACACAAAGTGTGCGTTATTGTCGGCTTTAATAATCGCGGCGTCTCGCACGCCCCGTAATACGGAGAACACCCATCGAAAAGCGCAAACTCTCTCTCAGAGAGCGCGCTCGCCCAGCTTTATCAACAATAACAATTTGGTTGTTTCTGATAAGAGGCAAAAATCGACAGCAATTGTCTCGGCCACAAAACAAAAAAAATAAAAAAAAATAAAAAAAGGAAGCTTTTAACATGTGTAGAAAATCATTTTTATTTACCTATTTTCACAGCAAGTTAGCAGAAAACCAAAGAAAAACTCCGTGCAATTGCAATATTTACACAAACATTGTTGTTAAATATTTCTAGTAAGTAGCGTGCTTAATTTAACTAATAGAAAAACACAGTTAACGTTAACGACGAGCGTGCGTCGCGAGCGACAAACTGCAACTGAAAAGTGCGGCAGCGTTGCGACTAGCTGTTGGCAAATGGAAAATGGAAAATGTTTGTTGAAGATGGAAAAAACAACGTTTGTTTGCAATTGCCACGGCGCGAGCGAGACGGAAAATGGAGTAGCGCATAAAACAGTGGCGGCGGCAAATGTTGCAATAATAACCTCTCTCGCTGACACGGGCGACCCCGGCGATGGCATTTTAAATGATTTTTCGGTGCTGGGAATCTGTGGCATTTGAATGGGCCGCTGGGTGAAAGGCAATTGCAATTAATTGGCGCAGCAAACCTAAAGTGCAATTGTGTTTTTTTGTTTTACTTACCTCATTACGTACGTTTCACATGGCATTTACATTTTATAGCCAGGCCAAGAAGTTGGCGCCATAGCTAGCGTTCGGTCTAGCGGAACGCAATGTGGTCTGGCTTAGGCTGCATTTTTCTTTGGCGCGAAACTAAATATTCAAGCAAAAAAATAGCTAGATTTATTGCTATCAATAATCGATGGCACTTTCGATACATTTGTGTAAACTGTGCAGCAGCTGGTCAGACTGTATAAACAGCTGTTGCGGCAGCGTTGATAATTTCGGTTGTTATCGATAACTCAAGTATTACTTGCACTTTGCCGACGCTGACTGTCAAAAAAAGCTGCTTTGTGTTTGTTGCTGCCAGCTAAATTCTACTGACGTGAAGTAAATACTTCACGAGACACACGTTTGTTTTCATACCCAAAAAGGTAGATCGCTTAACCAGAACCTACAGCTGCCTGTTAACTTTACACTCAACTTATTTGGCAGTTGCAACATGGACCGTTTGCTACGTTTAGGCGGCGCTATGCCACAGGCCGCACCGCCAACAGACGCGCCCGTCGTGGACACCGCCGAGCAGGTGTACATCTCGTCGCTGGCGCTGCTGAAGATGCTGAAGCACGGCCGGGCCGGTGTGCCCATGGAGGTGATGGGCCTGATGCTCGGCGAATTTGTTGACGATTATACGGTGCAGGTGATCGATGTGTTTGCCATGCCGCAGACGGGCACGGGCGTCTCTGTGGAGGCGGTGGATCCGGTCTTTCAGGCCAAAATGTTGGATATGCTGAAGCAGACGGGCCGGCCCGAAATGGTCGTCGGCTGGTATCATTCGCATCCGGGCTTTGGCTGCTGGCTGTCCGGCGTGGACATCAATACGCAGCAGTCCTTCGAGGCGCTGTCCGAGCGCGCCGTCGCCGTTGTCGTCGATCCCATACAGTCGGTCAAGGGCAAGGTGGTGATCGATGCGTTCCGCCTCATCAATCCCAATATGCTGGTGCTCGGCCAGGAGCCGCGCCAGACCACCTCGAATCTGGGTCACCTGCAAAAGCCTTCGGTGCAGGCGCTGATCCACGGCCTCAACCGGCACTACTATTCCATCAGCATTAACTACCGCAAGAACGAGCTGGAGCAGAAAATGCTGCTCAATTTGCACAAAAAGTCCTGGAAGGATGGGCTAACGCTCGCCGACTACAACGAGCACTGCTCCATCAACGAGGACACCGTGGCCGAAATGCTCGATTTGGCCAAGAATTACAACAAGGTAAGCTGCATACATATACTCGCAAGAAATTGCAATTTTAGCATAGCTTATTGTAGTGGTCAAGGCAGGCGGGAGGGGCCTTTTGCGGTCAAGTCTAAACTTATCTTGGAAGTTTGTAAAAACAAAGCGGCAATCTTCCAAAATATATATTTTAATATTGTGAGGAATTATTATTTTGTTTTTAAATATTTATTTTAATCCCCAAAAAAAGTTCTACCTACGCCACTGGCTATTGTATACTCTTTAAAAATGATCCCAATCTCAGTGTCAGCCCAGTGCTGCCATCTGTTTAAAATTTACTATATTAAAATTTTCTGCCAGGTGGCATTCCGTAAAGCCCACAATTAATCGAAAAAGTTGCATATGACAAACTTAATTTTTAGAACTGAACTGGTTCTTTGAATCAACAACAAGAACCAGCTAAGTGTTTTCTGTTGGTGTAGTAGACCATCGTTGTTTATTTAATAGAAGAAGTACAGTCATTATTATATCTAAAAACATAATATCTAATGTAACTCAAACGATAATATTCTGGCACGTAGTTTGTTTATTCATTTAACTGACTAGTTCCATCGATCTGATTCAGAACAATTCGATACAACTCCAAAATTTGACTAACGTGTTGTCTCACTTTCACAAATGCCTTTTAGCTATTTTGAGAGCAAAGTCAAAAATTTAACTTTACATATTTTATATGAGTCATAATTTTATTAATTACTATTTGTGGGAATGCTCTTAAAGACATTTAATGCCTTTTTCATTTAGCTGATGTTTAATTAGCTGATCGTATAATATGCATAAATAGAGGACAATAAAATTGTTTACTGATAATACCTATTTATACTAATAATAATTATACTTATACTAATATTAAACTATAGTTGGTATGGAATATAAAAATAAGCCCAATTTAATGGTAATATCTCGTAGATCATAAGAGTTGGGGCCACCCAATTTGGCTTAGTATGTTCTCAAATAACATACACATATCGATAATAATTCACTGTTGGAATACCTCGCCCACCTACCTAAAATTGAATAATTTAGGAGGTACAGTCGTGCACTCTGATTTACGCATAAATTTGCCACATCTGGAGATTTCATAAAGACAGGGTATCTCCTAGTCGGGCACTTCCGAATAAAGCACTTCATAAATATAAATATAAATATATATATATATATGTAAATATTAGTTTAATGAATTTAATTAATATCTTGAATCAGATATTTGTCTATTTGTATGTAAATACATACATATGTATGATATTTATAAGTTTTTGTATACATACATACTTATGTATATATATTTGCGCACAAATATTTATACACTTTCCCGCATTTTCTATTTGCAGTCCCTTGAGGATGAGGAGAAAATGACGCCCGAGCAGCTGGCCATCAAGAATGTGGGCAAACAGGACCCGAAACGGCATTTGGAGGAGAAAGTTGATAAGGTCATGCAGAATAACATTGTACAGTGCTTAGGAGCCATGCTGGACACGATTGTCTTCAAATAGAATTGCATTTGCTATTACAAAGGAAAATAAAAACCAACCCCCAAAAACATAAATCACCAGCCACATTAAGCCTACCCATAACACAAGAAATATAAAAACTGCTTTTCGTTTGGAGCAAAGTTTTACACAAACAAAGAATTGTTTTTTTTTTTATTAATATTTTACGAACAAAATTTTGCGTTATTTGACATGTTACTTAAATGTTAAGTATTTTAAATCTTATGAAACTTAAGGCTAAGCAGCCGCAGCAGCTGCGTTTGACAGCGACGCCAACGACGACGTCGTCGTTGTTTTTGTTAGCAGCCGCAGCAACTGCGCTGCTTTTCTAATTAAAGATGGCGGCAACGTCATTTAGGCGCGCTCGCCACGGATGCGTCTGGCCAACTGTATGTCCTTTGGCATGATGGTCACACGCTTGGCGTGGATGGCGCACAAGTTGGTGTCCTCGAACAGGCCGACCAAATAGGCCTCGGATGCTTCCTGCGAACATTGTGATGGAATTGTCATTACATGATAATGTGAAATGGCCCGCCCCACCTCTTTTCACAGCCCGACACAGTGAATGTTCCCACCATTTTTACATTTTTTTAATAGTCTTTCCCGCCAATTTGGCTTACCTGCAACGCGCCGATGGCGGCCGACTGGAAACGCAAATCGGTCTTGAAATCCTGGGCAATTTCACGCACCAGACGCTGGAAGGGCAGTTTGCGGATGAGCAGCTCGGTGGACTTTTGGTAGCGACGAATTTCACGCAGTGCCACGGTACCAGGGCGATAGCGATGGGCTTCTTCACGCCACCAGTGGACGGCGCTGACTTGCGGGCGGCCTTGGTGGCCAATTGTTTGCGGGGCGCTTTGCCTCCCGTCGATTTGCGAGCGGTTTGCTTGGTACGTGCCATTTTTTTTCTTTAGCGGAAAATTCCCTTTTCACAAAAGTTTTGCAATTAGAGCACTTTTTCTCTGTCTCTCAAAGTGACGTCCGAGCCGTACGATAACTTTTCAACGAATGAGGGGTGAGGGATCGGGCGGAGCTGATACTGCTGGATTATTTTCAACATTCAATGGGTATCGATTAGAGATGGGCATATTTTAGTAGAATTTATCGGATAATTAACCAAGCATCAAATTATCGAAATAAATTATTAAACTCTGTAATTCACTTTTTTGCCTGCATTTTATTTTTATAAAATTATATTGAGTTCATTGCGAATCAAAAATCATAATTTTGTTGTATTCAAATCGTTTGGAGTGTACAAATATAGTTATTCTGCAATTTTTAATTTTTTCCGTCTTTAACGACATGTCACGTGTCAATATCCACAATTACGAATACCGATTAAAATTATCAACAAAAAATACTGTGATCTAGTACAAATCACAGTCGTAAAATACATAACAATGTCTCATCTATAGTATCGATGCAAATCACTCGAAAGCATCCCAATGTGAGTATTCCATCCCTAACGCTCGAATTTCAAAGTAGCGGTACTTTCAATTTAAGGTACGATGATTCCAGTTTAATCTGAAATTGTTATTAATTATTTACAAGAAATTGTTTGATAGCACTGAACATGTCTGAGTCTGAGTACGGAACATGTCCGTATAATAAAGACCATCGAATTCTGCTGTTCAGAATGCCCGGCCACATTGTGAAGTGTGTGCGCAACTACAGTGGGCCACCTTTGGCGATTTGCAAATATAATGCAACGCATCGGCTGCCGGCGGAACAAATGGCTCAGCACCTGGAGGAATGTGTGGACTATAGAAAATTTCACGAATATAGTCACTTGCAAATTGCACTTCAAGCGCGCAAATCACCGCCGCGCTTCTGAAAGCAACATTTTGATTTACAAAGTGAATTGAATTGATTAAAAAACGTGTTATTTTCTTATAAATTGAAAGTGTTTTTTTGAGTAATATCTAGAAGTGAAATGCTATATACATATACATACAAGGAACATGTACATACGCACACGAACACATATTGCACGTTCGTCGCACGTTTTCCACTATTGGAGGCACTTTTCTACACTGCACAAAACCATGTCCAATGCAGCAATGACGAGACCTATTTACAGCCTACTTCCGACTACGATTTCGCTATTATACTATGTCGTCCATTTCCAGGTCGGTGTCTCCCTGCTCGTCCAGCAGCAGTCGTCTGTCTTCCGCTTTAGTCTTTAGATTGGCGGTGGCCTCACTTATGCTCGCCAAGGGTCGCACCTTGCCCAGATTAACAACTGGACTTTGGGTGTACAAATAGATGGCATATGAGACGACAGCAATGGCCAATGCGGTGTTCATATAGATGGGTATGGCGAACAGAAAATAGCACAGCACGGCTGTAAAGAGCAGCTCCAAGGCGCTGGCGAATGTCTTAAGTATTGAGTTCATATACTTTAAAAAGAAACTGGTCACAATGCCAATGGCCGCATTGTTAACAATAATAATGAGCACACTGAAGCGCATAATGCTGCCCAAATTGTGGGCACTGAACGCGTCCAGCAGTTCGCCGCGCAGCAGCAAGATCACCGCATTGCACAGGATCGAGTCCAGGTACATGAAGACGTTCTGCACGAATATGTTGACATCGGCGCCCTTGTCCTTCAGCAGATACTCGTTGTAGACGCCCGCCAGGCAGGAGCATACGGTTTGCGCCAGTATAAAAACCGCACTAATGCTGAAATCGAAGCCCGTCATATTCTTGCCAAGTGCATTTTTGGCGTTCGCTTGCGTGGCATTCGTAGCGCTAACGGGCTGAATGGCCGCCGCTTCGCTGTCGTCATTGGCATCGCTGTAGAAGCTGTTCAGATCCACCTGCTTCAGCATGCAGCCCAGCGTGAGCAATATTAATGAGATCCATTGGCGCTGCGATAAATACTTCTTGAATATGATCTGAAATAGGATGCCCGTGACGACGACGCGCAGCTGCAGCAGCAGATAATACGTGGTGGGATCAAAGGTGGCGAGATTCACAAAGGCCAAGTTATTGTACAGGCAGTAGAGGAACGCGGGCACCATATAGAAGGCCAGCACGCTGCGATCCTTGCGCACATCGCGCACCAGGGAGCGCAGATTGTTTCTAAGATAAATAGAGATTAGTTATGGGTGAGTGATGCTGGCTAACACATACTCCCTGCAATAGAGGCACGTCGAAATGAGCAGCTTGAAGACCTCGGTGAGCAGGACAACGGTCACCGTATTATAGCTGTAGGAATTGTTGGACTCCTGCGATGCTGTCACGAAGATGCCTGCCAAATACAGCTGGGTATTAATATTGGCGCTGGTTTTTTGGATATCAATAAAACACATACCTTGACCAATAAACAGTGACATATACAGCAGGAATATGGTAAATGTCAGTTTTGTGGGAAACAATTCACGCCAATTAGTCGTCATTTTGTCGATTCTGATGTTCTGCTTAGCGGCGTGTCGAATTGCGACTAAACGACCAACTATTTAGATCGCTCTTTTCTTTTTTAACTCATGCGTTGACGTTGCAATCAGTTCTGCTCGTTTCCTCTAAATTCTGACAAGCTCAGCAATTCAATTTGCTTAAAGTAACAGATAAACAAAATTGTTTTTTTATATCTATTTTTGTTATCGCAGTCGGCGCAACAGCTGATTACTGACAGTGTTGCAAAATTGGATATAGACACTGGTGTTGAACAACATTGTTGTGTACTGTGTGTATGTGTGTGCGGCCAACTTCAAGTCTTTTCTTCTTCGTCGTCGTCAAAATGGCAAATCGCGGTGGTCGTCATGCTCGCAATGAGGATTCAGATAATACCATTAATTATGTTCAATGTGATGGTCTGGTAAGTTTGTAATCAATTACATAGGCCGCTGAGTGCCTAGTTTAAGAAAGAATGTCAGTTGTATAGCCTGGAAAAAGTGTTTATAATGCCACGCGCTGGGCCTGCATCTTGTTTGTTTGTGTGCGTGTGTGTATGAGAGCAAGAGAGCGAGAGAGTGATGACAAATGCCAAAGAGTCGCTGATAAATCCCTCTGATGCCAACTGAGATTCATATTTATCCAATTTTTGTAGGCCGTTATGAAAATGGTCAAGCACTGCCATGAGGAGTCCAGCAACATGGATTTGGCCCAGGGCGCCCTGCTGGGCCTGGTCGTGGACAAGTGCCTGGAGATCACCAACTGCTTCCCATTCCCCAAGAGCGGCGACGAGACCATGGACGAGGAGATGTACCAGCTGACGGTGATGCGTCGCCTGCGTCGCGTCAATGTCGATCACCTGCACGTGGGATGGTATCAGAGCTCCGACGTGGGCAACAGCCTGTCGCTGGCACTGCTCGAGTCGCAATACCATTACCAGACCAGCATCGAGGAGTCCGTTGTGGTTGTCTACGATACGCAGAAGTCGTCGCGCGGCTTCTTGTGCCTGAAGGCCTATCGCCTGACACCGCAGGCCATTCAAATGTATAAGGACGGCGACTTTACGCCCGAGGCATTCCGCACCCTGAAGGTGGGCTATGAGAGTCTCTTCGCCGAGATTCCCATTGTGATCAAGAACTCGCCGCTGACCAACATCATGATGAGCGAGCTGAACGAGCTGCTGCCGGAGGATAAAGGACACAATTTCCTCGATTTGGGCACCGCTTCCGTGCTGGAGAATCACATGCGCAGCCTGATTGAGCGCGTCGATGAGCTGTACCAGGAGGCCGCGCGCTACAACAAGTACCAGCAGGTGGTCTTCAAACAGGACACGGTAGGCAATAGCTGACGTCCTTTAAATATCCTGTTAAAAATATGATTTCTTCTTTGCAGGAAAAACATCGCGCTCTGGCCAAGCTGGCGGCGGAGAATGCGGTGCGTACCTCGAAGGGTGAGCCAACAGTGCCCGAGGAGGAGGTCATCAAGCAGTTCCGGCCCATGCCGGTGCCGGCCAGGCTAACGGCCACCATCACCTCTGGCCAAATCAATACGCACGCGCAGCACATTGCACAATTCTGCTCGCAGTCGCTGGCCAAACTGTTCATCACCGAATCGCTGCAGAACGCCAAGGAAACCAAGGAGATCAAGTAGTTTAGTTTATGTTAAAATTCACAAGCAAGTCTCTTTATGAATGGACGCAACAATAAAAATAACCCCCAACTTTGTAGCTGTGTGTAAACGCAGCCAGCCGCAGCTGAGCGCATTCATAACCCCTCTTTGTACTCTCTCTCTCTCTCTCGCTCACTCAGAGAGTCGCTCTCTGCACGGCCGCACGACGCGTGCCTCAGTGGGTGGCTTTTACTGTAGGCCTCCGGGTTGTTTCATTCAGTCTCTATTCGTGTGTTTTTCCGGCCAGTGTTTAAACATTTTCCACGCCAGCTGCTGCGTTCTTTGAGTTTGCTTCTGATTTCGTTTGACATTTGCATCTGCTTCGATTCTGCTGCAAGCGTTTAATCCAATGGCAATATGCTGTCCTATGATCTCAACGAGCGTTTGCTGAGCGCCGTCCACAGCGGCGATTTTGGCCAGGCTCTGAACTGCATACTCGAGGGTGCCCAGGCCACCTATGTGTCAGCCACTTGCGGCCGCACGGCCGTTGGCACCGCTGCCCTCCTGGGCGATGCCGAGCTCCTGGAGCTTCTGGTGCAATCCTGTGAGGAGCCCCAGCTTAATCTATTCCAGCAGAGTGAGTTTCTCCGCACAACATCCAGTTGGTTGGGTTCACGGGCAACAGCTGGTCGTAGAAAATCGATCAAGGGGGTGCTTGACTAAGTTCCCAAACCAACCCAAAAAATGTTTTTATAAGTCAAAATATTTAAAAAAATATTTTATATTTTAAATGCAGAAACAATTTATAAAGCAAGCCTTAGCCAAAATACCATCAAACATGTAAATCGTTTCAGTTTTGACAAAGTTATGGCAGTTTTAATTATGGCAGCTATGTATCCGAGATTTGGCGCGATTTTCAACAATTTTAACAACAAATAATGAATAACTTCTAAACTAAGAGTATGGTCGCTATGAAACTTTCTGTGTTTAATAAGAGCATCCAAATCCAAGTACAAACCAAAGCGCAAGGCTGTAGTATTTGATTTGCGTTTTTTTTATGGGGGGCGAATGGGGGGAGGTATCCGAAATATTTATAGTCTGCATATCTTTTACGAGCATATAAAAAACTAAATTTAATGGCTCTAGCTCTTATAGTCTCCAAGATATGCCAAGAAAACCAAGTCTTCAAATCGATTTTTATCGATAACAATGAAACAGAGCAAGATATCGAAAAAAATTATAAACTTGTACTGCGTATGGATTAGGAGAATCTATAGTCGTTTAGTTTAGGTTTCTAGCTTTTGTAGTTTCCGAGATCGCTGCGTTCATACAGACGGACAGACGGACGGACGGACAGACGGACATGGCTAATTCAACTCAGTTCGTCGTGCTGATCAAGAATATATGTACTTTATGGGGTCGGATATGCTTCCTTCTGCCTGTTACATACATCTATTATACCTTTTTACCCATTTTCAATGGGTTCAGGGTATAAAAAAATGTTTGTTTGAAAATAAGCAAGGGGGAAGTATATAAATTAAATGCAGATTTAATCTAGATGACAAATCATGACCGAAATGCCAAGAAACATGAAAATCTGTTCATTTTTGACAAAGATATCAGAGTTCGAGAAATGTTAAAATTGTTGTCAATTTTGGCATGATTTTAGACAAAAAAAATTTGACTCTTTAAGAATCTGTTTAATTGTTTTTTGTACTAATTGTGATAAACACAATCGACTAAAAATATAAATGAGCAAACCTAAATTTAGAAAAACATATTTTCGAAATTTAGGTATTTGTTTTTATTTGAAACCAAAAAATTAATCTAGAGAATGGCTTGTCCCAATCACGAAATATACTTGAAATTTGTAGAAGCAGTTGGGAATTGCGAACGTCTTTTTCGCTGAGTGTAGAGCAGCGCTATCAATGACCCAAATTCAAGCATTTAAAGCATTTTTGGACAAACAGAAAAGTATACAGACAAAAATGGAAATGGTAAAGCAGAAGCACGACAATTGTCGAGCGAGCGAGAACCGGTTGCAATGTTGGGGCCAACTCGCGTGTTGGCCATGTTGATAAGCTAGGTGAACCCCAAAAAAAAAGAACAAACGCTGCTGCAGTACTTGTTGGTCAATGCTACTTTGGGTTGGGTTCAGCTCAGTTCGCCCGGTGCAGCTCGAGAGTCAGGTAGTCCAGCCGCCGATCATGCTGTGTGTTTGCTGTCAACAATTGAATACCCTCTAAAATGATGAGAAATTTATCTTATACGTTTTGTTCGCATTGTTTTTCTGCTCAGCTCACTCCGATACCCTCGAGATGGAGAGCACGCCCGAAGGCATGGAGAAGCTTGAATGGGTGGACGAGTTCGAGGGCGAAAGCTGGTCAGAGAATAACGGCGGAGGTGGCGGCGGCGGCGGCGACGACTCCCAACTATATCATTACTATGCCAAGACCTTTGAGAATACGGGTGAATTTTTGAGCCAATGCTGTGCGTATTGCCGGCAACAGGATCCCCATTTGTGCGACGCGGATTTGGCCACACCGCTGCACTATGCCGCCGCCTGGGGCCATGCCGAGTGCGTTGCCGTGCTGCTGAAGCATCAGGCGCCCATCCATGTGGTCAACGGCAAGGGCTATACGCCGCTGCACGTGGGCGCCGGCTATGTGGAGGTGACCCGACAGCTGATCCAGCACGGTGCTCTGGTCAACTCGAAGACGCTGAGCGACGGCAAGACGGCGCTCCATCTGGCCATCGAGAATCGTTCCAGCGATGCGGCGCATCTGCTGCTGCAGACGAACATCAATATCAACGAAACGGACGACCAGGGCGAGACGCCGCTAATGATGGCCATTGTGTGCGGTCTGCGGCCGCTGGCCGTCGAGCTGATCGAGCGCGGTGCACGCATCAATTTGCAGGACAGGGACGGCAATACGGCGCTCTATTTTGCGGCAATCGGTCGCCATCGGCAGCTGGCACAGCTGCTCCTGGAGCGTGGCGCTCGCCGCCTGCCATCGCATCATCTGCTCCACCACTGCCTGGGGCCGGATGCCGCCGATCGTGGCATGGTGGAGCTGCTGCTGCAGCATGGCGACAGCTTGAGCTTGCGCGACGAGGACAACTTGACACCCATTATGCTGGCCATACACCGGCAGCTGCCCGAGCTACTCGCCTATCTGCTCGATCAGGCAGCGGCGCAGCGGCGCCGTGGCCTCTATGCGGACGCCCAGGATGCCGGGCTGCTGCTCTTTGCCGTGCAGCAAATCGAACAGATTCAGGTTTTTCGCGATATTCTGCGTGTGCTGCTCGCCAAGCTGCCCAGCGCACGGCGGGATCTGTACAGCTTCAAGGCGCCAACGGTCATCTGTGGCTTCGTCTACAGCGAGACGCCTCTGGCGCGCGCCATCAGCCTGCAGCGACTGGACATCGCTCAGCTGCTGCTGCGCGAGGGCTGCAACCTGTCCCAAATCTGTTGCGAGTACGTTGTCAACGAGCTGCGCTCCAACTGCACCCAGCAGAGCTTGGCATTTGCCCAGCTGTTAGGTGAGTGGTTTTCCAATTAAATTCGTTGGATTTCAACTCGCTGCATTTTAATTATTATTACATTTTTACTCGTTGTATTTAATCTTGTAATTTTACTTTTCGTCTCGCTACATTTTAAAGTTCTAAATTTTTACTCGTTACTTTTCAACTCGCTACATTTTACTCGTTATATTTAAACGTCATATTGGTCATTTTTTGACTCGCTTCTTTTCAAGATCTTTAATAATTACTCGTTATTTTATTATAATTTATTTCATTTCTACTCGTCATATTTAAACTCGTTCTTGTAATTTGTTAGACTTCCACTCTAAATATGCTTTAAACCCATTTTTACTCGTTACCTTTCTCATTGGACATTTTAAGCTTGATTTAAAAATCCGCCATCCGCATTTTAACTCGTCTCGTCTTTTTTAGGTCACGTTGGCTTCAAGCTTTCCCTGCCCACCGAATCGAGCGACACGCTGAAGTCATCGGAACCAAGTCGCGTGGCCTTCGACCACGATATGCGCCAGCTGAGCACGCAGCCGCGCTCGCTGCAGTCTCTGTCCCGCCAGGTGATACGCCAGCAACTGTTGCGCGCGCTGCAAGCGAATTCGCAGCTGCACGTGCAATATCCGCCCACAGCGCAGAGCTCCACGCTGGCGCGCATTGTGGACGAGGAGCTGTGCATGCCGAGCACACTCAAGAGATATCTGAGCGAGTTCGCCGAGGTGCCCACACTGCGTGGCACGCAATTGACTAATCGTATTATACGATCACCAGAATCATGGGATTAACATCGAATATGAAAAAAAACGATTGTGTGCAATTTCTAGTATTTATTAATTTATATATATATATATATATATATATATGTATGTAGGATAGGTTTAGGTATATTTATAGTTTGTATATTGCCCCATTAGTGTAGTTATGTATGTGAAAAAATATGTGGTTTTAATGTTTCGAGTTGAACGGCACCCAAAATGAAAGTACACAAATATTTGGGCATACTATATAACATTTCATTAGGCATGCACATACAAGGAATCTATCTATATATATATATATAAATATAACCATATGTAGACAATATATGTAATTAATATGCATTAGATTCGACAATGCCAAAGTTTGACTATTCAAATGAAAATTTGAATTCTTGAATTAACTTGTTATTTTTAGACACTTCAACTGCGTGTTAAAATAAAAACGAAAACAAAAAAACAAGGCAAATTGTGAAAATTATAAAATATGAATTGGGTATTTTTCATTTAACATTTTTGCGCTTACATTTTACAGTTGACAAAATATACACACATTACTAGGAATGAACTAAATGCCCTACTGCCTACAAAAATATGATGACAATGACCATACAATTTGGGACAATTTAGTGTCATTGGAAATTAGATCAAGCTACAACGTTTACACACTAATTAGTACTCCATTTATCAATTTTAAGGCTTTAGAAGCAGCTTGAAATCGTCATTGGCATTCTCCATAATATACTCAAATGCGATCTTATCCTTTTTATCCTTAAGCAGCTTGAGTGCCGGCTGCTTCTTCAACAGATAGCGACACACCTCCAACTGGCCTCGGACTGCGGCCCGATGCAGCGCACTCTGTCCGCATTCGTCCTGCAGCAAAAGATTAATCTTTGGCTGCTCCGCTAGCAGCTTGACAACGTCCAGGTGGCCTGCCAAGAAACACAGTTTTAATATGATATTGAAGGTATTTTCGCCATTATTTATTACCCATCATGGCAGCACGATGCAGGGCTGTGGCGCCCGCCTTGGTCACTGCATTGACATCCACTTTACCCTCGTCCAGCAGCAGCTTGCAGATTTGCTCGTTGCCATTGCGTGCCGCATAGTGCAGGGCAGTGTACTCGCAATCATCGCGTGCCATTGCCTGACCCTTCTTGATGAACTCGCGCACACGGTCCGCCTCGTTGTAGATAGCTAAGGGATGGAGCAGAGATTAGCATGTACTCGGTTAGCTTCAGCTAGCAGTAGTAAAAGGTAGTGGTTAAAGATAATAGTAAATAGCCTGACAAGTACATAGCAGATTTTTATACTCGTTGAATTTTGGAAATGAAAAAATCGATAAATCTTCGAAAGTTTTAAAGTTAGATACATTCAGACAGATTTTTGATGACCTCCTCTAAGATCGCACATTTTTTAGATAGGCCTATTGGAAGCGTGGCAAGGCGATAATCGATCTTTGAGGCGGGTAACCCGAGAAAATGGATAGCTTCCAAAAACAAAAGGCATATTTAAAAAAAAAACTATCTAATGAAACCTGAAGCTGCTTTGTGCAGTAATAGGCAGATATATATTAATATATATACATGACAAGATTATCACCCTCTGTAGGGCAAGGGCATAAATAAATTGCAAATATGAATCAGCTCTGTGAGTGAACTGAAATATATGTATATATATATATATATATATATTTAATTCTATTAAATCAGAGTAACTGTGGCTTATCTGTTATTGTTATTGACTTCAGATTTATTTGCTGTGCACACAATGTGCACACTTTCGACCGGGCTCTTGACTCACCTGCATTCCAAATGCCGCGATCGAAGTCCATATCGCTGAGCGTCTGCTGTGCCGGCTGCGATTGCTTGTGGCACTTGCAATTGTCGGCGCTATGCTGATCCATTTTGATGATGTTCTTAGGCAAAGATTCGTATTTAAACTGGTTGATGATCTGAAGATGATCGTTGATGATTGATTGGATTGGCTGATTAGCGATTGGCGATATAGGTGGCTATCACGGTGCTTCCTTCCTATTTAAACCTCGCGCTGCATTGTCCAACAGATTTCGGCCTCGCCGCAGCTGCAAACAACTTTATAGCTAAGCTGTGCGAGTGTATTTAGCATAACCATCGGCGGCACAGCGACCAGAACACCATTGACACAGGGCTTAACCGACAGACGATTGGACAGCGCCTGTATCTCGGCCTGGTTCAAGCCAAACACGGTGCAAGTGTAATCGTGCAGCGAACCCTTGACGGTGACGTAGGCGAAATTACCCTCCGATTGTAGAATGGGCACCGGTATGGTCACAACATTCGCCGGGCAGCCGGGTATGGCACCAACAGATGCAGCCGATGGCACTGGCGGTGGACACTCGCAGTTTAAAGTGGATTCCTTTGGCGCTGCCGCTGGCTGATTATCGCTCATACTTTGCTTTTAAATACTAAACACACACACATATGAAAATTATAACAAAGAGGCTGTCAGAAAATTTCTGCTTTGGTTACTTATTTTTCAGGTTGCTATAGTTTTCCCACACACAAACACACACACATAAATATACACACACACACACACACAGAACGAGGAGATGGGATAGTATTTGTTTTTTCTTTTTGGAATTTACTCGGGCGAATCAACCTTGTGATAATTGCCTAAACTGGCCGCCTCGCGACCTATGTTCGATAGATTCTCACGCACAACGGCCACGGATTCGGATTCTGGTTCTGGCTCGTCGAACTCCTTGCGCATGGTCCACATATATTCGTTATAGTCCTGCTTAACGGCCGTCGATGAGCTGGCCACAACGCGAAAACCCAAAATCTGCTGGGATTCATATATATAATATAAATATTTATATATATATATATGTATACATAGATATAAATAAGTGGGATGCTTTACATACCTCTAGGGCTGATAGAATGCGACACGGATGCACTAGATAGACAATTGTGGACTCATCGCTGTAGCCGCCGCACGAGAACTTGTTCAACTGCTCGATATCGTCAGCTGCGAAAATCGGAGTAGGTTCTGCTTGAGGCTTATCGCAATTATATATTCATATATATAAATATATCATGTTCTGTTTTATTTATTTTTTTTTTTTTTGGCTTAATCTTGTTTAATTTGTGCTGTTTATAGAGTAAGGCAGTATGGCAAGCACTGTGCAAAGATAAAAAAAGTAATCGCTTTGGAGTTCCAGCGGCATGACGTCAACAACCAGCCGCTGGCCTCCACTCTAGGTGTCTGTGTGTGTGTGTGTGTGTGTGTGTGTGTGTGTGTGTGTGCGCGCCTGAGTGTTTGTGCTAATTAAGCAAAAACGAACACTCGATAAATTGTCTACTATTTTTTAACAAAAGGTAATTTTTTTATTTTGGATATTTAGATAGAGTAGCAGCTTATGTAAAATTACAAAGTGCACTGACTTTTCCAAAAACAAAAAAATATATCTTAGTAAATATAAAATCTATATATATATATCTTTTTTTTTTATTTTTTTCTTATGTGCCTGTGTGTGTGTGTGTGTTGGGATGTCTCACCATGCAATCTACAGGCGTAGTTCAACTGCACTCAACGCGAAACAAAACGAAACTGACGACTCAACGTGCGACTCAAGATACAATTGAGAGAGTGGGAAGAGCAAGTGAGAGAGTTTTATATTTGCAATAACTTCGCTCTCCTGAATGCCGCTGCTTAAATACTCTTCCTATGACTTCATAAGTGAACAATATCAAACCTGTTTTAAATCAAATTAGCATTTAGCGAAAGCCAAAACTCTAACATATAGCAAACATTTAGGGAAATTTTTTAGCAGTCTAACATGTTACGAATCATCATAATTTATCAAAACGATATTTTATGTTTAATCAAAGAATACTTTTATGGAAAATCACTCTATTATATCATTTTTTTGCTCAAATTCAAAATTTTAGATGCATATATTTAAAATATTATATTTTATAATCTAAAGCTTTATTCATAAAAAAAACGCCTAAAACATTTGCAAAAAAAAAAAAGTTTTTGGGCACTAATTTTTTTCTGGATTTCTAAAGCCCTATATTGGCATAAAAAATCAATAACAAATTAGTTAACAAAATATATATGTATAAACAAAATAGTAAACACAATATAATTGCTATACTCTTTTTTTTTTGGCGAGTGCCGTTTGAATAATAATTGTTATATTTTACAGGCTTTTACAAGGCCATAAAGCCGCTCAAAACACTCAGCAGCAAAATGTATAAGCACTTACATACGTAAATGCATGTGTATGTATAGTGTGGCTATTAATTATATTGCAACTGTTAATTGTTCGTATAAAAGCGAAAGCAAAGCAAATATGATCAAAACTGATAAGAAAATGCGCAGCATGTACTAATATTTTGGAATGGCACTGTATAGACAGAAGACACACACACACACGCACAATCAAGGACGGGCCCATTCAAAAAAGTAGCTGGTCCCGTAAAGTGGAATAACCGACTACAAAAGAAAACCCAAGTAGCACTCGAAATTGTGGGTGATGTGCATGCGTGTACGTGTGTGTGTGTGTCTGAGTGTGTGCAAGTGTCTGTATACACACATGTGACGAAGCACACTTAAATGAATTATGTCGCGCAATAGAGACAAAAAAGACACAATTCAGCCAAATATAAATATAAGCACGAAATAAAAAACTATTAGAAATCAACAGCAAAAGTTATGAAAATAACGGTCAATACCGTGATGTGAGAAGTGAAGAGAAAGAGCTCTACATTTACTTGCCCTTTGCAGATTTACCTTTCAATCCCGAGACGAGTACACGCCATGGATATTTATGACTGTACGAGGCTAGATTGCCGCGTATGATAATGTACGGCATTTGATATATATTTTTCGGTTTTTTTTTGTTTTTGTTTTGTTCGGCTATTAATCAGCGCGGGCGGGGTCGTTGCGAAGTAAACCGGTTCAAACTTGTAAAGACCAAATAGAAAAAACGTCAAATAGTTGTCGCAGCACGACAAAAGCTAACTGCTGTGCTGACTGAAGGTTGGCTTACGACTAAATTTTGTTTGTGAGCTTTCAGGTTTTTCCGTGCAGAGTAGTTTCTGTTTGTTTGTTTGCTTTTTGTTTGTTATTAATGCGTCTGCTGTTGCGTCGCTCTCGCGCGCGCGCGCTTTTTCTCTCTCTCTCTGTAACGGTTAATAACTATATTGGCTTAGCACTCGATTAAGAGATCAAAAGGTTGTTTAAAGAAGTTATTCTATAAGACTGTGACGCCACTTTAATTTGTTTACATTGCACAATTGGCACGCGTTCGATTTTTAGCTTGTACAATATACAGAATCCATATAAATATGCATATAGAAAAAAATCTTTAAAAATAAAAGATATGAGCTTTTACCGATTGTTGCTATGGGAGCTATATGATATGGTGGTCCGGTCGAGTTTAGTTTATATAGCTATTATACTTTAGTTTTTAAACTACTTTATTTTCATATAAACTCGCCGAGCGCACATAAAAATCCGATATTGTGACGTCACAAGGCGAAGTGCTCAGAATTCCTTGCATGACCTGTGGCTCTCTCCATCTTGCCAATGGATTATCCATTGAGCTCTCTTGGCAAGGATGAGAGCGCATACAAACAACACACACACACACACTGACCAGTTGCATGTTGGCAAGTTCACAATTCCGTGGACTATAATTACGGCGAAGTTAATGTATATATTCGTTAGTCAACCAAAAATAACGCCGGTCAACAACTCTTGTTTCTATAATTGCACCATAAATAGCCACGCCAAATTGTTGCCCTGTTTTGTATCCTTTTTGCGTGTTTGGCGCACACAACAAATTAATAAATAAACGCGCGAGCTATAAACACAACTGTTCACAACAAATTAGCTGCTGCCCAATGATGTCATTTGAATTTATTTAATCAAATTTTAATTCCCGTTTTACGGCTGATTTTTTTTTATTTTGACCTCATTCCTTTTTTAACTCACCTTTTATGAACACAACACAGTTTCTGTCTGCAAAATTTGTTAAGCAGTCTGCGTGACAGACTTGCCGTTAATTTTTTAACTGCTTTTATGTTTAATTTATGTTTGCTTTGGCAAACCGAGCTAGTTGGCGAAAAATGTATTTTGCAATAACAATAGCTAGTGATGTGCTAAATTATCGATAGGCTGCCAGCAATGCTGCCACCAAAAATGCCAGTTCCATCGATAAATATGTGTATATATCGATAACAGCGTGGCCTGTTAGAGCTGTAAAGATGCTGCCATTGTTTAAACGATCAGACCTTAAGTAAATATTTTTAAAATGTTTGTAAATATAGTGATTTAATAAAGAAGAGGAGGTATACTTATATGCAATAGACCAGCTTGCTCAGCGTCATCAGTTAGCTTATTTTGATAACAAATTCGCGTGCACGGCCCAAACAGCTGGTAAGTAAAGCAAAAAAAAATTGTTTGCCCTAAATATGTATTGAATAAAAAAGCACACATATATGAATTATTTAAAAATCTTTCAGGTTACGCAAATTCATAAGGGTTCATAAGAGTTCACAGAATTGCTTTTTTGGCTATTACGTGTGCGTCCGACTTCATCGTCGCCGGCGGCGAGAATTTCAAGTGCCATAGTACGTGTGTGTGTGTGTGCTTATGTGTGTGTAACGCTCACTATCCCAGAGCAAAGAAGACGCTCAACACAGCCTCAGTGTGCGCCCGACGAGCAAACGGCGAGCAACCAGCGCCCACGGGTGAATAATTCAAGTGCCATATAAACAAATCGCAGACACATCAAAATGCCCGGGAATTTAACGCTTTGGCCCATGGTGCTGTGCGCCGTTGGCATTTTGGCTGTGGTTGGTCCCATGCCCGCGAACGGTGCCGTCGCCAACAGCCACAAGCACGAGAAGCACACGAGCAAGGAGCGGATCAAGGATGGCATCTATATACCGAGGGATGCACATCATCATGGCGAGAACGGCGAGCACAACGTGGAGTTCGATCATGAGGCCATCATAGGTGGGTGAGAGTGATTGGAACAGGCGAGTGCTGACTCACGTGTTGTTTTTAGCGCGCACAACACACAGTTCCCACTCGATGCCGCCCTCAAAATGTTTATATTTTATGTTTTTCTACTCAGTACGCATTGCTTTCAATAGGGTGTAATGAAATCGTGGCTGCAAAGGCCATTTCCGACCTCACAAAGTATACATATTTTCTGGGCCAGCATTAAAAGCCGTTTCCGTTTTCCCTATCATGGTAAATATCGATTTTAAGCAACAAATTTGTTGAGCTAAACTCAAAAATTTAGCACAATAGTCTACGCAAACTAGGAATATGGAATTAAATAGCCAACAACCCTTCAATAATCTGTCTGAAAATAATCAAAATTTAGCTTTAAAACTAAGGGAGATAGATTTTCTCTAATTGCCACGCTCCCGATGGGCGTAGACTAAAAATCTTAACACTTTATCTATACACTGAATATTTAAAATAATTTTGAATATATAAAATTTCAAGTCCAGCCTCAATTGCGTTCATACGGATATACGGACGGCCGGATAGCAAGACGGACATTGCATGAACCCAATAAACTCTTTTCACTTTGTAAACTAGTAAAATAAACATCTATCTAAGAAAGCGTTTCGCATAAAAGTGTATATAATTAAGTTCGAATAGCTGTGTACAGGGTAACTGCTAGTCGAGCACTCTCGCGCACTCTTAGTTTTTACGAAATATGTTCACTGTTCATTAAAAATCTAAAATCGTTTCCATTTGATATTCGGCATAATATGCTGTGTCTATTGTGCGCGCACGAACCCTTTGGCCTTTCTTGATGTGAATTTATTTGTTCTTTTATTGCATATTTGATGTGTACCCATAGGCAACACAAAAGAGGCGCAGGAATTTGACACGCTGACACCGGAAGAGTCCAAGCGACGCCTGGCCATACTCATCAAAATGATGGATTTGAACAATGATGAATTTATCGATCGGCACGAATTGAAAGCATGGATATTAAGGTCTTTTAAGTGAGTGTTGTTTGTTGATTAACCCCTCTAACCGAGCAGACTTAAATGCCCCTTCCAAGGCAGCCAAAACTAATCCCCTTACTAAGCCTGCCTGTCTGCCTGCCTGCCGCATGTATCTGTGAACCAATCGATCCTTTGAAAACTTGACTTAACATTTCATTTATTCTATAGAAAATTGTCGGAGGAGGAAGCGGCGGATCGTTTTGAGGAAATCGATCAGGATTTGGATGATCGAATTACTTGGAAAGAGTATTTGCAGGACACATATGCCATGGAGGATGAGAACTTTAAAAAGGAGATCATTGATTTCGATAGCTACGAGGATGAGCAGAAGATGATAAAACAAGATAAGGAAATGTTTAATGCTGCGGATGGCAACAAAGATGGCGTGCTCAGTCTGGACGAGTATGTGCTATTCCAAAATCCCGAGGAACATCCACAGATGTTACCCATACTGCTGGACCACACAATGCAGGACAAGGATCAGAATCATGATGGTAAAATTAATTTCCAAGAGTTTGTCGGCGAGGCGGCCACGCATCACGACAAGGAATGGCTGGTGACGGAGAAGGAACGTTTCGACACGGATTACGATGCGAACGGCGATGGTGTACTTACAGGCAATGAGGTACGATTGGCAATAAATAGATAGATATACTTAGAACATTAACCAAACTCTACTTGTTGTTCCAGGTGCTCTCCTGGATTGTGCCTAGTAATACGGCCATAGCTGATGATGAGGTCGATCATTTGTTTGTGGCTACCGATGAGGATCATGATGATCGTTTGTCGTATTTGGAAATCCTCAACAATTACGATACATTTGTGGGCAGCGAGGCCACCGACTATGGCGATCATTTGCAAAACATACATCATTTGACCGATGAACTGTAATCCATTTAAATACCATATAACGAATTTGCTAGAAGAATCTGTGCTTAGTATTGTATTTTATTCATTTAGTTAGTAAATTAATGTTTTATTCATGCAAATTCATGTGACAAACAGCATATGCTATACAATAGAATATTTATTTTGTAATCAGTTGTCTTTACAGTTTTGGTCACTATACACATGATCATTTATAAATCGTAGATACATATACATATGTTTGTAATAATATATAGACACCAAAAAGAATCTACAATATTAATACATAAATAATTTTTACTAAATTATTTGTCTGTTTGTTTGTGTTGTAGGCTTGTTCAATAAGTACTTAAATTTCTAAAAATGTTTTTACAGTGTACAAAAGCGTTTGAATATTGAGATAATTTCATATTTACGATCTTAAATGCTAATACATAAGATGCAATTGTTTTACATACACGTATATAAATAAGACAGCTATTGCTAGAGATCGTATTGGTATTATTTGGACTAGAATTTGAGAAACTGTTTGCAACTGAAATGTTTCATGTTTTATTTAACATTTGCTTAATACTATTAGCCTAGACTATGGTGCTAACGATTTATAGAATTTAGGGTTCCACAATTTGAAGCAGCGTGCCTTTTTCTTTGACTAGATTTCACACTCGTACCAAAATACATTCCGATTTATATTTATAATATTGCTTAGCTCTAAGGGTTTTTTTTTTGTGTTAAGATTTTCTTTTTTTTTTTATTATTTGCTATACAGGTGCTATTGGAATTGTTGCACTTGATCGGCACAAAATTGTTGCCTCTGTCTTATATCACAAATATTGCACCTAATTGGCCTATTACCGGAAACATTTTTGCTAAAATTTCAACAAAAAGCGAAACAAAAAATTACATCTGTTTTTAAAAATGATTATTACTATTTTAGAACAAATACTTTTACATAATCAAAAATTCATACTTGAGATTTGCAGCACAACTCAGTAGAACAGTTTTTCTGTAACATGTTTAACAGTTTACGCCCCCAAACAGTATGGCACATTACCGAGTTTCACGGGTCATCTTAAACTTCTAAATCATAATTTATCATGCACATCTCCTTCTCATTCACCTATAATACATATAGAAATACTACATACATTTACATATGCCCTACGCTGGCTATCGCAACCGATGCTCAGCGCTAGCCATGCTTTTGTCGAAAGCTCTCTAGAAATCACACAATATATCATAGTTGTCTACCTGACGCAGTGGCTCCACATCGTCGATCACTTCGCCCAGATAGTCGCTTATGGACAGCGGCAGCTTTAGCTTATCCACATCGCCAGCGGTGCGTAGTCTTCGCATTATCACTGCCCGACAGCGATCCTGAAGATTGACGAACTCTCGACGTGCACACTTCAGCGTCATCTCCGTTTTGGCAGCTGTTGAGCATACGATGGGATATAGCGGTTCATCCACCTGCGGGGCAGAGATTTAAATAGGGAATTCTTTAATATATTTATACAAGTTGTGGGAATATTTTAAGATACCTCTAAGTACCTTCGACATTAATTTTTGATAAAGGGAGTAGAGTAGATATTTAGTTAATTATGATAGGACACATGACTCGAACCCGAACTTTGTGCTAGGGTCCCCTTTCGAATGACCCATAAAATTATTTTTTAAGTACCAAATTAGTCCGGTTTTTGGTTTGTGCTCAGCTATTTTTTATGTAACTGGTTCGGTTCGAATTTCGGTTGATAGTAAAAAAAAGTGATATGCGCATAAGAACCGGTTCGACTGATTTTGGTTCAAAGGTAAATAAATAATGATTTCAACTAAGAGCTGGTTCAGCTAACAACCGATTATCTAAAAACATGGTGTATACTAAAATGTATTAATATTTCTTTAACTTTTTACTATGCTAATTCCTTTCCTTTTTCCACATCCATCAACTATCCCTTATTTTAAAACTCAACTCTACAATATTTGATACTATTAATAATAGCATATTCTTCGATGGTACTTGGTCTTAACTTAAACACTTTGTAGGTATTCTTACACCTTGCTGTGAGCTTGTGACTTACCTTATCTAAACCTCTAAAGGCCACGCCCAGGCATTTGCCATCCTTATAGTAGGTCAAGGTGCCCTCAATGCCATCATAGAGTATGCCGATTTGTGTGGGATGATTCTCGCGAAATCGTTTCGTGTATAAAAGTGCCACGCCCTTGTGCCACAGAACACCTTGAAGAGAAGTGAAAACAAACGTATTTTTATATTAAATATCTATTAGTTAATATCTACACTAAAAAAAACCCTTCGTTCTTAAAATTTCAACAAGAATTAGTTCTTGAATATTTGTTTTTTTTTTGACTAAAAATATGGTTCAAAAGTTTTTCAACTTTTTTAGATTAAAAATTATATTACAATTTTATATTTGACAATTTATGGAAATTCATAAAAAATAATTTAGTTCTCAGTTTAAAAAATGTTCACCTCGATCGGATTTAGACTTAAGACTAAATTCTTGTTATACGTCCGTCTGTCCGTATGAACGCCATTTTTTTCGCTGCTCTTGAATCTTAAGACTTAAAACATGGAATATTTACTCGTGTTTATCAGTGTCAGAGAAAGTGTTAAGATTTTTTGGCAACGCCCACTGGGGGCGTGGGAAATCGATAAAAATTAACATATCTTTTGGGGGCGGGTAAGCCGCGAATATCCATATCTTCCACCATTTTAGAGACAGTCAAATTTGATGGACAGTTTTCTAATGACCTCATCGTAAAATCGAGTGAAAAAATGTCCCACAAATTACAAAAATCTATATTTTCTAGAATAACAATAATAATTAAGACCCTTGTCGACTGTTTTAAGCTGTTATAATACGGTGAACGAGTATTGCGCAGTCGGTTACACCCGACTGCAACGTTTTTAGTCTTTTATTTTTCTCCGAGTGTATCTATGAGATATTTACCCTTATGGGATAGTCCCCAGCCGTGCTCATTCTCGCCGAGCATGTTGCGAAAGGCGTTGGCGTGCAGGCGACAGGATCTGGTGCCGATGCCGAACATAATCGAGGTGCCAAAGACCCGCTGCGACACGTGCAGCTCCCAGTAGTAGCGACCGTTGTTTAGGGGTCGTTTGCCCTGTATGCCGGCGGTGCCTTTGCTCCAATTGGGATGAAAGTGTACGGTTCGAAAATTGGGTCCGCTCAGGACCACCTCCTTGGAGCGATACCGTTTGCTCCACGTCCAATTGTCCTCGACGCCATGGGACAGCGGACAGAACAACGGCTCCTCCAGCGACTGCTGCGACAATCCATCCGGAACGCCATTAAATCGACTCGCCTCACAGCGTGGATGCTGGCGACGTCTACGCGACGGCGACTGCGACTGCGACTGCGACTGCGACAGCATCTGTGGTGGCTCCAATTCCACGTCGGACATGGCGCTAACGATTTAAATGGGTGCTTCAGCTACGCGTCAAACACAATGTAAAACATTCACAGCGAATTTTACTCTATCAATAGACTTTTTGAAGCCTACTTGAAGCCGATTGGATTGCTATTGTTTCTTTTGTTTCTGTTGTTCGCCTACAGATGGCTGGTTATCAAGAGCTCCTGCTCCTGCTGCTCTGGTAGTTGGCTGCTGCTCGTCTCCTGCTGCAGCTCCTGCTGCTCCGCCTGGTTGCTGCTGCTGGTAATCGCCTGCTCCTCCCCCTGCTCCAACGGGGAGCTACTGCAATGCTCCTCCTGCTCCGCCAGATAGCTGCCGCAATTCTCCTCCGCCGCCTGTTCCTGCTCCGCCAGATAATCGCTGCAATTCTGCTCCTGCTGCTCCTGCTGCTCCTCCAGGCACCTGACGTTCGGCTCCTCCTGCGAGCGCGAGAGCGAAGCGTAGCCGCTGCTCAGCGAGCTGGAGCTACCACTCGGATAGCTGTACTTGAGGGAGTAGCTACCGCCACGCGTTGGCTGCTGCTGCTGTTCCAGACTGCGCTTCAGCTCGCGTCGATTCCTGCGCAGCTGCTTGTAGTCCTGCTCGCCGCCGTTTGTCGGCCGGCGCGTGTGCAGCTGCAGATGGAAATGATGCCGACAATAGCCTTGGGGACTGTGCGCACAGAAGCGACAGGCTTCCAGATTGACACCGGCGCCCAGCGGCAGAATTGGCTCCAAAGTGCGGCGCTTCTGACGCCGCTTGCTCTGCTCCAGCTGCAGGTCCTCCAAATGCTGGACGGCCTTACGATCGCCGACCGTTTCGGCCAACTCCTGGAGCAGGCGTGCGTTGCGCGGAAAGCATCTGTCGTGGATGTGCAGCACCAGACGTTGGCAGTAGAGGCACAGCGATTGGAAGAGCAACAACAGCACGATAATCATATAGAACACTGGGGTTGCAATGGGGGTGTTCACGGGAACGTTAGCTGTGCGCGTGTGTGTGTGTGTGTGCGTGTGCGTGTGTGTGTGCCTGGGGGTTGCTCGGGCTGCTCAAGTGCCTGCGCTATCCGGGGCTTCCGGTTCTGTTACCAACTCCACTTCAACGGGGGTTTTGGGGTTTTACGACAACTCCAGACGGATTATGAATATATATAGATATATATATATATATACCATATACGTGTGTTTGTTTCACTTGCACATTTTGCACAACTTTCTGTGTTTTTAGGTATACATTTTTCTATATTTGTTGTTGTTGTACTTTTCCTCGTTTTGCCAACTCCAGTCGCTGGCCTTATCGCTGAATTGTTGTAATTCCCAACGGCTGTGGGCACCGTTGCACTCTGCACTCGCCAATGTCTCGCGCTGTTCTGCTCGATTTTCCAATTTGAATCCGAGCCAGAGGAAACAGTTATGTTCACTGTGCCGCACATTCAATACCCTTTCTATGCTTAATCAACTCAACTCATTATTTCATGAATTTCTTTGGGCAATTAATAAAAAAAATTATAATTATTATTAATAAATTATGATTGATTGAAATATGATATTAAGAAATCTAAAAAAAAAAAATTTTTAATATACACAAATTCTGCTCATCCTTTGGCACCCTTATAAATCGCTTAACTGCTGATTTTGGTTAATATATATTCTAATTTTTACCTATATCATTTTTAATCAATCGGAAATTATATGATAAAATAGGCAAAAAATAATCAGTGTCAATAAATCTTATAAATCTCTTAACTGCTGATTTTGGTTAATATATATTCTAATTTTTACCTATATCATTTTTAATCAATCGGAAATTATATGATAAAATAGGCAAAAAATAATCAGTTTTTGGTTTCCACAACAATATATGAACATGGCTATGTTATTTCTAGTCAGGTATATTTTTTTCTCCAGTATCAGAATTGTCTTCTTCTATGCGTTACACATTTTCTGACTAAATCATAATACCCCTTGGCAAGGTTATTAAAAGCTACCCCTATTTCGTATATAAAAACACACAGCTGGAACGCGTATTTTTTTCCACCACCAATTGGAATTTTGTGTGTGTGTGTGTGTGTGTGTGTGTGCAGACATATCATTATCATATGGTATCGTGTGCCACCCTCCGCTGCCGCAGCCCCGTGCATGTGTTATCGCCAACCCCCAGCCCCCACCCCAACCCTCTGTGACTAGACAACGACATGCGCACAAGTGCCCAACAGCAAGTTCAACCCAGTTCACCAAGTGGTGAGTTTGAAACTTTGAAATGAATTTTTGAATAGCGCTCTCGTCTTCAAAGCGAGCGCTTCAACTTTGCTTCTAGCCACAAACCAACCCCCACACCCCAATTATGGTAGGTAGTTTCAACCACCCCCCAGCTGATTATCATGCAGATTTACTTTGAACACGGGAGAGCAAATTTATAATACAAAATACAAACAATATAGGAAGAATTCTAGGTATCTTGTAATACGAAAAAAGTTATTCAAAAATTTAAACAATTTTTGGTTCATTAGGCAAAGCGCAAGGCAAGAATAAAGTTATTACCCGTTAATGCGAAGGCAATGATCGATTATAAATATATAAATAAATTTCCCAAAAATTTGTTGAAAAAAAAAAAAACATTAAATCCAGACACGCATATTTGAGTATTATTAAAATTTTAAAATTGATAAATCTACAAATGAAAATAAGCAGTTTTGTTTGGTCAATAGACGATTGTTCAGGCACCTGTATAATGCTATAATTATAATTATAAATATAATTATTATTATTTATATATTTTTATTATTATTATTATTATTATTATTATTATTTTGATTATTATTATTATTATTATTTTTAGTATTATTTAAAGTATGGGATATAGTTATCAAATATCAACCTAACTATTTTTAAATAACACTGGCTGCTATGGCCTTCGGGGTTCCATCCATACACTAGCCTGGGATTCGAGCTCGGGTCCTCGCTTTCTTCAGTTCCCTAACTATTTAGACAAACTCAGCTACCGAGGACTGCTGTTACATACATTTGTATGTATTTTTGTATACTCTTTAAAAATAAAATATAAATGTGGCTTGTTTCTACACCAAATTAACTCTTTGTTTCGTCATAAACAAAATCCGAATTTTATAAAACTTTTCTTTATTTTTACCATATTTTTTGTTTGTTTGATAAACATAAACAATTTCCATAAGTTGTGTTTCGTTTAGTTGCTAGCACTATGTAGATAAGTAAAAATTCTTGAAAGCTTGTGTTATTTTTTTTTCTCGGTTCATGCATTTCTTTCACATTTCAATGGAACAAAATGGAGCGTGCAGCTTCTCGACGGGCGGGGGGAAAGTCGTGGGAGTAATCAAAATCTAGTGTTATAGATGCTGTTTTGTTTTTGGTTTTTGTTTTTTTTTTTTACATATTACCAGGCTAGTTTATTTGTTGTTGATTTACTTAACTTACTCGTAACTAAGAAGCAGTTTACATTTGTTTAGAACATTTTGGCAAAACGTTAAAATGGCAGACACAAAAAAAAAACAAAAAAATGGCATCGAGTTCCGCCCAAATTGGAGCGATCATTGGTACTTCTTGCGTGTTTTTTTCTTTTTCTTTTTTTTTTTGTATGTTTGTGGTTTTTGGTTAGTTTAAGGAATTTGGTAGCAGTGTTGGTTCTAGTGTGTGTTTGTGTATGTGTGTGTTTTGTTTGTGTGTGTGTGTGTAGATTGTTCGTTGGTATAGTTAAGGCATTACATTTAGATTAAAATTATTGCGTGCGGTCCGCTTATGACGAGTTCTTCACACAGACTTGGCATCTGGAGACGCGGGACAGCAGATTGCCCGCCTTGATGGTTTGCTGCTCGGGCCGCTGGAACTGATCGCTATCCTCCAGTGTGACCATCCAGAAGCTAGTCATGGTCTCATAGAAATGGCAGTGTCCCTTCGCCCCGTTGCACTCAATGAACGGTGTGGCCCTGAAGTCCTCCAAGCAGGAGCCGGGCGATTGCAGCGCCTGACCACCGCCTCCGTTGCCAACGGCCGTGTGCTAAAATTGCATATGTTTCAATGTGATGTTGGATTCACAGTTGTTTGTTGTTGATTTAACACTTACCATGATGAAACTGTAGCCGATCCAGAGGCCTTCCCAGCCATTGGGGCAACTGGGTATCGCCAGCGACTGGCTGTGCACGGCAATCACATTGGCTGGTGCCTCGCAGACCACGCAGCGTGAAATATATTTGCTGATTTCGTTGTTGTTGACCGGCATCATCGGTATCGGCGCCGATGTGGATAGCCAGAAGCTCTTGTCGTTGCGCGAGGCATAGTTGCATACGTTGTTCTGTCCGCAGGACATCACTGGCAGTGTTGAGAAGCGCGGCACGCAGGAGCCGGGCGAGCCGAGATCTTGGTTATGAGCGTAATCATTGCCATCAACGAAGAGCAATGAGTAGCCGGTCCAAAGTTCGACATGTCCAGCAGCGCACTGTGGTACCTGATCATTTTGGCTGTGACGTGTTAGCAGGATGCCAGTTAGGTAATCCTGGGCACCGGTGCAGGGCAGACCTGGCTCGCCCTTGTAACCAATAGCACCGACAGCGCCCTCCAGTCCGATCAGACCTTGTTCTCCGCGCTCACCCTTTATGCCAGGACGGCCGACTGAACCAGAAAGACCAATCGCGCCACGTTCACCCTTCTCGCCACGCTCTCCTTGGATACCAATGAGACCGCGTTCACCTTGTGGTCCTGGCTCTCCCTTTTGTCCATCGCGACCGGGATGTCCAGGCTCACCCTTGGGTCCTGGCGGTGGCACCAAGCCAGGTTCACCCTTTTGACCACGCAGTCCAGGAAGACCGTCACGACCATCACGGCCCTTAGGTCCGGTGAAACCCTTCTCGCCAGGCGCACCACCTGGACCTGGGTGACCATCTATACCAGGGGCACCAACATCTCCCTTAAGACCAACTAGGCCGCTCAAGCCAGGAGGACCGCTAATACCCTGATCTCCCTTCTCTCCTTTCTGGCCCTCAAAACCAGACACGCCGCGTTCACCCTTAGGTCCAGGATAACCAGCATCACCCTTTATTCCCGGCGATCCATTAAGTCCAGCGGCACCATCATTACCAGGCAAACCAGGCTGTCCACGTTCGCCCTTAAGGCCAATGGGACCGATTGGTCCAGGCAAGCCAACAAGTCCAGCGTTTCCTGGCAAGCCGGCTAAGCCACGCTCGCCCTTCATGCCAGGTAGTCCAGGGGCGCCTGGAGTTCGGTTAAGTTTATGTTTAATCAACGAAAAACTCAAATCATATTATTCGTGGTATTTACATACCTTCACGTCCGTTTTTGCCAGCACGTCCTGGTAGACCTTTTTCGCCCTTGACGACAGGTCCAGGGTAACCAGGCTCTCCATGCAAGCCCATGTCTCCTTTGAGTCCTGGAGCTCCGGCTAATCCAGGCATACCAGGTGGTCCATTCACTCCATGCTCTCCCTTCTCTCCAGTGTAGCCAATTGGACCCTGATCGCCCTTGTTGCCCTTAAGTCCTTGCAACCCAGGCAGGCCATGGTTCCCGGGGAAACCTTTTTCTCCTCGCATCGCAAGCATGTCAATTTCTGCCGCAGGGCCCCTGAGGCCTTTTTCGCCCTTGTCACCCTTCAAGCCAGGTGCTCCATCATAGCCTTGCCTGCCGACAATACCCATGGCGCCCTTCAAACCATTTACGCCAGCTGGACCACGATCCCCCTTGATGCCCTTGGGGCCAGGATAGCCGATAGGTCCAGGTTGACCTTGTGGTCCAGGCATACCATCAAGACCAGGACTACCAGGCGTACCAGGGTTTCCGAAATTGCCTTTGTCACCCTTTGGTCCAGGTGCACCTGGGAAGCCAGGCTCGCCTTTCTCACCAGGCCTGCCATCTTGTCCATATAATCCATCACGGCCAGTCTCACCCTTTTCACCCTGAGGTCCTGGGCGACCATGTACTGCAAGACCATTCAATCCTTTTTCTCCAGGCTGACCGGGGACTCCAGGTTGACCATCTTGACCACGCAGTCCTGACACACCAGGCTCTCCCTTTTGTCCTTTTTCGGAAGCGTCTCCAGGTTCGCCCTGAGGACCATCGAAGCCTTGCAAACCTTGGGAACCCTTCTCGCCATCCACACCATTTATTCCATCTTGTCCGGGAAGACCCCGAGGTCCTAAATCACCTTTAACACCCATTATTCCGGGTGGTCCCGTAGGACCTCTGCCGCCAGGAAGACCATCGTTTCCTGTCAAGCCACGGGCTCCCTTGTCACCCTTCGATCCTATATGTGGGATGCATAGCATTAATCTGCGCTCTTGGCTGTTTTTTTGTATAGACTTACCCGAAATTCCAGCAGCGCCTAGAGGACCGCGCTTGCCTGGAGCACCAATTGGACCAGTGAAACCTTTGGGACCGTCGTTACCGGGAGCACCGCGATCACCCTTGTTGCCAGGCATACCAACGAGACCAGGGCTGCCAACCTCACCCTTTTCACCATTACGGCCTCGAACTCCGTCAATACCGGGAGTACCTGGAGGGCCTTGACGACCCTCGGGACCAATTGGGCCGGGTTCACCCTTTTCACCATCAGATCCGGTAAGACCAGGTTGACCAGGAAAGCCAGAATCACCCTTATCTCCAGGATATCCAGGATTGCCATCAGGTCCAAGCATACCAGGAGCGCCAATCAAACCACGGTCTCCTTTTTCGCCAGACAAACCGTCGCGGCCTGGAGGTCCAGGTGGTCCAGCAACAGTTATACCTTGCTCTCCTTTCTGGCCACGTTCACCATAACGGCCAGGTGGTCCACGGAGTCCATCCTTGCCATCGTTACCCGGTGCACCATATTGTCCTGGGTTTCCTTTTTCACCACGAGGTCCATTCATGCCACGAGGTCCAACTGTTCCAGGCGGACCTTGAGGACCTGTTGAGCCCTTTTCTCCGTGCAGACCGAGGTCACCCTTCTGGCCCATTGGTCCCATTTGGCCAGGCATACCGGTGGCACCGCGCTCGCCCTTATTGCCCTTCAATGGTACCTTCAGTTCACTGGCCGCGCATGTGCCCGGCTCACCCTTTGGTCCTAAGTATCCTGATGAGCCCTTGTCACCTTTGAAGCCGTCGAAGCCACGGCGACCCGGTTCTCCCTTGATGCTTTGTCCGGGGAAACCATCATTGCCGTCGCGACCAGGGCTGCCAGGAACACCATCTGAGCCTGGTTGCCCAAAGTAACCCTTGTCGCCCTTTACTCCCATTTCTCCCTTAAGGCCAGGCGCACCTGATATTCCATTATCACCTCGTTCACCTTTAACGCCAGCAGCACCAGGATGTCCGGCCTCTCCTTTTGATCCCTTTTCCGGAACTATTTGACTCCAGTCAACAAACGCTGCTTGACCAGGTTTACCAGTAGCTCCAGGAGCGCCGGGAAAACCATCCTCTCCCTTTTCACCAGGATGTCCCATTTGTCCAATAATGCCGTCATCACCACGCTCTCCCACAAAGCCTCGTTCACCGGGTGGTCCTCTAGCGCCAGGATTGCCAGGAATGCCGTTTAGACCGCGCTCACCCTTGTCTCCCTTAAGTCCAGGGGGACAGGAAGAACACTTGCCACCTGCATCACCCTTTGGGCCCATGTCGCCTTTGTCGCCGGGAGTACCTGAGCGACCAGTATCACCCTGTGGTCCAGGAGTACCAGCCTGACCAGGTATGCCAGGTCTGCCTAATTTCGAATCACCGGGAACACCAGCGTTACCCTTATAGCCGCGCTCTCCCTTAGAGCCTTTTAGGCCAGGGAATCTATTTGCGGAAAAAATGAAATCAGAAATATATATAAAGAAAGTGTACAAAAAGATCATAGTTTGTTGGCGGACTTACCCATTTATGCCATCATCGCCTTTTGGACCTTGTATACCATAGCCTGGAGTACCAATCTCGCCCTTTTGTCCTTCAGGTCCTGGAGGACCGTTGTGGCCTATTGGCCCGACTGGACCCTGGGGTCCATAGCGTCCAGCATTACCCTTGTCACCCTTCTGTCCGGCAGGACCTTCATTACCGGGATAACCAGGCAAGCCGGAACCTCCCTTGATACCAATATAGCCTTGAGGTCCTTGTGGACCTTCCATTCCGTTCAGGCCCTGAGGACCTGGCTGACCAGTATAACCGCGGGGACCCTTGGGTCCAGGTGCGCCAGGCTGGCCTCGTCCACCGCCAGGAGGTCCTGGGGGCCCAACCAAACCACGTTCTCCAGAATTACCTTCGCGGCCGGGTTCACCCTTCAAGCCAGGTTGGCCGGGCAAACCATTCAGACCGGTTTCACCGCGATCTCCCTTTTGTCCAGCAGGTCCTGGAGGACCAAAGTTACCTTGACGACCCTATAGGATAATGCATTAGACTGGACATATTCTCGATAGGTGTGTAATCGCTGACTTACTCTATCACCGGGGCCACCAGGCAAACCCTTTTCTCCTTTTGGTCCATCGTGTCCAGGTTCACCAGCCGGTCCTAAGCCACCCTTTTCTCCGAAAGGTCCAATTTCACCCTTTTGACCAGGCTCACCGCGCTGACCCATTAGAGTGTCGCTGCCGTGTACTGGAAGTTTCGGTGCCGGATCTCCTTTGTCGCCCTTGGATCCTTTCTCACCGGGCATGGCTGTGGCAAAGCAGGCGGCGCCCTTTTCACCCTTGATACCGCGGTCACCTCGAGGTCCTTGCTGGCCGTACGGACCAGTATCACCCCGCTCGCCTTTGTCACCGCGTTGTCCTACATTTCCTGGGAGACCAGCGCGTCCGGCAAAGCCGGCCTCACCCTTCTCACCCTTGGCATAGTCGCCGTTCTCTTTAGCTGGCTCTCCTTTCTCACCCTTAAGACCTGGTCCGCCTGGGTAACCGCGTGGGCCAGCCATGCCAGAAAGACCCTGCAAGCCGGGTAAACCGTCTGTGCCGTCGCAGCCATCCTTGCCAGGAATACCCGGGAATCCGGCATTACCGGCAGGTCCTTGTATACCACTCACACCAGGCAAACCGGGTATACCACGCGTTCCGTGTTCGCCCTTATCGCCACGTATTCCTAATGGACCAGGATCACCCTTCTGGCCTTTGTCACCAGGTGGTCCATCTGGGCCAGGGTACCCCATGACACCCTTAGGTCCGGTCGGACCTTCGTGACCTGGCCGTCCGCGATTACCCTTCTCAGCAATGCATTTGGGCACACAGTTCCCATAACCAGCTGTGCAGTTCTTGGGTGGTTGCCCACCGCGCTGTACACTCGCCGAATTTACAATGTCATAGCTGTCATCAATAGAAAATGTGTCTCTAGGTTCGTCTCTGCTGTTGTGCCGGACCGATTCTTGAATCGAGCCCGTGGCTCCGGGGTTCTTCCAAAATTGCTATAAAATTAGCAATGATTAATTTGATTGAAAATCGCAGCTTGATTAAATAAATTCTTACAGCGTTTGTACCAATTAACGCTCCAGCAATCACAGCGGCGAACAGCAGCCTATAAAAAAAAAAAAAATGTTATTAAAAAATCGAGGATCACAAAAGTTCAGTTAAGGTTAATTTCAAAGGCCCTGGTGGGTTTTAATGTCTATGTTCCGTTTGATAATGTCATGCTTCACACTAATGTTCGTCAAGTCGCTTATCTCAAATGTGTTTAAATACGCGTGCGTGTGAGTGAGTGTGTGTGTGCACGAGAGCGATCGCAGCGTTAAGAGAGGCGCTGCTTAAGAGCGCGCTCAGCACCTCTTGAACACGATGACGCTCTTACTTATGCAGATACTTCGGTGCGCAGAGACAACTGTTTCTGTGTGCGTTGGACTTGCAATATTTTCAAGGCACTGAACATAATTGACAAATGGTTTTATTTAACCTACAGTTTTGAAAGCGTTAAAAGTAAATATAAAAATGTACTTTATATCCGAACTTGAAACGCAAATAAAACTTTTTAAATGGATTTTATTAAAGAACGTAATTGAAAATGAACCAAAATGATGTTTTTTTAAAAAACGTGAATTTTTTATGTTTTCTAATTTATTAGCTACTTACCGCTTCCAGTGGGGCAACATGATGCCCAATGCACTCTGGCTGCACGGTTAATTCCTGCTGTCCTTGTTGACTTAAAAATATGTTGCCGTCGGTGGCCTGAAAGGCAAAAAAGTAGGCACTTAATTTTGTTTCTTTCGAATTTGTATACACATGTAATGCGATATCTACAAAAGCTAAAGAACTGTGTGTTTAATATTTTATTTCAGCAGTGATAAAATACAATTGTATGTTTAGTAAATTTTAGAGAGAGTTTTAGTTGTGTTTCATTTCAAGTTCAAGCAACGGACACGTTACAGTTTGAGAGCCACTGCCATTTAAAAGTTTCTAAAGTGAATATTTTTGGTTAAAATATTTTTTAATTTTATTTAAACGTTGGTCTTGAATTTAAAATGTAATATAATCAATTCACTTGGCTGTGTTTTTTTTTCGTTTATTTTATTTTATTATTGAGAGTTAACATTTGAAAATTTTTTTTTTTTTTGATTTTGTTGCTGGTATCCCTTACAGAAAAGTGATCCAACTTTATGGATCGACTGGAGCGTACTAAACGAACACACAACCGACTCGCTGCGCAGCGAGCACGAGCGACACACAGGCAGGCAGCCAACTACAAGACTAAAGACAGAACACGCAGACAGTCCAGCCTACTTACTCGAGAAGACGGAACACGACTAATTATAGTATAAGCTTCAGCCAGCCAAAAACCCAAACAGCCATCGCACGATCGTTCGCCGAGCTGCCCCGAGCGACAATCGGCGATCGGCACACTGACGCTATCCGTGTCGTCTGTGTGAGAGCGCGTGCTTCTGTGACTGTGTGTGTGCGTGTGTGTGTGAGTGAGTGAATGGTTGGGGCGGGAACATGTGGAACGGATGGGCGACAACTATGTAGCAATACATAAGCCAAGCGTCTAACCCAACTAGAATGAATATGAATGAAACTTGGCGATAAGTCTGAAACTAAGTCGCTGCTCACTTAGTTGTTGGTCTTTGTTCTTGTTCTTCTTCAATCTGTTGTCGTTGCTGTTGTTGTTGCTGTTGTTGTTGCTGTTGTTGTTGTTGGGGGCGATATGAGCTTATGCGCTTACTCAAACAGCAGTTGCAGCTATAGCTACTGTTCGGATATGCATCATGCCTTTACTTCCCCCCTGAGCACCTACATACTACGGCAGCGCTGGCTGATAGCCCAATTGAAAGATCGGGCACATGAGTTCCGTTATTGCGCGCCATTGACGCTCCGATAGGGCTCGATCCGGCTTGACTTGGTGGTTTCGCGCTAATTTTCAAGTCCTGCTTTGTCTGCACTTAAAAAAAAGCATTTGTTAAATAAAAATAAGTAAAATTATTTAGGCAAGAAATCGGCATGATTTCAATTTATTGCATTTCTTTTATTCAAATAGGAAATTTTCTTGAATATTTTTATTTCTTTTTTGTCTTGGTTTTATTATTATTTTTAAGTACTTTTTTCTAATTTTACAGTGTATTTTATTCGGGCATTTTAGCGGGGCAGACTGTCAGCTTAATTTAAAACAAAAACATTTGATAAGACTTGAAGGTTCTTTTTTGTGGATTACTGATCATTTAAAGAGATTTAAAAGCATTATAAGAGTGTGAAGACTAAATATAGTAGCTTTGGAAATAATATATATTTTTGCAAGTCAAACTTTAAATATTCTTTTGGATTATTAAATAATGTGAATAATTTATGGTATGACTAAAGGGGTTTACAGAGTTCCAGAAAAATCCTGTTCACAAATGGAGTAAATTTGTTAAACGATTTGATCAATTAACTATTTTAGAATGGGGGGTTTTGATTTTCAAAAAAATTGTTCTCACTGTCAACTCAGATTTATATACATATAAAATCAAAATACTGATATAATAAAATAAAAACAACTTAAAAAAACACAGAAAACTTACAAAATTAATTTAAAATGAATTTAAAAAAAAAAGGATTTTATTAAATAAGATAAAACAAAAATAGATCATATTAAAAGTATGAAACATTTTATACATAAATCTGATCATAAATAAATCTTAAATGGAACGTCCCGAACGTCTCTCTTCTATGGTCTTAACTTTTTGTTGCATGGGAAAATTCACTCAAAAGTCAAGTGAATCAACTTTATTGAATACTGTATATTGAGACTAGTGGGTCGTGTACCCAAATCGGACACCCCCTTCTCTGCGGCAATAATCTTGCACAACGCACAAAGCCTTGATTGTGCTTGGACTCGGCTTGGTTTCCAAACTGACCCCAAATATAAAGAATATTTCGTAAAGTTCTATTTTTATAAATCTGCGTACTAATTAATTAAGACAAAAACAAAAAAAAAGAGCTGATTTTCATGCTGCAACAGGAAATACGCAACCTTATGCCATGTTATCAGCCGCACAGAGACTTTAACTGAATATATGTACAAATATATTAATGAAAAAGCCTTAGCCTAATCGCTGTTGGTGCGTCGACAAAAACAAGAAACTAAATAGCTAAGTAGGGAAATTATAATATGGAAAATATCAAATAGAATTCATATGTTGCCGTTGTCGTTTTTGTCGTTTCCTCATTTCAAGGCAACAAAGTGCTAAATTCAACAGGCTGCGCAACCGAACGCCCCAAGGCGAGTACAAGCAGCCTGCTCCGCCCAACGCCACCACCCCCCACCACCCCCTTTAAGAGCCAGCAAGCGAGGCAAACGCTTGAATCGAAACCGCTCCAATACAAACACAACGAGCGCTGCGCTTGTGTGCGTGCGCCGAGCACGAGCCGAACGCCAACGAACGACTCGCGCTGGCGGCAACGAATTCGAATCTCTTTTGCGCCGCCCGATTTTAGTAACACTTTGAACGCTTGACGATCTCCACATGTGGGGAGTGTGTTGTGCTCGACGATCGCAGCAGCACAGCAAATCAAGTGGCGAACCCGCACGCAGCAGCATTTTGTGTTAGTTCACTAGATCGTAGCAAAATTCAATTTTATAAAAAAAAAAACAAAAAAAAAACACAAACAATACATTTATCCATGAAAAAGACTCGAACTTAAACTTAAAAAAAAAAAAATTTTTAATAAAATTATATATTTAGCTTATGAACGGTTTTTAATCCAAAACTAAACGAAAATTCTCAATGTTTATATTTTTCGCAGTTTCGTGTGTGTTATCGCAGTGACATTTTAAGTTTGTCCAGTTCCAGTACGAGTTTGTGGTCAGGCTTGGGACCATGATGTTGCCCAGAGATCGAGCGGGTCTCTCGGGTGTGCTAGGCGCAGTCTATCTGCTTGCCAGCGTTGTATACTTTGCCGATGCAAAGGTGAGTAGAAACAATTTATAAAATACCATTTCAAACACATCAGTTAGTATTAGTATTTTAAGCTATTATTAAGTAAATAAATAAAATTCATTTAAATATAACAACAACAAAATTAATAAATAAAAATATTACAATAATTAAATTCTTTATACGAGTAACAACATATATATAATTCTAATTTCTTAAAACGTTTTTTTTTTATCAATTCCTCTCAAACGGTTAGTCACACAATAAAATTTAGCAGTGCTGGTCAAACTGTATTGCATTTCCCAGAACTTGACAGCATCATTTACACCATAAACTGCAACTACAACTGATTCATAACTTTCCTTAATCTACAATAAAAACTTTAGCATTATGTATGAGGAAAAGAAAATTAGGTCAGCTTTGCAGCAGTTAATCATCCAAAAACAATGCACATGCCCCGATATTTTCCAACAGTCTATTGCATACATATTATATATCCGGCACTTGCGAAGCGCGTTTTCTTCTTCTTACTGGCGCCCTTCTTGATAAACCCTCAAAGAGTTGAATTCTGTTTGTTATTTCTAGTGGCTCAGTGAGTTCCTTGATCCATGCTCTTAGCAGAGTTCAATTGATGGCAGGCATAGTGTTATTATGTCATCGCAGATAATTCTTTCGGATTTGGCAATCTGCCAAATGACAAAGGTTAACGCGTGCTATCAATGAAACGATAACCCACGGGTCTTTCTTCCTTCTTCAGCAGTAATTATGCTGTGAACATTGTATAACATTCCGAATTGCCATTGAATATTTCCGGTTAGCAATCGAATTGAATAAAGTTGTATTGAATATCAAAATCTGAACAGATCTTTAAGATATCAAAATCTAAAAGGATATATAAAATATTGAAGAATCTCTTCTTATTTTCTTTGGAGCCAAACATTTTTGTATGATAATTGCAACATTTTTAAAGTATTTTCATGTTTTATATTTGTACATAATATATATTAATTGTAAGCAATTAATGTAATGTTAAACTTTTATAAAGTATTTTTAAATTTTAAATGAAGTTTTTCAAGAATTTTAAAGTTTACAAATTATTTACCTTATTTTACATGAATTTAAAGCTGAATTGCCCCTCTAACTATGCTACACATTATTTCAAGTGTAATTTAAAGAGCGACGCATGTTTAGGACAAAACTGTTATCAAAACTTATAAACAAATAAAGCTTAATAATGTAAGCCGCAAGCAAAGCCGAAAAGCTTTTCGCTTATAATCAACTTTAATGCGCACTTCGAAAAAAAAAATATTGAAACTAAATAGAACAGAAAATTGTTTGCGAAATGAATTAAAAAAAAAAAAGGAAAACAATTTCGTCATGTTTCAAAATTATGAATTATGCGTAGGCTATATATGTTGGCTAGCTTATTTCTCTGCCTCGATGCCCACTTAAGTTCTTATCAAGCTGCGACAAAGTCATGCTCGTATACAAAAAGAAAAAAAAAATAAGAAAAAAATAAGAAAAAAAATCCAATCTAAATCGTACAAATTTAATTAGGTTTATTGCTAAGTTGGCGGCATTGACAGTTGATAGCATGTCGCACAGTCCGCTGATTGCGACACTTATGGATTCGGTTGAAAATAGAATTCTAAAGTATCGCCAACGCCAGAGGCTATCGCCTAAGCATGACTTTTGCCAGGGCGCCAGAACACCCCGCTCTAGAATGCCAAGCGGCCTGTGTTATTTGCGGAGAAAAATATGACAAATATATGAAAAGGACTCGTCTTTCGATACTGATCAAGCACATATACATTTACATTATAAAACACATAATATCTCCTTTTATGCTTAACACATTGCGTAACCAAATTAGAATACCCTTTAGCAAAAGGGTATTAGATATAATAATTTACATCAGGCCACTCTAAAAGCGACTCACGTGTTTGCCTCGGAGCCACATTTGACGGCATTTGTAATTTGAGCCCAACTTATTTTCGCACTCGGTTACGTGGTCAATGCCATATGGAGCTGCTACAGCGCGAACTCCAATTGGAATTGCAACTGTTGAGTGAGAGCGTCAACGTCTTGTGGCTTATGCGAAGAACCGCAAAAGCGTTCAAACTTGATTTATATATTTATTATTTAGCTACTGTTTGGCCAGCAGCTTGCGCCGCACGTTGGCTGTCAAACTGTACAACAACTGGTTTTGCATTTAGCAATACGGTACATTTAACAACCAAGTGATTTCCTTTTCCGACACACACACACACACGCGCACGAGCTTGCCCTCAGCATTGCATGGTAAGAGCGCGGCCATGCAAGAGAGTCGCGCCGATTTAAGAGAGCGCGCACTGAGCGCAACAAGTGCGTGTGTGTGTGTGTGTGTGTGTGTGTGTGTGTGTGCGTTCAGCGATTGCACTTAACTTGGTGCTGGCCCATTGCCGGTAATAACGACGACGACGACGGCGACGGCGACGGCGACTGCGGCTGCCTTTTCTATGAATGAATTTTGATAAATGTACTTTATCAGCAGCGAATGCGGCTGCGTCTGGCTGCAGCATCTGCCCATATAAAAACAAAAAGAAACAGCATTTTTATATGGAAATTTCTTAAAAAGAGTTTAGCTCTGTGTGTTCTTTGCTGCCGCCGACAATTAGCAGCTCAAGTGATTGGTAGAGGGGCGCGCAGCTGCGGCTGTCTTTGACGCTCTGCCTCATTTCAAATTGGAATTAAAAGTTTGTTGTTGTTCGATGAGGCTGCGGCCGCTGCTGCCGCTGCTTAGCTCTCTCGCTCTCCGCTACTTTTATTTTCATTGGCTTGGCTTTGTTTATGCAAAAGGCATTTGCCTGATCTCAATCGGTGTCTCTGTCTCCGTCGCTAGCTCAGTCCTTAGGCTGACCCCAGCCAATGCATAAATCACTGACCAGCTGTAGACATAACGGGGCCCCCCAAGCAACAGCAACAGCAACAGCAACAACAACAACAACAACAATAAGAACACTCGGCTTTCTTTATGACTGAAGTTTATTTGCGTGCATTTTGAAAATTGTTTGGCGAGTTGCATTTCAATTTGACTCAATTATTTATTTATCTGCAACTGAATGCGGAAATTATGCGAAGTGTATTCTCTCTTGCTTATTCTCTGTGTGCGTGTGTGTGTGAGATATGAACAACATGTCGTATAAGTGATATATGCAACTAGGGGCCGGCAGCACAGTGTGAAAATTTTTTTAAATTAAAGCGATTATTTGATGTGGTGTTCATTGTGTTTAAAGCTCAAGAAATTGGGTTATCAGGCATCTCCGAGTCATCCACAACAGACTCAACGACAGGCTCGCTTGTTATTGTTGTTATCAGTTTTATTTAGTTGCAGCTTTACTGAAATTGAAATTCATTAGATCTCATAAATGTATGTATATATATATGTATATATATATATGCATATCTCTGTGTGTTAGTGTGCCTAGCATCATTGCTAAAAATACACCACAATTTAAATTCCTGGCGGCATTTAACATTTTTTCTTTTAACAGCAACAATTCGAAATAGTTTTTTGATTGTTTAAATTGTTGTGAAAGCATTGAAAAAGTCAACAATAAGGTTAACAGCCCTCAGATAAGGCCGACAATCTTTTTTGTACACATCTGAATCTGAGCTAAAATTATGCGTATATATTTGTAGTATCATAAGGATTTTGAAATTTGAGAATTTTAACTGTTACAGGAAAATATACAAATTTAAAATTCACTATTGTAACCATTAATGGAACTAGCTGCCAAATAATAAAATATAATCATTTTAAAACAAATATATATAAAAAAAATATAGGTTAAGAGCGAAGTTTCTGAGATTTCTAAAACGTAGATAATGGAGTTTGATATATTACCAAAGAAATTAACTTAGATATATCACATCTTACTATAATATATTATGGATACCATAATGACATATATATATATATATACGTAAATATTTTATTATTTGTATGCATTTTGAAATATTTTTTCAAGAGAATTATGATTCATATGACTTTAAGTAGAGTTCTGAAAACTTGCAAAAATTGATTTTACAAAAATAAATATATGTGCTGATTTTAATCAAATAGCCATATAGATAATATATTTATATTCATATATTAGCAATCGTGTTCATAGAGTAAAAGCGAGATGTTCAATTAGAATAAGAGATAAGGAACAAATTAACTATTTGTTAACTTTTTTAACGACACATTTTATAAATTTGTTTAATTCTACATTGTACATGCAGCTCAGTGCACACTTACAACTTGCAGTCTTGGAGCCTGCGTTATCAGCGCACAGTTTGACAGCCACTGCACTGTCAGTTACACGTAATTTGAGTGCGAGGCAATTAGTTATCATCTGTCAAGCGATTGTCTAAACAATTATGCAAACGACAAACTACAAAATTGTTACTGGACGTTCTACAATTTTCGCACTGCCATAAAGATCGGCATTGGCTGTATCTCTATCTCTCTCTGTGTGTGTTTTAATACGAATCTCACAGCTCGAATCTCCATGTGTGCATGTGCAGATTTCTTGCCGCTGTCTTTCTAATGATGTCAAAAAATGATGTCATGCTGCAAGAGCGCTACAACAATAACAACGGCAGCAACAACAGCGAATAACAATAACAAATAATATAAAGCAGCCAGCGGGCCAGGCCGAGTCCCAATCGCAGTCCAGTCCAGATGTGCATTCATTATGTTTTATGGTGTGTGCATGTGTGTTTATGTGTGTGTGTGTGTGTGTGTGTGTGTGTGTGGGCATGAATTTTCATGTCAATCACACGTTGCTCATATGTTTGTTCCATATACATTTTTATACACATACCCTGCACTCATTAGCTAGTTGGGGTACATCTAGAAAGGATGCTCGATACTGAAAATCTTTCGAAATCCAGTCAAATTATTTACTTGTTTAGTATTTGTAAAATCAAATATTCTTCACTTACTTTTAGTTTTTTTTTTTATAAAATATAAATATGTACGAAAACACAAATCATAAACAATACAAGCGAAAATACTCAAAATCTAACTTTATATCACTCGCAAGTTGAAATACAGATTTTATATACCTTGTCAAGTTGTAAATTCACACAAAAAGAAAACCAACCAATAGAAAAACCGACTTATAAAACAACAAGATTATTTTACAATCCATATTAAATCCCTTTCTACTTTCTATTATTCAATTTATTTAACGCCTTCTCATAAAAATATTTCAATAAATAACTTATAAGCGATCAATCGTCATTTAACGAATTTCTAATACTAAAGAGAACTTTTATTGTCAAATATTCCACAAAGGCTTTAGAGAATTAGGAATAATTTAAAACGATCTTAACAAGTAAAGTTCAAATAGATATCCAAAAGGATAACAAATATTTCAATAATTAACATGAAAAACAAATGACATCTTTTACAATTCAATTTTAATTTAGTATTAGGGTATTTGCTAGTCGACTACCAGCTACTTGCACTTGGCATGCTTTAAACACTTTTATGATGCACAGTTTTACAATTGTAGTTCAGTGTAGAACAACATCAAATGTTGATTGATGGCGTGTGTTGCATTTTGAGATCATTTCGCGAATTGGGTCAAATGTGACGCACGATCAATTGACAGGACTTCTGTGGCACATTCAGATGGCTGCCAATCTGAAGTTGGTGTGGAGCATAAGTTGGCAACAAAGAGTTCGCATTGAAATTAAACAGATAACCCCTTTGTCCGTGCCTTTGGAATTTTGAATTGTTCAGCGAAAAATACAAATTACATATGTCTGTATATTATATATAAATATATATATATATATATATTTTTTTTTATATGTATTATATAAGTATGCGAAGCGTACAATTTAATGCCAAATTAAAATGTATTAATTAAAATGCCCAAGAAAAACTGTCAGCGCTTAGCGCTCGTCTGTCTTATCAGCCATGATTTATACATGTGTGTACTATATAGAATGACATTTTTTTTTTTCATTTTCTGTGTGTGTTTTTTTTTTCTTTTCATTTTTTATTCTGTGCCACATCCGGGCCGCTTAGCCGCCATCTTGTGTGCGACTAAAGCACAGATTGTGCGACTACTTTAAATACAATTGCGACTACTCGCACTTGCCCGAGTTCATGTTAGGCGACTTTCAAAAAACCACTTTGAATTTTGTATTTCAAATATGATTTCTGTTTTTCGCTGCGCTTTGCATTTTATGCACATTGTTAAATCGTAATCGGCTGTATAAAGTTGAATTATGGATATCACTAACATTTTGTTATATTTTGCATTATTTTCAACGGAACTCGACTTGTGAATTCCAGGGCGCGTCATTAGATACCCCCACTTGGCTCAGTAGCCAGGCCAATGTACTCGTGCTTACACGTGCACTACACTTAGGATCTGACACCAACATATACAAATATATGTATATATATATATATATATATATATATATATATATATATATATTTATATGTCATATGGCGTCGTCTGCTGCGCTAGTTGAGCGTGGGTGGGTGTGCCAATTGTCGCCGTTGTGCGCTCTGTGAGGGAGAGGATATAAGGGGGTCTGACAACTTTGACCTTAAACTGCAGCGCTGGCTCAGCTGCTGCTGTCATGTGCAACGAGAGAAAGAGAGAGCGCGATCACAATTGCCATTAACATGTGTAAATGCGCTCAAGTGAGCCACTGACACACATCATATATATACAGATTATGTCTATATATATCTATATATATATACATATATATCATATGTGTGGTAAACGATATTTTTGCGACCGACTTTTAGCAAACGCCACGTGCAATTTTACAATGCAGTGGCGTAGCAGGCAGCTTTTGCGGGGGTGCCTGTTCATGCATGGCCCAAAATATTTCATATTTCAAAAAACATCAAGTTTAACTTATGCCTAATATACTTATTATATGAACATATCGGCAAGCAAGAAACTGTTTAACTTTTGCATAAAAACTCACATTTTTCCCGAAACTTTTCATATTTTCTTAGATATGCAAAAATATTAAAAAGCATAATTTGTTGTGCTTAAATCAATTTATTTTTATTCAAAAGATATATTGTGGGCACGTGGGACCTGAAAAAGAAAATATCTCAAACCGATTCTAAAGCTGAAGAGAAAATTAATTATTTCATTAATTATAGAATAACAATAATCGGCTGATAATGTTTCGAATTATAAAACCATACAAAAAAAAAATAAATAAAAATAATAATAATTAGCTGTGAAAAAAATAGGGAAATAAATCAAAATTACTTTTATAGGTCAATATGTTTTTTTTTTTTTTTGCTTCGCATTTGCCTGTTCGTCATTTTGTGTATTTGTGCCATGTCAGCTTTAATTACACCTATGCCAAACTAACCTGCTCAACTCACAAAAGGAAGCCTCCCCTCCAATCATTTCTGGCTAGGAACGGCGTCCACACGCGTGCCCCTAAGCATTCAACATATTTAGGTTCCCAAAAGCGCTGCGGGGCCTCTGCCCATGTCTCTGTCTCCTTGCTGACGTTGACAATTCCGAGCTTTCATTTGGACAACTATGTTGTGCTCGTTACAAAATACAAAAACAAAAAAAAGTAATAATAAAAAAACAACATTATGCAGCTCTCAAGTCAGGTCTCTTTTTGTTTTTGTTTTTATTTTATATTATTTGTATTTGTTCACATAGAACTACTTGTCGCATTGTCTGCGACCGTCTGTTAGACCCAATGTGAAATTTGTTTGTGTAGCCCCTTTACAGCTATACTTATGTACGTGTGTATATAGTATATCTAAGTATTTGTGTTGCACTGGCAAGTGTCAAGTTCAAGGAAATTGCAGAGCTGTCATTTTATAAACGTGTTACTGCAACAATTTCCATATTTTACTTTGTTCGCGCTACAAAATAAAAACGAAAGACTTGCATTTTGGTATTTTTGTGCGATTCGGTTGGGCAATTGATTGAATGAAATTCGAAGGTCTCACTTTGGTTTTGATTGCGGCTTTTCAATTGAAGGAATGTGTGAAACAATAGCCTTGACCGAACCTGTTGCCAGGTAGATAGGTTTTATTACTAACCAGACAATGGGTTATTGGGTCGACAAGAAGCTTTAGGTTAAACAAGTATTTTTTTTATATGGAAAAGCGTGATATTGGAGGTAGAATTTCACTGAAACATTACAGAAAATGGAATATGATATAAATTATATAAATAAATGTTCATAAATATATACTTAAAAAGTTGTGCCAAAGAATAATATTATAGTCTCTTTTTAAAAACTACCTAAACATTTTTCAAAAAGGAATTAAGCGCGTTATTAAATTTCAAATATTACTTAATCCTTTTCAAAGTATCATAATATTTAAGCTTCATTACTTTCATGCTAGTATGGACAAAATTAGAAAATTATAAAATAAATTTTAAAATAAATAAATTAGAGTTCACCTTATAATTAAAATAGAAACTTTTAACGCTTTCCCACAAAATATCCTCCGAAAGTTGTCTTATAGAACACTTGTTATACAATTTTTTATGGAACTTGTGTATAAGTATTATGTTCCAATGAATAAAGCTGAAGTTTAATCTCTTAAATGAAATATAAATATAAATTGAAAAATAAATTTGCCTATTAATTCTGTTTTATTCGTAATATGATATAACAGAAACAAACACACCTCAATCCATGCACCCATAGATTATAGTACTTAAATTGTTGATCAATCGCACTCAAGATCGCATCATTATTTATAGATGAACACCTTATATATTCCAGAAATTGACTGCAATGCGGACTGCAATTGTTCTAACTATGCCAAACAGTCAAACACACCTAGCTGCCCCCTACCCTCCCCTCCCCCTCACACACACACACACACACACACACACCTAACATACACCTGCCATATTGTGCATTGTGGATTTTATTTTTGGTCTTTGTCTGCGTTTTCTCGATTTGCTTCGAGTTTTTTTTTTTTTCTTTTTATTGAAGCCGCTGGGGTAGCAAAAACAAATTTTCTGGTTTACCACACAGAGAACATTTTTCAAAACTTTTTTTTTTTTTGGTGCCTTACTTTTTATTTGAATTGTTTATGTTTTATGTTCTGATTTACACGTCATGTGCATATTTCGTTAACAGATGTTTTGATCTCCAGAAAGACAAAACCCATCGCCCATTTTTCTCGGAAGTCCCCGTTTTAGTTTTGATGGCATCGAATAAACGTGCTTTTGATTGGCCCAAATGCTTTGAACTCTTTGATTTTGGTATTTGATGAGTGCACTGCAGAAATCGCACTCAATATTTATTAGCATTCCAAACAATTTTCATTGACTTGGTAAATTTGCATGGCGAAAAAAAAAAATTTGACACTAATTTTCCAGCGCCTCCAAGCATAAAACTAAATTTTTGTATTTCTTTTTTTCTTGAACCATGCGTGCAACATGTGTGCGGTTTGTTTTTGGGTTTCTCTTTTTTATATTCTGTTTCATCTTATTATTGAAAAATTTGAAGAAAAAAATACAACAAAAAAAAAATAGAGAAAAGTGACGCGAGACCCCAACGACGCTCAAAGTCATTTTAATGAATATAGGCAATAAATTTTGATTTTTAACTAAACGGGAATTATGTCAATTCTATTAATAATCGTATTCGCGAACCAAATACTAAACAAATTAAGGATGTTTATAAAGACTTTTACGGTACAGATGTCGCCAAGTTATGCTAATGTAATGCAATGGTTCCAATACGGGAAATAAGGAACAGAAAAAATACAAATATTTTCACAGCATGTGCAAAATGTTTGCCAAATCAAATCGGTCAGCCAGAATTTTATGAGCATTATGCGTTTATTTAATGGGCACTTCATGTGCCTAGAGGTCGAATGCATAACAAAGTGGGTTTATGTGCTCTGGAATTTCAAATGCCTATAAGAACTTGATGTGTTGAACTAAATAGCTGAGTTGGTGGCTTGGGTTTCAAAAATGTAAATTTGATATTTGGAAAAGTTTGTAAATTTTGAATTAAGCTATTCTCATACAAAAAAACACTTTTCTATGCATCGGTTCACAGGTTCAACCTTCAGATTTGGTTCATGCACCTGATTATCCCCAAACCTGAGCTCAGTTTTTATTTCAAGCCTTTGTTCGTCACATTTATCCTTATTTGCTATCATGATAATGCCCTTTTTATTCCCTGAACGAGTCTTTCTTGTGCTGTTTGCATATATTGTTACTTAAGTTAAGCTTAAAACCTAAATATGAAGTTTTTCCGGTATACTGCTGCTCTGTCGGCCCGGGTGCAAGTCCACACCGCTCCAGAATATTTTATAGGCTTTTTTTTAAAACGTTCTAAGTATCACCTCCCTGGACTAGAGCAAACTAACTGGTTTCCATATATAATTTTGCTTATAATGAAAAGCTTAAAGCAACATTCATTTTATTAAAAAATATATATTTGCTGTCATTCCAAAAACTTTAACTTAAAACCGGGTTGCAGTTTTGGTTTACATAGAAACAAATTTAATAAAATATTTTTAAATTGTTTTCAAATAGAGAAATTGTTGAAAATTTTAGCTTACCAAAAAAAGTTTAATTCGCATATGTGAAGGCTACAGAGTAAAAACAGTAAAGAAACGATAAACGGAATGAACTCTACAACATATCGTAATGCTCAGACAATCTCATGGATATGTGAGACCCAACCGAAAGCGTTGTAAATTCTTTGTATTTTTAGATGTGAGTTGGAATTAAGAGCGCGCGTACAAATAATCCAATGAAATCGCACACTTAATGGTCTGGCATACTATGCTTTATGCACTTTAGATATTTTCCTGATTTAGCCATTAGTCATAGCATAAACAATAAGCAAAACAGCATCAGTTGCGGGTGCATGGCATCTTAGTGAAACGCGTATGCAACTTGTGGCAAGTGCGGCACACGCCAGCAATAGTTGCAACTTGGCGAACCGGGCAAAACTTAAATGTTTGCTTTAATTGCACAATTTCCGTTTGCAATGAGATAATCTTTTATATTTTGCCGTTCCATTGTTTCTTGTTCACACTTGCACTTGCTTCAGTTGCTGCAGCTGCTCTGCCGATTTCGCCGTCCCTCCCCCGACTATACCCCGGGTGGGGCAATTGTGCGAGCGCATAGAACACGGTCATTGATGCGGACAGCAGCAAGGCATTCGACAGCATTGGGAAAATATAGAACAACCGCAGCTACCAAAACTTTATGCTTATTACAGCCCAAGAGCAAATAAATCAAATCATAAAAAAAACAAAAAGTTTTTTTACACAAAACACAATTAAACCTAAATCCGAACCAAAACCTATATGTTATATTTTTTTTTCAATTTTAAATATTTGTAAATTTTTTTTTTCAATTTAATTCCATCTCCGTTCGGAGAATTTCTTGACTGAAAATAAATAATCCAGACGAACCACAGTTGAAGCCACAATAACGAGGCCTTGGCTCGAACTATTTTAATACAAATTTGTTACAAACAAGAGATCCTACTTGATGGGCTTCAAATCCCTGATTTACTGCACAGTTTCGATTACAAATGGGAATACTCTATGCAGGGCTATACAAATTATTATTATTATTATGCTCCACTTTAAATCTGTCACTCTCAATTGATCGAAGAGCCATTAGAGATGCTCCTCGCCTGTATGCTATGTACGTCAGAGCTAGGAAACTTCTATAGTTTCGAACTCAAACTAGGACAGGCGGTTCATGTGCGATATGTCTGCAACTAAGTGAATCTGTGGCACTCAATTGAAATCGGTGCTGCTTTTTCCGAGACCCCGCTAATCAATGGCAATCAAGGCACATTCTCTGGTGCGTAATTCAATTAGTTCTTCTTGGGTTTCGACTAGGATGTAGAACAAAAGTTGGATATGAAAAAGTATCTAACGGCAATTATATTTGCTTTCAGGAGTGCAACACAACGCTGTGCGACTGCAAGGGCATTAAAGGACGCATTGGCTCCGAGGGCTTTCCGGGCGTTCCTGGACGTGAGGGTCCACCCGGTGATGTAGGACCGTTTGGACCGGCTGGTTATTTCGGCGAGAAAGGTGATTTTGGCGAATACGGCGAACAGGGCGAAAAGGGCCATCGCGTAAGTGACAATGCTCTCAAACTTTCTCCTCATTCGAATATTCCGAGTGTATCCACTGAATTCTGTTTAGGGCGATGCTGGCCTGCAAGGCGAGACTGGCTTCCCGGGCGCACGCGTAAGTATTTCGAAAGCTTAACTTTGGAAAAACGATTTTACTAAGCATCCTGCAGGGTTTTCCGGGGGAGCACGGCACGTCGGGACCGCGCGGTATCGACGGCTGCGATGGTCGTCCCGGACCACAGGGCAGAGCTGGCGCACCTGGTGAAAATGGTCCACGTGGACCCATGGGTAAATCGGGCTCTCCTGGCTCACCTGGTGATGCTGGCGAGGGCGGCATTAACTCCAAAGGCACCAAGGGTAATAAGGGCGACGTCGGACCTGACGGCACTGTTGGCCCGGAAGGCTTTAAAGGCGCGATTGGCACCAAGGGTGAAATTGGCTTCGCCGGCATTGAGGGCAGGAAGGGCGATGAGGGCTATCAGGGCGAAAAGGGTGAAATGGGCGTACCTGAGAGCTATCCAAAACTGCAGGGCGTCATCGGTGACAAGGGTGAGCCCGGCGAGGGTGAACCTGGCGCACTACGTTTCGACGAAACACTGAAAGGCTACAAGGGTCCCGCGGGTGAACGTGGCGAACACGGCCTGCCTGGCATACTCGGCGAGCCGGGTCAATTTGGTCGCGATGGCTTGCCCGGTGCCCGAGGCGAGACCGGAGAACGTGGTGACCGTGGCAAGCCCGGCCGTGATGGTGGGCAAGGCGGTGCTGGCGACAAGGGCGTGAAAGGCGCCCCGGGCTACAATGGCGAGGATGGTGAAGACGGCAGACCAGGTGAGCGCGGTGAGAATGGTTTCTCTGGCTTGCCCGGTATTCAGGGTCCCGCTGGCCCGCCCGGTATCTACGATCCCAGCTTGGATAGGTCATTGCCCGGCCCCATTGGACCGCAGGGCGATATTGGCCCCGTTGGTCCCCATGGCTTGAATGGCATTCCCGGCAAGCAAGGACGACGCGGCCCGCAGGGACCCCCCGGCCCGCCCGGAGATGAGGGTCTTAATGGCAATCGTGGTCCACCAGGACGCAGCGAGAAAGGCGAGGATGGCGATTACGGCCTGATGGGTCCACCTGGCCCACAAGGTACAGCCGGCGAGGCTGGTCCTCCGGGTCGCGTTGGCTACCAAGGCGATCCCGGTCGTAACCTGTACGGACCAAAGGGTCAAGCTGGCCAAGACGGAATTTCCGGTGTCGACGGCTATCGTGGCGATCGTGGAGAGGTCGGTATCACTGGTGACAAGGGCTTGCCAGGTGAAGGTGTCAATATTATTGGACCACCCGGCTCCCAGGGCCCGCCTGGAAGGCGCGGAAAGCCCGGCACTGACGGTCATCCTGGCTTCCGAGGATTCCCTGGTGACAAGGGCATACGAGGCGATGATTGTGGCATCTGTCATGCCGGACCGCGTGGCCTTAAGGGTCTTATGGGCGATGCTGGCTATCCAGGCGAACACGGAGAACGCGGTTTGGCCGGCATCACTGGCGCACGTGGACTCAAGGGTGTTCGGGGTAAGCAGGGCTTGCAAGGATTCAAAGGTATGAAAGGCTCAGCCGGTATTCCCGGAGAAATGGGTCGCCCCGGAAAGCAAGGTCCAGCCGGCCGGATTGAGTATAGCGGCAGCATCACAAAAACGGAAAAAGGCGACGATGGTGACAATGGACAACGAGGTGAACAAGGTGCCCCGGGTGAAAGAGGCGAAGATGGTTGGAATGGCTTGACCGGAGCTAAAGGTGAGCCCGGTGTTCGTGGAGACTTCGGTGATAGTGGACGTCCTGGCAAAGACGGTGCACCAGGCAAAGATGGTCGCGACGGTCTTCCAGGTGCTCCGCCAAAAACGCCTAAATTATATTTAGTCGGTGAACCTGGACTCAATGGAATAAAGTAAGCTAATTGAAAAAAAAAAATGTTGGATATAAATTTAAGAAAAAGTTGTTGTCGTTTTTAGGGGTGAACGTGGTGATGATGGCGGCACTGGCTTAAAGGGTGACAAGGGTGAGCCACATCCCGGCGAAATAATCGAAAACCGTGGAGAGCCTGGAGAACATGGCTATCCCGGAGAACCTGGCTTCCGCGGACCCAAAGGAGAAGCCGGCGAGCCTGGACTTAAGGGAGAGTTAGGTGATATTGGTATTTCCGGTGATGTCTTACCGGGATTACCTGGAGCCAAGGGCTATCGGGGTGAAATTGGCGATTATGGACTGCATGGCCTGCCTGGTAAGCCTGGTAGAGATGGTGAACCTGGTCAGCCCGGACTACTCGGCTCTAAAGGACAGCGTGGTGAGCCTGGACAATACATTCTGCCTGGAGAAATCGGTGTTTCTGGCCGACCAGGTATTAAGGGCATATTTGGTGACGACGGCCCAATTGGATACCCCGGTCCAAGGGGCCGTCCCGGACCGAAAGGAATCAAGGGCGTCATTGGCGATGACGGTCTCATAGGTCAGACAGGTCTGTCTGGCAACAAGGGACAGCGTGGTGACATTGTGATTGGGCCTCCTGGCCCACAGGGCGAACCTGGCCGCTCGGGCAGCGTGGCGATGCACGGTGTTAAGGGACAAAAGGGTGAAGTCGGCGCTCTCGGAACATTCGGTACGAACGGTGCCAAGGGTAGCATTGGATATCCTGGTCGCGCTGGTAGACTTGGCGATGCAGGTCCACCTGGTTTTCCTGGTGGCCAAGGTTCCTCAGGATTACAAGGCCTTCCCGGAGAGCAGGGCGATCGTGGTGACATTGGATTTGATGGACAAACTGGAGATCTCGGTCCACGCGGTGCAGTTGGTGAATTCGGACCTAAAGGTTAATATTTCTCTTAATTTTTTCAATTCTTAAAAATTTAAAGTTTTGTTTTCTATATTCCAGGCCTTGCCGGAGACCTCGGTCCGTTCGGCTATCCGGGTGTTCCTGGTACATCCGGCAAAAAGGGCGGGCAAGGTGAACAAGGTGTTCCCGGATGGCCCGGTGCGAAGGGTGTGTCCGCCTACAGTGGCATCAAGGGTGAACAAGGCGAAGCCGGCTGGCGTGGACCACCTGGTTTCAATGGGCAACCTGGCTTCAAAGGCGAACGTGGTGCACCAGGTGATTCATTACCCGCTTTTGACGGTGCTCCAGGCATCAAAGGCGAAGCCGGCGCTCCCGGTCGCAACGGATTGACCGGCTTGAATGGCTTAAAGGGAGAGCGAGGAGAGTTTGGATATTACGGCCAGGCTGGCACAATTGGTAATCAGGGCGATGATGGTCAACCTGGTTACCCCGGTCAAAATGGAGTTATCGGCCTGAAGGGCGAAGTTGGTGAACTTGGACTTAGTGGTTCACCTGGTGAATTTGGAGAAATCGGCGATGTTGGATACCCAGGCGCACCAGGAATGCAGGGTGACGAAGGACTTGCCGGTGAATATGGACTAAGCGGAAGCAATGGTCAAACCGGAGAAATAGGTGATATCGGTGATGTTGGTGAAATACTCTACCTTGGAGAATTACAAGATACCCGCGGTGAGCCTGGCGACAATGGACTAAGGGGCGAACAAGGCCCAATGGGCGAGCCCGGTATGGTCGGTGCTGCTGGCTACCGTGGAGGTCGTGGACAGCCCGGTGATGTCGGATTCACAGGTCAGCCAGGATTTGATGGTATACCAGGGCCTAAGGGTATACAAGGAGACAAGGGCTTGAGAGGCGTTCCCGGTGCAAGATTGAATGCAGATCGTGGCGAGGAGGGTGACATGGGCTACGATGGTCTAGCCGGACGTCCAGGTCGCTATGGCCAAAAAGGCGCGCCGGGCGAACAAGGCGAATACGGATTGAACGGCGAGATTGGTCCCCAGGGTCCCATGCGCATCGGTCCTGTCGGTCAACCTGGTGATGAAGGCTATCCTGGACTGCCCGGTCGCGCTGGCTTGCGCGGTTTTACAGGAATAAAGGGCGAACGCGGCAACACCGGCTGGCAAGGCGAGCAGGGTGATGCCGGTATGGCCATCTGGGGCAGAAAGGGAGACATCGGTGAAAGAGGCGAACAGGGTGCCCTCGGCTATGACGGCCTTAAGGGCGAGCAAGGCAACAGCGGAAGTCCCGGTCGCACTGGCTATATAGGTCCGCGCGGACCACGCGGCCCAACTGGTGATGCCGGTTGGAACGGTATCGAAGGCATGGACGGTCTGTCCGGCGAAAAGGGCGAGGCCGGCGTCACCTACTCCTACACGTATGCACGTCCCGGTGATCGTGGCGAACCCGGCCTGGATGGATTTAAGGGTGAGCAAGGCGATTTCGGCGCACCTGGCTATGTGGGTGCTGTGGGATTGCGCGGCGTTATCGGTTATCGTGGAGACATTGGCGAGATGGGCTACCAGGGCGCCGACGGTGTCCAGGGACAACGCGGCGACATCGGTGAGGTTGGTTTAACTGGACGCGTCGGATTGCGCGGTCAGCCTGGCCCAGCCGGCGATCCTGCGCCACCACCGCCGCCGCCCAAGAGCCGTGGCTTCATTTTCACACGGCACTCGCAGTCCGTGCAGATACCCGTCTGCCCGGCGAACACGAACAAACTGTGGGAGGGCTACTCGCTGTCCGGCAATGTGGCCAGCAGTCGCGCCGTCGGACAGGATCTGGGCCAATCCGGCTCCTGCCTAATGCGCTTCACCACCATGCCCTACATGTTCTGCGACTTCAACAACGTCTGCAACTATGCCCAAAACAATGACGACAGCCTGTGGCTATCCACAGCGGAGCCCATGTCCATGGCTATGACGCCCATCCAATCCAGGGACCTCATTAAGTACATTTCACGGTAAGCAAGTCCCCTCTTGATGACCGACCTGTCCTTTAACTCACGTCGAACTCTGCAGCTGCGTCGTGTGCGAGACCTCAACGCGAGTCATCGCCCTGCACTCGCAGTCCATGTCCATACCGGATTGCCCTGGCGGCTGGGAGGAGATGTGGACTGGCTTCAGTTACTATATGGTAAGCGAGGCGACTTCTTGATATGGGACTGTTATAGGATCATTCGATTGTTATTCACGCAGACAACCTTGGATAACACGGGCGGCGTTGGCCAGAATCTTGTGTCGCCCGGCTCCTGTTTGGAGGACTTCCGCGCCAATCCGGTCATCGAGTGCCATGGCCATGGACGCTGCAACTACTACGATGCTCTGGCCTCCTTCTGGCTGGCGGTTATCGAGCAGCAGAATCAGTTTGTGCAGCCGCGCCAGCAAACGCTCAAGGCAGATCAAACCAGCAAGATTAGCAGGTAAGTGGACGCTCTATTGTCCACATGGAACCAAGAGAGTCATTTGACTTGATGCCCTTTCAGATGCACTGTGTGCCGTCGTCGTGGCGATAGCTTCTTCACGGTCAAACGGACTTCCTCCTCATACAGCGCTGGCACCAGATTTGGGTCCGGCTCAGGCTTCGGCTCCGGCTCCGGCTCGGGCTCCGGCTCGGGCTCCGGTTCGGGCTCCGGTTCGGGCACCGGCTTCGGCTCGGGATTGAGCTCATGGTCCACGTCGGGACAGGCTGGTCAGCGATTGCCATCGGCCAACTCGTACCAGGGCTGGTCGAGCGGCAATCCGGTCTTCGATTACCGTTCGGTGCAGCAACCTGTGCGTCTGCCACAGCCGCCACCGGCCAACTACAACCGTCAGCCCAACTACCGTAACCAATACCAATACGCCGGCACGCGCCAATCCCGTCGGCGTCCACGCGACGACACCTTCGCTCCTTAGATGCCAGCTTCGTTTACGTACTAAGTAGCAGTTAAATAATAAATAATTAATAATAAGTCGCTATCACTATCCGTTAACACCACCGCAATCAGAACTCTCTCTCTCTCTCTCTCTCTCCCTCTCTCTAATTACTGCGCAGTGCCTTTTCTGGAGAGTAGTTGGATATACGTTCATCGGATTAATCTGATGTTGGAGAAAACGAACAAAATAAAAACCAAAAATAATATGTTTAATGTACCAAATAGTGCGAAATAGGCGAAACTACGATCATAATCCACTGCCCACCCCCAACATGTAATTCAATTCTCGACTTCTTTAGAGATTAAAACTTAACACACAAAGCGAAACAGAGCCCAGTTTTTTGATAAATAAAACTTTACACATCATAAAGAAAAGTTCTTTTCATTTAAAACCTACACATAATGAATTCTTTAAAAAATATATTTTTAAAAAGATAAAAAGATTAGTAAAAAAAGTTGACTCGATTTTTGATTTTTAACAAAAACTTTAATTCTTTTAGAATCCATTTAAAATTTGTTTATTTTATACTTATTGTGACAACCACAATCGATTAAAAATATTAATTTGCAGTCCTAAATTTTGAAAACAAATTTTTTTTAATATATGTAAAGTGGATTTGGACATGATTTTTTTTTTTGCCAAAATTTTGTATACATTTTTTTTTTAATATTGCATACTCAAATGCAGAATCAAATCAAAAATCTGCCCAGTTTGGACAAAGTTACGAAAGTTTTAAATATGGGAGCTATTGATCCGAGAGCTTTACATTAAAAAACGTTGTCAATTTTAATCTGTCAATAAAAATCTTAACACTTTATCTGACGCGGGTATACACGGGTATATATTCCAAAAGTAAAGTTATTGGCGACACAGCTGAAATCCCAGGCTAGAGTTTTGCCTTAGCCGATGCATTTAATCCGTACTATTTTAAGATACGGTTAAAAATAACTTCCAACTGCCAAACATTTTTCAAAAGTCAAACGATTTGGTTGAAAAATTGCTATTATGATTTGTGCAATTGCTGATTCAGCATTTATTTATTTTTTGTTTTTAAATTGTGAGAAATCAACACATAATGGTGTTCTGAAAAGCTATTAAAAGACGAAATTTGTGAAATTAAAAAAATGTATATTGCATTCAGTTGGAATCGATTGAAAAGGATACGCCTTTGCATATATTTGGTTGCATCTGCTATTAACAAGCATTAAATGTATTACATAATTTCATATAAACTATTAAAACAGAGTGCATACATTAACACAAGTTCCAATCGTATGCCACTTATCAGCAATCGAAACTGTGCCACAATTTGTGGATACTAAAGCACATACACGCGCACACAATCATTATTTTACTAAATAGCTTGAGGAATTCGTAGATGACACAGACACATATAAGAGCAGTAGTACATAATAGGGTTTTAAGATAAACAAAGATACATAACTATTCACGTAACGGGTTGACAAAAGGGCAGTTGTTAAACCTAAAAATCCAAGTTTCCAGTTCAATTGAAATTTGTTCTGTTTAGTGGTTTTTTTTTTTGGTGTTGCTCCCAGTTGGCAGCAGTTGGCGCCTCCTCCTCTCGATGGTCCCTGAACTACTATTATTTAACAAAGTCGGGATTCTCCTGCACGTTCTCGGTGAACTGCAGCTGATTGTCGATTATTTGGAATAGCACCTCCGGCGCCGGAAAGCGGCCGGTTTGTATTTTGGACCACACCGGCACATCGTTCAGTGTTATCTCAAAGGCGCCCGACGAGATGAGCTGTCCCTCGATCATGTTGCCCAAGAAGAATATCATCATGCAGGCGTAGATCTTGTTCGTCTGCAGATGGCTCCACCAGCCCGGCGTGTTCAGTCCGAGACAGCTGAACGGACTCACCGAGCTCACCACGGACACAATGATTATGATTTTGAGGGCAAATATCAGCTTCGAGAGATAGTAATTTAACCCGGGCGGATCATAATTGGCGCCATGAATCTGAATTTGTGGGTACTTCTCGCCCAGGATATTTACATAGTCCTCGAAGGCTTTGCGGTAGCCGCACGAATAACTGCCGGCAAAAAACAACATGTGATATGTATGTATATATATGTATATATGTGTATATATATATCAGTGCGATAATGAGCGTTATCGTGACCACTTATTTTGCACATACCAATAAAGAAAAGTCATCGTTGGCGCAACGCTCTGTCCAAATTTGGTGGCCGGTATTTCCTTGCCCTCAAAGGCCAGCGCATAGCAGGCGCACAGGCACAGCACCAGTAGCGCCAGATTTCTACCATTCAAAGAGTCCATTCTGCTGTTTTTCAGTTTCAATTTTAGCTAGTTAATGAAATAAGCAACAGCAAAAAATTTATTTTCAATCTTCTTCTAAAATTGCCATTCAGCGGTAGATGGCTCGATAATAATATATCGACGATGAGTAATATGTTTTCCTATCGATTTTCACAAATTGACTTACAACAATTTTTAAATATATATTATTTAATGCGTTTTACTAAATGAACAAAAGAAACGTTGTATACCTGATAATAATATTATTACTGTATAGATAATTTTTACAACGATTCCTAAGTTTTTTAAAGCTGTGTGCATGTGTTTGTCATACACGTGCTTGTCATGCTGAATGAACGTGTATAGTGCCGGCTGCGCAAAACAGCTGTTGTGACATAACCTGCGTTTTTTTTTAGTGTTTTCCAAAATGCTGCGTCGAGTAAATAACAAAAAAATTAATTTAATAAATGTGTATTAAAGGTAAAGTTTTTAATTATTGCAGCTATTGCCCACGGCGCGACTGGCGCTGCAGTTGACAAGGCCCGCAATTATATCGAGCAGATCGAACAGCGGCAGCGTCTACGAACCGGATTATCTCGAGGTTGTTACCAAATATTATTTTGCTTCTATGAAAATCGTGATAACTGAATTCGATGCGTGTTGCAGTCACTCAAGCCCAAATTTCCGCAATATGAGAGCCTCAATGTGCAAATAAAGGGCTACGATTACCCGCTGCTGGAGAGCTATCAGCGTTTTTTGCACGGCGTGGCCGAGTACTTGGACCTGGATGTCTCCGACTGCTATGCGCTGCCGCCGCAGCTGACCCAAGTCCAGCGCCTGCGTCCCAGCTCCACGGTCATCGAGTCAGAATACCGGCTGACCACCTACGAGCGCAGCCTACAGCTGAGCAACGTGGACGCGCCCATCTTTCCGCAGTTTTTGCGCATCGCCCAGGCGGCACTGCCCGAGGGCGTTACGTTGGCTGTGGCCGAGCACACGGATGAGCAGGATGAGCGGCGCTATGTGCCCGACAAGGATCTGCTTGATCTGAAGGCGGAACTGGAGCGCATGGGCGGCCCCGCGCCCACCAAGAAGAAATAACAGCGCATTTGTCATTTGGCATTTGGGCAAACATTAAAAATGTAGTTCTCTTTATATTAATATTGAATAAATCTGTGTAGAGTGTAAAAAGAAATGTCTAAGAATGTTGCAGTCGGGTGCAACCGACTGCGCCATACTCTGTTCACAGGGTAATCTCATAATTCTCGATTATTGGACTGTAATGTTGCTATATGTTTAGATCCCATAGTGGCAAAAATTCTTAAAAGATATGGGATATAGGTTTAAATGCCCTCAAGTGGACATGAAAATTGAGTGAGATATAAATTTCAAGTTTTAAGTATATAGTAAAGTAAAAACTACATTCATTTGAACAGACGGACATTGGAAAAAACCAATCGACTCCCTTTCACAAGCTGCAAACAGAGTATTAAAACTTTCCTATTTAAAGCTTTGCACTAACTGGACGGCAACGGTTACTCATGGAAGACTCGTATCTCTAGACTACAGCACTTAAGCTAATTAATTGCACTATGAAATAAACGCTTAGACGACGCCGAAATGCACCACTTTGATGGAGGACGAAGAGCTGGACGTTGTTTTGCTGTTGTTGTTGTTGTTGTTGCTGGACGGTTCCTCTTCCCTGCGACGCGTTGGTGGCTTGCTGACATCTGCACGAGTGGATCAATAAACAATTAGGAACTGGTTAAGCTAATTGCCTGCATACGCTCACTTGTTGTTATGGGATTAAAGTCCTTTAAGTACTCATCGTTGGGATGGCAAAGCGGCAGACTGTCGGCTAACTCCTTGCGAGGATTGGTCAAATGTCGCGCCGCCGGTCGCGAATAGCCATTGCGCTTGGGCGGCATGGGCTTCTCTTTGCGCGGAATTTCCTGTCAATGCAAAGGAGTTGTTATTCAAATTTGCATAGTTCAAAGGGCAGAGTTCAAGCAGGACTTACGGGCACCACAGCCACCTGAATGGTGTCCGAGAATTTGACTTTATTCTTCTCAGCTGGTGCCGTCTTGACGCTGGCCGTCGCCGGCGTGTCGCCATTAAGCGGTGCCGCTGCCGCATTCGACAATATGGATGCCGTGGGCTTTTTGAGCAGCAAACGCTTTTGATGCTCCTCATTGCCAAGCGCTGGCAGCATGGCGGGTATATTGCCCGACACCAGCGGATGCTGAAAGAACTTGGGCTGATATGCCAGAGCAGCCAACGGGGCCAACTGTGCGCCCTGCTCCGCAAAGGCTACGGGCGGGGTGCGTGTGGCCGCACTGCTGGGCTGGGGCACGGGCAGGGGCAGGGGCAGGCCCACGGTCTGATCCGGCACATCCTGTGACCAGCCATTGCCTGTGGAATGGTACTTCATTATAGTCAACTCTAACAGAAAGTCTGACCACCTACCATTGGTGGTTGCATGCTTGACGGTAGCCTGGCTGCCGCTTTTCTGGGCCAGTGCCACCAGGGATGTGGCCGTCGAGGCGCTGCTCAGCTTGGTTGTCCTCAGCTCGGGCAAGGGCGGCCGCAGCTCCGGCTTGGGTATATTGATCTTAATCATTTCGGCATTGAAAATCTTGGACTTGAATGAGGGCAAGGGTGGCACATAGTTCTTTATCGCCTGCTGGCTGGGCGTCGAGTAGCTGGACTGCGAGCAGGCGGAATCGGGACGCAGTTCGCTGGCCAAGCTCAAGCTCAGATTGCCATTGACTTGATCCTCGCCATGGATTATGGCGGCGGCCTGACCGAACGCGGCCTGGGCGAATTCGCCCAGGCTAGTGATGCATTTGGTCAAATTGTACAGATCCATAAACAGATCGTAGTCCGCGATGTCGAAGGCAATCTCGAAGGCTTCGTTGAACAGGTTTTTGCTGTGAACCAAAGCAGACAAATGAGTTGAAATGGAATTCGTTTGCTTAAGCTACAACTTACCGCAGCAGAAAGAAGCAGAAGCGTCGCTTCAGGTCGTAAACCTGATCGCTGAACTCATCCTTGGTGTCCTCGGAGAGCGTGTGCGCAAAGGTCTTCAAGGCTCTGGCCATTAGATCGCAACGGGCCCGCCGCTGATCGCCCGCAAAGAACACATAGTTGGCGATCTTGTGCAGCGTTATGAGGCACATGGCGCCGTACGTTTCCCAGTTGAGCGCGGCCAGCACATTGACCGCGCGCTCCGGCTGCTGCAGTCGCAGATACTTGTCCGCAATGACGTCCGCCGTCAGGCCGGAGTTGTGTATATCGCCGCGCATGCCGGCGCCACCGAATATCCGCATGCAGGCCAACGGTCCCTGGTCGTAGAGCAACAGCAGCAGGCAATCGGTTTGGGCGTACTTCTGCGAGAAGCTGCCCAGATCCGGCTTGCGACTGAAGGCGATGCTCAGCAGCGTCGGCTGCGCGGCGAAATAGTGCGACAGGTCGAGCAGACTCAGCGGCGTCACGTTCTCGCCGAGCAGCTGGTTGCCAATGGGCGCCAGCGCCAGATCGAAGCACTGCAGCACGGAACGCTCGTTGGCGACGCACAGCAGCGCCGAGTCGCAGTGCCAGGCGCACTGGGTGGGCACGATTTCGATTTGATGAACGTATTTGGTGGTCTGCAACACCAGATCGTGCAGGCAAATGTTGCGATCGACGCTGCCCAAGATGAGCTTCTCCTGGTCGGGACTGAAGGCGAAGCAACAGATCTGCGTGTCCATGGCAATCGAGGTAATCGCGGTGCGCTGCATTTTGCCCGTGGCCAGCTCGTAGGAGCAAATCTCCGCACTGATGTCGCCCTTGCGAGAGACCTTCTGCTCCAGCGTTATGATTTGATTCTCCGAGCTGCGCAGAAAGTCCACGCAGAGCGGATCGTTCTCTGACCAGCAATAGGCAATCGATTCCAGCTGCAAACTGAAACAAGTAAGAACGTTGCAGTCGGGCGTAACCGACTGCGCAATACTCGTTCACTGTGTAACAACAGCTCAAAACGGTCTTAATTAATTTTGTTATTTGGGAAAAATATATATTTTTTTTGTAATTTTAGGGGAGATCCTTCGAACACTGTCTGCCAAATTTATCGACTCTAGCTCTAAAATTGTAAAAATACGGATTTTTGCGGCTTAACCGCCCCCAAGATCGACTTCCCACGCCCTCAGTGGGTGTAGCCAAAAAAATGTAAGCGCAATCTTTAGAGGAGGTCATCAGTAATCTGTTAGAATAAATTTAATTTATCTAACTTTAAAACTGCGGTAGATATATAGATTAAATCGGCTTGCCACGCCCCCGTGGACGTACTAAAAAATTGTTTACGCGATCTTTAGAGGAGGTCATCAATAATCTGTCTGCAAAAATTGCATTCATCTAGCTTTAAAACTGAGGGAAATAAATAGATGTGATCGAATTGCCACGCCCCCAGTGGACGTAGCCAAAAAAATCTTAATCCTAAATCTGACGCGAGTTTACACAAGTATATATTCCAAATTTCGAAGTCTCTAGCTTCGATAGTTAAAAAAAATTGTGTTCATACGGACAGACGAACGATCGGACATACAAACCCAATATACTCCTTTCACTGCGTGAACGAGTATAAAAAACGAAAAGCAAAATGCAATGAAGTGCACAAGTTGTATGGTTTGTGTGATGAGTTGTTCAAGATACCCCTTAATTTTGAATATGTGTATGTTGGCACGATCCTGGTCGCGTATGGTGGGTCGCCAGGGATAGACCTCGTTCTGCGAGGATTGCGTCCAGACCACAAACAGATCGAAGCTGCCATTAACGGCTAGGTGGCGTGCCAATTTACGCTCCGAGGCGGCGCCCGGTATGATCACATGGAATATGCGCGGCTCCATGTTGGCGATCTTCTCCGGGCCCAGCGGGCGCAGGTTGGGCCGCTGCAAATGCACCACCGTCAGCTGGTTGGTATTGTAGGCCAAGACGATGTGGGAACGGGTAAAAAATGCTGCCGCACCCGAGACAAAGTGCATAAACAAAAACATGAAAGCCAGATTAATTAGAAATTACAATAATTGCATGTGGAATGTGTTGTTGCTGTCGCTTGTTGCTTGTGGGAAAGTTGCAAATGCAAATTTCTCCAACAAAGCAGCACACGCACATTAGCAGCAGCATCAACAGCAGCATCAACAGCAGCAGCAGCAGCCGCACTTACCATCCGTAATGACCTCGGCGGCCAGTTTTCCAACCAGATACTTTTCGAAGAGCATACGGCGTATGTCGCCCGTATAGATGTCCGTGCAAATGTGAGCAATGAGGCCGTTGTCGAAGAGCAGCAGCACCTGAGCGGCATCCTGCCATTCGGTGTGGACCAGCCGGTGTGTGCGCAGCATATCCTCCAGTTTCTTCAGATTATCCTTGAGACGGCCGGCCGACTTGCGGCTATTCTTGAGCACGGCGAGGCCATTGCGACGCTCCGTGTAGTCGCGTTTGGCCAGCGCGGGCAGCTCCTGGGAGAGATCGCGCTGGCGTTGGTAACGGAAGGCGCCCAGATCGCCGCTCTTGACGCGCACATCGTCGCGCAGCGCCGTCCAGAAGTGCAACTCGCTGAGCAGCATCGCGCTCACAAGCGCCAATCAACGCAGATGCAAATGGAAATGGAAACGAGCATTGAAATGGGAGTGGGCCACAAATGGGTGTCAGCGATAGCGATGGCTGATCGGGCTGAAGTGGCGCATGCGCAACGTTCGATAGCAACAATTATAACTTTATCGTGAATATTAAATATATTGCAAACTTTTGTGTTTTGATTGGGTAAACTTGGGTTTTTTGTTGGCCAAAATACGACGCACGCAAACGTAAACACGCAAAATTGGAGTTTTAGAGGTGACAGTAATGCGATCACTTGTTGCTCGATACATGTTATCGAATTGCTATCGCTTGACAGTGTGGCCCCACAGCCGAGCGAATGCAATGCGCAGCGCCAAGATTTGAATGATTTAAACAACTGCCAGCAAATTAGCAACAGCACTAAATATTTGCTGCTGCTGTGCCGCGAAAAGCACATCCGAGCGACTTCGCAAATAAAAACGATTTCAATTTGCAAACCACAATTTTTGTGAATATTTAATTGATTTTGTGGAACTGTTTTAAGGGTTTCTTTTTTTTATCTCAAATATGTACTCAAAAACCTGAGAAATTCTGCATAAAATGTTTTTAAATTTTGGCAATATATTTTTTGGTTCTGAAGTAAGAAAAGTCACTGTGCACTGTAAAATTAAAACCTAAAGCAATTAAAAACTTGAATAATTTTCCCATTTAGATTTTATCTCGAAATTATTTAGCCAAAATGAGTTCTTAAATGTCCGATAGTGAACATTTTTTTTTTGTAATTTAAATGTTCAATTAGTCTTTAGTCAACCTAATAAATTTGTTTAATCGCTATTAAAACGCCACATGCGTTGGACTATGTCCAACATCCCGCAGACATGGCGCAGATAAGATTAAAGCAATATAGACCATATTTGGCAAATGGCTGGCTAAATGTATTAGTTATACACAAAGTTTATTTTTAAACAAAAAATTGTATTTATTGATTTCACCATTCAATTAGATTGTTATCAAATATTCACAGTACTTTTCATTCGTTCTTTGCTCGCTATCAATTAAATACGTTTAAAGGCACTATAAAATATAGTGGCAATATATTAATCACTAAATAAACAGCAACGTATCGTTAATTTTAATGATAGATTAATTGTAACTAATATATATATCGCATTTGAGAAAAACTTAACACAACAATTACGTATACGCTGCATAGTGCATACAGATCTAAATATGTGTAAGAACTAATAAGATTTGTTACATATGTTTACATGGATATTTATATATATATATATATATATAGATATATATATATATATACTTATATGGCGGCATCGATTTGGGGCAACTGATTTGCGCGCCTAATGACTGCGACCGCAGGATTTCACCCATGTCCTGCGGATGAATTACTACAGATTGTGCTTACAAACTAAAAACTAAGAAGGCAACGAGATAAATTAAATCATAAACGAATTTCTATATACAACATATGCCGAGCGCACTTTCTCACATTCATTTTCAACCACAATTTACAGCATAAATATTTAGAAGTATTTTAATTCTCTATATACAAGTGAATATATATCAAAATATCAACCATATTTTATATGCATTTTAAGTGTAAATATAGCCTTTAACTAATTAGCCTTTTTTTAAATTTTGATAACGTTTGCGAATCTTTCAACTCAATTGAAATCATTTTCAGTTTTTACTTAGTTTCTGTCTCAGTTTGCTTGTTTTTTTTATATATATATTTTTTTGCTTTTTTGTTTTGCAATATAGAACATAATTCGTGCGTTCAACGTTATTTTTTTATTATTTTTTTTTTAACTTTAAACGTCTCAAGTCTCTCGAGTTCGTTGCCTTAAGAGCTAATTAACCAAGTTTTGCGCTCGTTGGTTAAATCGTCTAGAAAAACACATTTAAATTACAGTTACAGTAAGTTGCAGCAGTCGCGTCTAAATATGCACAGATTGGGTTCCTCGCTGTTAACTAGTCCGTTACGGGGCGGGATATAATAGGCGTGGCATTCTTGAATTATTCTTATTGCTCAAAAATCGTAAAACTCATTCGATTTATTGTTAAAGCGTCGCGTCAACACATAGACCACCGCCTCATAGGTGGCCATCATGATTGCCGTGTTGGGTATCTGCCGCACCAGTTGCGTGGCCAAGCCTCTGCGGGAAGAGAGAGAGCAGAATAGAGACGTTGAGAAATCAATTAGTTAATATAAATATTTGATGGTTTTTTCTTCAAGTACACCTGCTCTTCTGACTTATACAATGTATCAAGCGTCGAGTGATAATGAAATTAGTTAGAGCAAACAAACGTGTGCGAATAAAAATAAAATGCGTCGCAAAAGATTCTTTTATTTAAATATAGAAGAGCTCAAATCGTGGGTGACTCATTATGATAAGAAATTAGCAGGTACCGTAAAAGAATTTCGTTTGCAGAAGCATTCGCTTCGAATATAAATAATATATGTGTGTCGTATATAAATAATTTGAGTGCCAGGCAAAAGGCAAATACACTTTTTTATATTGAATAATATAAAACTGAATCAATATTTATATAGGTCTCTTCACCTAGGCTAGAAGGACAACAAACATAAATTATTAATAATAAGGGAAGGGCTGGAATATAGGCACAACAAAGTTCACATATTACATTTGAACTGACATCCATTAAAATAACCATTTTGAAAAATCAATAAGTATGATTAAATTCTTTACATGTACACTAGTAAAGTACCGAAACAGATGTCAAGTGTTAAGTGGGATTATTTTTCTAATCATAATTTTTTCCTATTTTCAAAAGGGAACTCCACTCAAAGTCAGACAAATTTAAAAAGGGAATTGGGATTTTTGTTTGATTTCAAGGTAAAAACATTATTAAAATATATGTTTATAAATAATGCAATGTTTAATAAGATAATCTTTAGCTGTCATTTGCTTTAGTGATATTTAATGATGTATCAGAAAATATATTAACTAACTACTATGTAATTAAGAAACAAAACAAATCTCGTGAAGATCCTCATAGAATTCCATTAAAATTTTCTGATTAATCAACTAGAAATCTAAACCAGTAAAGTCTATTAGGGATACATTAAAATGTGCCGCAACAGACAGGTCATGGGTGAGGTGGGATTTCATTTTGTATATCACAATGGATTTTCAAGTGGGGAACTTTACTCGTAGATCAACAAGTCCGACAAGATGGAAATGTACATTGTGATGTTTGTTTGATTTCAAAAAGAAATACACCCTTTGTCCTACACCTACCTATACAGTCCAGCGCGTCCCTCCTCCTTGAACACCGTGTGCAGCGTCTGCCAGAACGTGTTGTATTTGTTGCCCTCCTCGCGCAATCGCGTCCGTGCCACCTCGTGTGGATAGGCAATGCAGGAAGCAATCGTCTTGGAAACGGCGCCAGCCATCATGAACTCCAGGAAATCGCGTGAACCCTTTGTGTCCGTGTTCCGCTGATTGCGCTGCTCCAGCTGCAATGGAATTTAGTTATTTAAAAGTGGTTTTGAGTGGTGCCCACAAACGCATCTAATGCTCACCAGCTTCGACTTGATGAACTCGTAGATGACGAAGTGCACCATTGTCTCGCAGATGCCAAAGTAGCTGGCCGTGATGCCCTTATAGAAGGCCGCAATGCCGCCCTGTGCGTAAACCCGCTCGATGCACTGCCGCACCGTCATCTGCACCTTGGAATTATAGTCCAGCTGCAGGCGGGTTTTGACAAACCAAATGGGATTCGTCGCCGTCGACGAGACAAAACCGGCGCTGGCAGCGCTCATGATGTGCACCAGCGGCGAATCCCGCTCAACGAAACTACAAATAATGATGATAAAGAAGAGATTAGCTTTGAGCAGGCAGCTCGCCCCACTCCTACTTACCCCAAGCTGTTGAGCGTGTTTTTTGTTTGCGAGTAGGTGCAAAAGTAAATGGCACGTGAGGGCGCCACGCCCACAAGATTAGGGCCGAGTCCCTTGAAGAGCGCACGGGGACCCTCGTTTTGGACAATATATCTGTTTGAGAGGAATGCAAAATACACATAGAAAAATTGTGGAGACTTCAAGCATAATAGTTCAAATAGTACATTTTCAATTCCAGTGTTGCAAAATGTGCCAAGCTGAACAAATACTAGTTCAATTTTGAGCAAAAAGTGGTTCATTTTCAACTCCAGTGTAAGATAACTTGCAGCAGATCAAGTGATCTATTAGAATTTCGGATTTTTCGTTTTCAACAAGTAGCCAATTTAGAATTGAAGTCTGAGACAAGTTTTGAAAGCACGCTTGAAGTTCAACTAGAAAAACAGTACAGCAATATAGGCATTATGGAAAATAAGGTTGTTTAGAGCGAGAGGGCATTACACAGAATAAAATCAAAATATAATTTCTTTATAAAAAATTAATGCACCTACTAACAAAAATCTATATTAAATTTATAATTTTAATAATTTTCTTCTTTTGTTTTTTTAGTTTGATTTTTCAACTTACCGCAGACACTGAATAATGCTCATAGATTTGGTTGTGGTCGATGAGATGCCGCAATGTGAAATGGCCATAATCTACAAGATATAAAAACGAAAAGTCAGTTAAATATTCTATCGATAAAAGATAAAGCGGTGGGATCATGAAGTGTTGTTGCAAGTGTTTGACTTTGGCTCTTTAGAATGGCGCACACACACACATACACACACACACACAATATAACGATGGTGGATGGATGATGGTTATGATCATGATCATTGATAGGCATTAAAATAATAATAATAAGAATTTGGTACTACCCTACGCACACCCCCAATCACCTGTGGCTGTGATCTGTTACGTAATATCGTTGTGCTTAGCTTACGTCGTTGTTCCGGCCGCAGCAGCTCGGAGGCGCCACCGTTCGCCGGTCCGCCAGCGGGTTCGACAATTCGCGTTGTCGGCGGCAGAAACGCCGTGGAGCTCTGCAGACGCGTTTTGACCACCTCCAGGGGGCATGTTACCACCGCACCCACGGTGCCCGCGGATCTGTAAAAGAAATTGAAAAAATACAAATCACAAATTTGACACTTGATCTAAAAATACGCGAGTCGGAGAAGGAAAAAAACGAAAAATTATGGACAGTTATGCTATTATTTTTTAAACTAAAACATATATGTTTTCATACATAAATTTGTATTTATTATTTATTATTATTATTAAACTAAAATAGATAAGTTTTCATATATTAATTTATATTTATCATTTATATCCGTGGGAATATGTGAAGAATTTGAAAATTATTCATAAATGTAAATTATTCATGTTCTAGTTGAAATCGCAAATGATCGTTTTAGAGAGGTTTCACTGTGTTAGAAATTCTAATAATTTTTGTAAAGTGCTTAATATGCAAATGTCGAAATGCGAACAGCCCAAAAATTAAAACGTTTTTGGCAATTGACCATAAAGACAATTATAGTTTATTTGTAGCGTACAAATTTGTTGTGAAAATATGTGCAATTTTATAAGTTCAAATTATGGTTGCTACATGAAAATTGAAGGAATTACGCAAATGCTCATATCAAATGGAATGCACTTAAGATTGGGCTGCAATTTGCAATACATTTGGAAATTACTTAAAATTCTGACTCAAGATTCCACATGTTCTTCATCTACCCTTAACAATTGATCATATTATTTGGAGTCCAAAATTTCCCAGGTTTACTTTTGGTTTAGCCTACTATAACTTCGATGTCAAGAAACCTAGAAATAAAAACGTAATTAAATTACCCCAGACCTTGCCTAATATAAAATTCAATTTGTAAATATTATGAATAGAACCTGTGATAAAAGTGAAACATTCTTATCTCATGTATACAACTCGTGACTCAAATGCCGAGCGATACGTAAATGGATTGAGACTTGTAAATTGTCGCTTGGCAACCACAAAAAAAACGTGATATATTTTCGATTAAACATTGTATAAGTTAATTGAACTTTTCTGACAATAAGTTCGACAAACAAAAGCCATTGTAAGTTTGTAGGTGGGGTAAGGAAAACATTTTCGCCTTGTTCACCAGCCTCATAAATTAATAAACAAGTCGGAGCGAAAGTTTGATCGATGACAATGGTCAATAACAAAGAAAGGAAAACAATTTTGTGTTTTTTAAATGAATGACACATAAAGTCACCTTTTAATGCATAATCAGATAAACATATATTATATATGAATGAATGTACTTAAGTACAGTGTAGAACAACTGCTTGGATGGCAAATACAAGTATATGCAAATATATGTATTATATATTTACATATATTACAATATTTACATATATTCACAGATATTTAAATACAATTACTTTACATGTTGGCAGTCCCAAAAAAATTACAAATAATATATCAATTTCATAAAGTTTTAAAAACTCTATACGAAAAGTCCCTAAAAAAAACCATAAAATCAGGATTTTTAAAATAAATTGCGCCTTCAATGTGTCCATTCTATGCCTAATAATTCTTATCTCTGAACAATTCAAATCAAAGCCAAAATCACATGATCTAAATCTAAATCTAAATCTAACCAGACCGATTAACATACCGATATCGTGATGCACCAAATAAAAATTTCTATCTGTTATATTATCTAAGTTCAAAGCTTTCAACGCTTATCAATCAAATCATGGTGCCCCCTTAAAGACATCGTTTTGTTAGCAGCTGCTACTTCTCTGTAGAAACTAGTAAACAATTTCATTAATCTATTTGCGTTTGCAGCAGGGCGAATTGTAAACCGGTTTTGTCCGGCGTAGTCGCGTTGACCCTAGATTGATAACCTGAGCCTAGGAATGAATTGCCATGGCCGAACAAAGCCGCGTGAGCTTATCAGCAGCACTCAGCAGGCAGCCATCGGCGACGGGCCACGTTGTGATTTGACTTATGGTATATATGTGTGCACATATATACTATACGGAATACATATAAGTAGCTGCAGAGACTCAATTGAAATCTGGTATGTACATATGACATAACTGCTCCCAAAAAACCGGTGAAACACGCCATATGTTTAATAATCTGAACTATATATAGGTATATATACTACATGGGATGGAGCTTTACTTAATGGAGAGCTTCGACCTATTCTGTTTAAATTGAATCAACGTATTAACAAGAATGCTTGACTATTGGATTTCATCATTAGCAGCAGGCGCGTGCTACAATCCCAGCAGACAGATGGACAAACCGATGACGATTTCGTATATGTACATATACATATTCAAGTACGTGTACACACATGTGTGAACTGCCAGACAATTAACTAATTAGTTAGTGCAATACGTCAAAATCATTGAGAAGTGACACATGACGAGCGTAATGGAATTTATTTGTAACCAAATATTTATACGATATAAAAGCGCATTTAACTGAATTCAGTTTGAACGAGCTAAATAATATTAAATTTGAATTGATGATGATTTAATGGTAGCTTTAATTTACGTAGTAACTATTTAAAGAACATGTAGAGCACATTTAAATTAGATGCTTTATGATAATTATTTATAGTTATATAACAATAAAACAAATAGTTGTGCTAACTGATTGATTGACTGACTGATTGATGATACACGCACAGTCAGAGTCGTAAGGCCCAAACGAGAAAAAAATGTTCACAGTAGCTAACTTCATTTTCGTAAGAGTGGAAAACTGTTTGAAGATGTATTTCATCCTTTTCGGATTTCCCTTCTGGGTAAAAAGCTTTGTTTAAATATTGTATGGACAAAAGCTCAATATTTTTCAAATCGGCTTTAAACTTTCTTTCTTAGACTTACATAAAAAAATAAACAAATACGTGATTCACAGATTTTTTAAAGTTCTCGGAAAAAGGGCGTCTGCATTGCTATAAAATTTAATACAAATATATATGTAATCAAATAGAGTTTTTAAAATTAAATGAATTTAAACACTATCAAGTTATATGTGTATTTCATGATACATTTTTTAAAATGATCAACAAATATGTATTTCTGAATCGAAGTTTAAATAAAATTCTTTTGATGCATTTCAAATCAGAATTCGTACAAGGTATTTGGAAGCCAATTGATGCCAATTTCGTACCTATAGAATACATAGATATTCCGAGTTGCATGCAGCCCTCGCGTGTGAAATGCATTCGAATGCGGACATATACAATATGGTATATCTTTAGCGCGAACTCAATGGCCTCTGGCGTATTATAAAAACGCAACCGGTTAATGGTCGATTTAGCTGTTTTTTGACTGAATCGCCTCGGAAATCGTAATACGCCACACGCGCCAGATAAGAGTGGAAATTTCGGTAGACAGATATGCAAACGAACCTCGTACTTCGGTACTTCGGTATCTCGGTTCCTCGCAGGTGGTGGCACGATTTCTGTGAATGTTTCTTTCGGATTTCGCATAGGGTACGTTCAGGTGCGTCATCATCTTCTCGGGCGACTTTTACTCCCGACATTTTGATGATAATGGCGCCGTTGCTGGTGGTGCCAAATCTTATCAGCAACATTTTTTTTTTGACGTCGTTCCTAGGTTTTTGCGCGTTTTGCAGACACACACGAAATTTTGTTATCAATGCTCTTTTTTTTTAAATTTATTTAGATTACGAAATCGATGGAAAATTTTTATGTCTGCATTTTTATAGGTCAAAGAGAGAAATATGCGATTCAATTGAGAACAAGTTTTTAATGCAAATTTAAATTAATTCAAATTAAATCTAGTTGATTCATCTCGTTGATTTCCTTAAACATTGAACTTGGCACGAGACCTCCAATGTTTATAGGTATACTACTATATATATTTATAGTATACATATAAGCATAGCAGATCATACACTTATATACTATATGCTATTTGTAAATAAAAGTGTCTTTGGCCACGAATTTGTTTATTTAATGTGCCAGCAGCAAATATATCTGTATATTAAGGGGACTATAATTATGTATTATATATAAATGATGTCTTTCCCCATATTAATAAATATAAAACGTGTGCCCTTGACACAATTTTCGTTCTACCTTTTTTTTATTTGCCATGGTCGAATGAAACAAAACACAATTTTCGCATTCAAATAAAAAAATTTTGTTATAAGAAAAGATGTATGTTTATTATTGTTTAAAAATATATTAAATGCTTTTAAAATATATACAAAATATGAGAAAAAAAACAAATTTTTAAAAGATGGCTAAGACGATACCAAAATCATACATACGAGTCATAGATTCGAATCCGATTTCTTGTTCTTCAATTGGCTGATCCCAAACCCCGCTAGACAACTTATCCGCCAAAAACGGTCCATAATTACAAAAAAAAAAAGTTATATCTGCCCAAAATCAAACCCATTTCAACACTACCAAAAAACATTGAGGTAGGAAAAAGAGGAAAGAGCAAAAAGAGCAAAGAGTGAGAAAGACAGCGAAAGATTACCAAAATCAATGCGTACGTGCGTCAAGGCATGCAATTTACCAAAGAAACCAAATATTTTGAAGTAATAAAAAAAAAACTAAAAAAATACAAAATAATTATACAAATATTCATTATTTTCCAACGGGACTTGCCACATAAAAAAAGTAACAAATGCAAAATATTTAATAGGGGAATTTCGCCATCTACACAAACTTCTAAGCAGATAGTCGATGTCTAAAAATAACTTTGCCCGATCTATTTAATCTTATATAACCGTGAGGCATTGTTGTTTGTCTGCTTTCGTGTTCCACGTCAACGTGCCTAGCTCTTGGCTTCCCTCCATCTCTCTCTCTCTCCTGTCTCCCCTTCTCACTCTTTCTATCAATGCATCTCATTAGCAATGTTGTTTTGGTTGCAATCGCCTTCAACTGAGTCAATGTGCCAGAAAGAGTTTGTTTGCCCCTCCCCTCCTCCCGATGCGTTCAGCGGCGACAAAACCAAAACAAATCGAATGCCAGGCCGCATTTGTCTTTGTTGATTTCATAAAATAGAAACAAAAGTAAATAATTAAATAAAGGCAACAAAAGCCACAATATCAACAGGAAAGGCCGCTACAGCTCTTGAGGGATATAAATTACGATGGATACCCTGCAATAAGAAAACTTTCTAAGTCATCTTAATAATTATACAATTATATCTATACAATTTATTTATTAAGTTCAACTCAACTTATGGCATATTCTGCGGAAAATTTGTGCGGAATCGAGCCTAAGCGCGAGGCAATGGTTCGAACCGTGAACCGAACCACCGACAATTTTCGTTGAGTACACATCAAATCTCAGCTAATAGTCTTTGATAAACTCTTCTGACTAATATGCACATGTATATACCCTTATTACGTTTCCTACTAGAGCGTATAATAAACAAGATAAATTTGAGCGACAGCCAAAATAAGAAGAAGAGAACAAAAAACGAAAGAGAATAAGTCAAAGCAAAATAATCTAAGACATCTTTAGCTTTACCCTATAAATGGAAATATATCAAATTAAAGAGACTCGAAGAAAACAAATATTTGTATGTATATATAGATAAATGAAGACGATCTGATAAAAATATGTAACATGTCTCTAGCAATTTGCGCAATTTCGCATTCAACTAGAAATGGTTTAGAGTAGATGCATGTCAGAGTTTATTTGCTAAGCTTATTTATATCGATAAGCATGCATATGCCTATATATACACACATATATATATATATATAGATGTTTTATCTGTGTATTGAGGCAGCTGCAAGGTTGTTTTTTTCCAAGCAGTCGAGCGATAGTAACGTGTGTCAACACGAGATACCGCTGCACTACTTGGGAATAGATACAAATACACACATATGTAAGAGTAGTTCCACTTAGCCACACACAGTTGGGTAAGCAGCTCGGGTTGCACCAGCCGTATGGGGCTATCTGATGGGGGGTGGGGGGCCAATACAACGTGCAACGTGAGTACATTTTCTTTGTTATGCGCGCTTGTTTTTGCTTAGCTTAAAAGCTAAATAATATATAATATACGTGTATGAAAATATATGCAGCCGGCCGGCCGGCAAATTGCATTTTAGTCTAGTCTGTTTAAAGGCAAAACAAATTGGCGAACATGTCATTTTCAGATAATCGACAGACAGTAAGAATTGCTTTTATTTTATTGTTATTTATTGTCATCAATTTCGCAACAATCAGCAATTATTTCGCTAGACAGGCACACAAATACACTTGGGTAAAATGCAAGTTTTCTATTCAGAATCTTCTAGAAAAATCGATGTAGATAAATACCCTTGCAGACCTACAGAAAATGTGCGCTATATATACACTATTGTAGTTCAGGATTTGCCGTGCTGATAAAAACAACTTTCGACTGTTTTAAGTTTAATAACTTTTATACTGTGTATACTGTGTATTATACTGTGCAGGCGTATTGCGCAGTCGGTTACACCCAACTGCAACGTTCTTACTTGTTTAATATTTAAACAGGGTTAAAATAATGGTAATTTTTTCTATAGAATCCTTCACCACGCACAAGTCGGTGCGTCGACAGTATTATGATATTCGCCTTTGTTTACAAGAATGTTAATCTATTTTACACAGCGATTGCGCAGAAATAAGCGGAAACAAGCCCTCACAACTATTAATTTATTTACAATTCACGCAACAAGAGGCTCGGCTCACACAAAGCGGCGTCGGGCCCGCCCCCACTCCAACCAAAAAAAAAAACAAAAACAATAATAATAAAAACGAAAACAAATTGAATTTACTTGCACAGCAAGCGGCATTGAATTTCAGTTGCGCTACAAAAAAAATAATAATAATAACAAAAAATAAACACGAATACAAGGAAAAAAAACCGGTTGGAGAGCATTTGCCAACTGGATTTGCAGTAAATGAAATGCGACTGAAAGCCGATATGCCGCGAATGGTGTGTAGGGTGTGCGACAAAAACAAAAATAAATGCAGATTCCGAGCTAAAAATAGCAACAAACAGCAACAATAACAACAACACAATTAAAGCTTGTTTGTTGTTCCCTTTGTCAACCGTTTCCGAAATTAATTTCGAGCATCGCAGCAATGAAATGATTTATATGTGTAAATCAAAGCGACAAGCTGGCAGTCCATTGCATTTTTTCATTAATAAATAAGCATAAATATAAATTAATTCGTCTAGGAACAACTAGACAAATATAATTGGAATCTAGTTGGAATTCGAATTGAAATGTTTCGGGTGAATGGCAACTGCTGCAATATGTTCAATTCCTGCGTTTCAGCACTCAAGGGCATCGTTGCAGCATCGCTGTGACAAATAGTGATAGAGCGAGAGGGCGCGAAAGGGAGAGCTTTCCTTCCTCTGTTTTTTAATTGTTTTGTTTTTGTTTGTGCATGTTTCAATTGACGATGTTTATCTTGAATTATTTTTGCGCAGGTGCCCCAAAAATAAACCAAACACGTGAACCGTGCATGATTTCTACAGATGATTGTTGTTGTTGGTGTTCAGGTTGGCTTTGCTTTCTATCTTTCTTGTTATTTATTTATTTTTTTGGCGCCATTGCCAACTTTCCCGATTGCAGCAGGTCAATTTTCTAATTGCTGTTGGGGCAACTAAGCGCAATTGCGACGTTTTTGCCGCTTCACCGCACTGATCGCGAAACCAATTGGAACCTGTTTCTAGTTCCCCGAGATAAGGCGCAATAAACAATAACAAAATCTTAGCATATTTTTTACATTTATTTTACAACACTTACGCGCCGGCTAGCAAATGTATCAGCGTATCACGATTCTGGGACATTATCGCGTTTTGTCTTCCTTCAGCAACAGTCAAATGTGAGTGAAAAGGTGTTTTGGATATTTAACGCGCACTTCCAATTCGCCCAGTTAACGAGCAGCCGCGCTTTGGGGCCGGCGGGGAGCGGCTCTTTTCCCGGCGGCACCGCAATGGAATTTTTTTTGTAAATTCGCTCTCTGCTCTTTTTGTTTTGTTTTGCATAAGCGTTAATGGTGTGGCTTTTGTTGTTATTATTGTCGTTGCAGTCGCCTTCGGGCGTTCTTATTTTTGGCGCTTATAATGGTCAGGGGTTATGCAACTACAACAAATCTCACGGATTTCTTATCATACACTAAATAATGTTGACAAAAAAATTAACGCACTGCGCATTAACAATCGGCACTCTTGTAGGCTGAATACACTGAATCGTTTTGTTACTGCCCAAATTATGCAAACATTGGGGCAATACGCGAAATTGTTAAATATAGTTTGTGCTTTTATTTTCGGCGAATTCAGAAATTAGACCGAAGCATTCACGTCCGTTCCGTTGGTTTCACAAAGTAGAACTATAAGCGCTCGGGATGAGCGATGTTGCGATATTTGCTATAGAAACTATTTATCATCGATAAGAACGCATCGCTAACGATACTTTTTTCAGCTATCGATACTTGAAAAGCGGATTTGTAAGATTTTCAATTTATGAATTTACGGTCACACTGCAGTTATAAGCCGCAACAGTTGACGTTTTTTAAATTGCAAGAGCTTTCAATATTCGTAAGCGTAAAATAACTGGAGTTATTAATTTGATGGGTTTGTACTGTCGCATTAAATACAATAGTCACAATTTAGTTGCTTTTTGTTTGCACTACGCACAACAAAAGTTAACAGCAGTTAGTTTTATGAGAGCGCTGTTGGCGTTGGTGCCAATGCTTAACTGATTGTTGAACTGTTATTAACAGTTGCTTAAATGTTATTTGGCAGTTGTTGATATTTGGTCTAACGGTTTTAATGTTGTTTAAAAGTGAAATTTAATTATTTCCTGTGTAAATGACAGCTGTTTTATTTATAAAATCAATTTTAATGTAAATTAGTGTGAATTTAAAAAAATCCTATAGCTTATATACATATAGGTACAAAAACACCATGCTAGAATTTCAAATTCAAATTTGGCCTCTCAGTAACCTTTACGAATTATACTGCTGTTCAATCTGGCATCAAAATCTATTGTTTTATTTGCATATATTTTATAAATGCGGCTTTTTTGAACATATTGTCTAGTGCGTTGTTAAATAAACATGTCCCCAACTGCAAATGAAAATAACTTTAATTGCCAACTGGCAAGTCAAGGTCAACATTTTTGGTTTGCTGTCTTTGCCACGTGTGTGCTGTGTGTGAGTGTGTGTGTGTGTGTGGGAGTATGGCACAGTGTCCCCAAAGTGTGCAGCTGTCGGCATTGTCAATTGCCCTTAAATGAATATTGTAGATTGCATCTGCATATGGCAACAATATAAAAACTGTACTTGTGGCTTTTATTTTCCTTGATTTATGCACATTGTTCATATGTACACTTATTATAGGCATGTGGAAATTAAACAAAATAGCCGCTGCATGCATGTCAGTCGCAGCGACAACCCTGCCCCCTCCTCTCCCCTCCCCTCCCCCTCTTTCCTCACTGCACTGCTGCGACTCGATTGACCCTGACATTAACAAGCTTTAGCCTTTTACCGGCTTTAATGTGCCTGTCGCTGCGGCATGAAACACGTGCCACATGCACTCATGCACGTTTGACCAGACCGAAGGAGGCATGGAGTCCAAGAGCACGCTTCCACCTAGGGCTGGGCACGTGACGTGCTCTCTTCGACACGTGACACGAACACGCGCAACTGAACAATACGTGTTCGCGGTAACTGGGTAATGAAATGTTCAAGAAATTCTGAATAAAATCTGCATTTTAAAAAGATGTTTTTTCATTCTGGAAATTCAAGTGGGGTATAAAACTTGTGAGGATTCATTCATTGGCACTTAGGCAACTCATCTACCTAGGACTGCGGACTTTATTATTTATAATTCTAAATATAAATATTATATAAAAATTTTCAAATTAATTTTGCGGTTAGTCGATTAGTCTTATGTATGTGGTTATTATTTTTCGCTTCACAATATTTCCGTATGCAGTTCGTGTTCGTGTCGGGGAGAAATCCGACAAGCGCCCATCTCTTCTTGAAACAATGCCCTCCTCTTATTTGCCTTTGCTCGCACAACGTAACGTATGAGTAATCCGACAACTGCTGCCACTAAAGCTAATTAAAGGGCAGCGTCTCCAAACTCCATGCCAAGTGCCGGGGCTGGGACTGGGGCTGGGGCGTGACCTTGGTCGCCAAGTTGACTGTGGCCCGCGGCCGTTTGTCAAGCGACGCTGACGTCCGTTTGGCCCTCGCGCTGAGCAAAGTCGAAGGATATTTTTGGTGCCCCATGTCCTGTGTCTTTTGCAAAAATTGGCAAAGCATTTAATAAGCAAATGCCGCACATAAATATCGGCCCATTTTACAGTTGTAGCAGAAGTTTAATAGGCTGCCCAGCTGAAGGACACACCCCGAGCAGGGCTTACGCAAATGCCAAACACCTGATAAACAAAAAAAAAACAAAAAACAGACCCCTAAGCGAAACTGTGTTGTTTTATATGTTTAGTTCGTACTTTTTTATGGCTAAAGTTTCCTTGGAAATGAGCGCATCGAATTACGATTCGCGTATCTGTTATAACAACCACACCAACGCAACACACCAACGCACACAAACACATGCACAGCGATCAACACCACGCGTGTTGCGAACTGTCAGCAGAAAACTGTTGTGGAACTGGAACTGGAGTGGGAGCGAGAATGAGAGCGAGGAGTAAGAGCGGGAGCCGGAACAGGAGCAGAAGCGTGACGCGCACTGTGCCAACAGCTCGCCTCATATTTATACCCATTGACAATGGGTAAAGGGTATAATGGTTTTGTGCAAATGATGTACCAGGCATTAAGTATACAGACATATATATTCTTGGTCAGCCGAGTTGATTTAGCCCTGTCCGTCTGCTTTTCTGAATATTTCACTTTTTGGATACCACCTCAACTTGCCCCAAATATAAAAAAACGCAATTCAAGTACTAACGACTTTTCTTTCAATTTGGACATAGATTTGAATGCTCGCTTTACACGCTGAAAATCTCTTTAGGGTATCTCCTAGTCGGGCGGTCGCGAATAGAGCACTCTTACATGGTTTTGTTGTTGTTTTGCGTGCTGTGTGGCTTGCGTGATTCATGATGCATGGGAGCCGGGCAACTTAAGTGTTTGCCAACTCCAATGCAACACTCAGCGCTTTTGACGCGTCTGTATGTCTGTTTTAATTACTGGAACTGGAACTGAAACTGAAACTGTAGATGGCTAACTGTAACTCGTATAGTTTCAAATGTCGTCACTTGACGCCAATAAAAATGTCAAGCCGCAGCGACCTTGAGCTGAAAGTACCCCCCACTGCCTCTCGGGTATATGCATGTCCATTTGAAATGGCCAAAAAATTTGCGATTAAACGGATTTTCGGCTGCCTCACAGCTGTGCGGCATAAACAAAACAAATGAGCATGAGCAAAGCGGAGAGAGAGAGTACAGGTATTAGCATAATTTGAGAAGAGTATGTAGGGGGAGTTCCTACTCTCTCGCCGGCGACACGTGCATGGCGCGTTGGCGGCGCTACGTGGCGTATACGTATTGCGCTGACGCCGTGGCCATTTTGCCAAAAAGTGTTTTGAAAACGCATGCAAAAGGAAAAGAAAACAGTCGCTGTTATTGGTTTTGCTTTTGATTTTGCTTTTGCTGCTGTTGCTGTTGTTGCTTGGGGTGTACAGTTGCGCTAAGCAGCGCAGCGTGGCCAGCGTGTAAGCAAAACGAGCAAAAAAGCGAAAAGCGAAAACTCCCTATCCCACATGAAGGAGTCCGACAGGGGTTAGAGTTGGCGGGCGGCCCGTACGCTTATGCCATAAGCCTTGCATGCGGCAACAATGCCGAACCCAGTGCTTGCTCTCTTCGCTGTGAGCGAAGGTACGGGCGTGAGAGCGCCAGAGAGAGAGAGAGAGAGAGCAGCTGCGTTGCGATGGGCAACATGTGAGCGCAAAAACACAAACACAAATGCAGGCGGCATTTAAATGTGCTGGTAACATGCATAAACAATATGGCACAGCACACCGAATGTCGAATGCCCCTGCAAAAATTCGATTTCTATAAAACAGCTTATATTATTGATATGAAAAGAAAGTATGTGTTATTAAACAAATTATAAAAAAAGAAAAATAATTAATTCTGCATGTATTTTTAATTGGTATAACAATAATAATTAATAATTAGTGCACATAAAAACCTAATTTTCTTAAGTTGGAAATAAATTGCAAATGTGGCTTAGCTTTTTACTTAAACTCAATTAAGCAATAGTGATTTTAATAAACTGAATTATTTTTTATTTTGCTTAGATACGTGAGTATTCAGTTTTCAGTTAAATTTCAGAACAAATTTATGATATTTTCGAGCGCCTCGAAAAGTATGCAATGGAAATGCGCACAAGAAAATTGTTGCCAATGAAAAACTCACCCCCTTCAACGATTACCTGAAACTGTCTCAATGGGTAAAACCCAAAAACTCAGGTAGCGAACATCGCGACGTTTCCATTTAATTTCTAAGGGATGCAGAGCGAGATTTGCGCTGCTTGACAAATAGCACATCAAAGTCGAAACGTCTCCAGCAAAGGGTATAAAAACACGAGACGAGGACGAGAGCCGACAACAAAACAGCAACAAAGATGTCGGCAACACGACGTTGACGACGATGACGACGACGACGACGTTGCCACGTTGCAGTGTCGATTCGCAACACACACATAAATATAGAAACTTGTGGCAACATCTGGTTCTGCTCCTTGGCTTCAGAATTCAGTTCGTTGTCGTCAGTCAGTCAGATTAGTTCGGTATTGCGAATTGCAAACAGCTCTCCAGGCGCAGCACCTCAAAGCACAGCCACAACGAATTGGAACGCACTGCAAAAAGGGCAACAATAACAACAACAACGGAGCCTGGCCCACAGTTTAATACAACAATAAAATTAGACGAATTCGCCAGTGTGTGCGATTTTGTGTGTGTGTGTGTGTGTGCGTGCGTGTGTTTGTGTGTGTCCAAGTGGCGCGTCCTTGGGGCTGGGCTGGCACTGAACAAACACAACTGAAGCCAAAAGCAGGCGCCGCACAAGGATACGAAACAGGCAGCGGCAAAGCCAAACATATGTACAGCTCGCACAGCTGCAGCAAGAGGAAAATCAGAAAACAGAATCACAGCCGCAGCAGCAACAACAACAACAACAGCAGCCAGGCAGCAGAAAATCAATTTTTGTGAAAATACATAAATTGCAAGCGAAAACGTCTCGCAGACAGACAAAAATACCTGCAAAATACCAACTCGTCTCGCTACCAAAAAAAAAACAAAAACAAAAAAAACCCCTCTGTGTGTGTTGCAACAACAATAGCAGCAGCAACAACAACAAGAACAACAACTATAACCAGCAAGAGCATTACCATCTCCAACTGCTGCACGTCCTCAGCCGCCATGCTGGACTAGCACACGACTGTTGTTGTATCTGAAGATACACACAAGCACAGCTAAAACAACAGCCACAACAACAGGAACAGAAGGAACATTGGGCTTGCCTGGCTGGTTAGGCCTGTCTGTGGAGGAGGTGCAACGGGGGCTAAAATACAAGAGACGCAGCAGCAGCAGCAGCAGCAGTAAAACAACAACAGCAACAAAAAAAAAACACAACGCACTTTCCAAGTTTATTTACACACACACACAAATAAACATATAAGAAGTATATATATATATATATATTCCATCGGCGCAGCAAAGTCTCTTTGCTCTGAGCAGCCTGCCGACATCCTCCATTCATAAAAGGCCTAACCAACAGTTAAATACAATTACCAGTTTCTATAAACTCTATAGATAATAATCAAAAAAATAAAATTGAATAACAATACTCAATAAACTCCACAAAAACAAAAGCACGCAAATTTTTGCATAACAACAATTATATAAATAAATAAAGAGCATCTGTGATTCGCATATAAAAAAAATAATAATTACATATATAAACAAAACAACAAAAATATTTTCATACTGCACGTTTTTTCCAAAACTAAACAAAATATCTAAATTTATAAAAAAAAAATACAACTACCAAATTTATTTAATAAATTAAAAACTAACAAAATACATTTTATTTGCTATAAACGAAGAAAAAGCACATCAATTGCGCTCGAATAAAATATTAATTAATACAGCACACGCTAGCAGACCCTTAATTTTGGGCTTTGGGATTGGCAACAAACGCAGCAACCGCAACCGCAGCAACAACAACAACATCAGCAACTACAACAAATTCATACAAGGTCAACGGATTTAATATTTTTGTAAGTGCTTTTACACACACACACACATACACATATACATGTCTCTACTTTTTTTATGTGTTCATTTATATAATATATTTACATATAATTTTCTGCATTTCATTTTAATTGTGCACCGCGAAAATATTGAAAATGCCGCTCAATGCCTCGCGGCATTCTGAGTGTGCACATGTGCATGTCAATTAAGCACCGATTTCTGCTCACCCATGAACACATTTCTATATCGAGTGTCTCCCAGAAAACACACACAATTTAATTTAGATAAAGTCGGTTCATTAAGTTTCTGGTAAAGGTTTTTTGGTCAACGTCCGTTGAGCAACAGTTGGTAAAGAGCTCTACATTTTAGTCGGTAGAGCTGAGAATTTTCTGGATAGTCGTTTTGTATCCTTACGTTTACAAAAATGTATGATAAAGATTCTTTTTTTTTTTATTACTTTATAAAATGCTTCAAAATTGTAAATCTTTTTTAAAGCAGACCTAAGAAGTAGGATATACTAAAACTTTCATCGCTAATGACACATAGGAAACACAAATTTTTTCGATTTTTATAGTTAAGAAAAAGTTATAAATATAATTTTTCCTTTTAGAAAAAATCCTATCCTAAAAAGAAGTACACACTATCTTCTCTTATTTCAATTTAGTTGGAGTATAATCGTAGTTCTAATTCATTATCAGTTATTATTCAAAAAATTCAATTTTTCCAACAAATTTTTATGGTCAACAATAAAATAAATTTTTTTTTCTTATATATCAATATTTAAAAAATCAGAACTTTCTCTGAAACCATGTTTATGTTAGATGAAAACGACAATTTCTTTCCTAAATATAAAAAAGAAAAATTGTTTCACTATAAAATAATTTCCACCTCTGTTATATCTTAAAATTTTAATCATAAAAGACTCTCGTTTCGTATTATACTAGATCCAATAATTTTCATTTAAATATATTAAAATGCTGTCTAAAATGGTTTATTTTATTTATACCCAACCTATCAGCAAATTTAGTCCAATTAAACTGTGATAAATTTATTATATATTATATAATAAATATTATTATATTTGTACATATAGTGTATAGAAATTAAAGCATCAAAGGCAGAGCACGGCTACAGTGGGGAAATACAAAATTAATTATCTGGCAAGTGCGACGCGCACAGCGGGTAATGCGGGTGACCAGGTGGAGCATGGTTATGGTTTTGGGAATGGGATCCAAGAACGGCAGTGTTAATGTGATGGAACTATCTGGGAAATAAAATCGCACTTTGTGTGGCCAGACGTTCGGCGTTTTCCCCGGGGTGCCGCTGCGAAATGTCAACGGTATTTGTATCGGCTTAGTAAGGAAAACAAATCGGTAATATGAGCTAAGCGTCTGTTCGGTGTCTGATGTCTGGTAACAATGCAGCAGCACTCGCCATATTGCACTTCCCTCCACCGCCACCTGTATCGCCTGACATCAGATAAGAAATGCTTATTGATTTTGTATTATAATCCAAGCACAAATCCGACTGATTTCCCACACCCGTCTCGGCCGGATATGCAAGTGCGCAGATACATCTTGTCCGGTGGGCGTCAGGTCATGGCTGCAAGCTCAAGTTGTCCGTGATTTGGTTCATAATTTGAACCAGTTATTCATGAATTAAGATATGTAAGATATATTGTTTAGTATCAAATTTTCAAATTTAAAACATAATTTAATTTGTAATTTATAACAAAAGATATATATTTGAGGATAGTTGTAAATTAAATATTTGTAATCTGCCTCTAAGATCAGAAAGTATTGAATTTGGGGTCTAAGCTAAACTTATTTATGAACCAACAAAAATTTCCTTGGTTCTTAGTAAAAAAAAAAAAAGAATCTAACTGGTTCGAATTTAGCTTTAATTTGGAGTAATTGAAATAATTTCGTTTCAAACTGGTTTGATTGAAGCTTAGGCTTATGGTAAAAAAAAATATTAATCCAAATTTTTTTCGGAACTAGTTCAGTTCATAACTGGATTGTAGCCTTGGTAAGGTCTGACCTGCAGCTGCGTGCACATAAAGAAATCACGCACACCCAAACACACTCAGATATACACACACACCCACGCACACTCTTAGACCACATCCTTTGGTATTCGAGAACACGACTAATACCAATACTAATTTCCACAAATCAGCCACGAGGCATTAGCTTTTACATGTATTTGCGCCAGGTTGGGCGGTGGCTGGTGGGCGTGGGACGTGGGACGTGGGGGGCCGGGCGCCGCTTTGCTTCGTTTGTTGGCTTCGACACAAATAGCTGTAATAAATAGTCATAGTAACCAAGTAAAACAAAGGCTGGCGCAAGGATGCGAGCAATAATATTCGACGCTTTAGCCAATCAATCACATCATCAATCAGTCAAGTAGTCAACCCAGCCAGCATTATTTTGTTTTAATTTTGGTTGTCAATCATCGAAAATAACCGAAAAGTGTAACAAACAAAAAAAGCTCAACTAGAATGAGGACTTAGACTTGAATATTAGCAGGTTGATTTTTTTGTCTGCATCAAGTTTCTAATTATTACTATATGAAGTTGTAAGACAATTAACTAAGAATAATGGGGTTATAATTGAAGAGTTAGGATATACTAAAAAACATAAAGTTACAGCAAATAGAGCCAAGTTATCATATATTAAAAATAATATCAATTAAACAATAACGATAATATTTCAATAATTTTCTAATAGAGTTACATAAATCAACACATTAAGATAATTTAAGAAACCTTCTAGTATAATCACTTATAATTCATTTTTCTTATTTATCAATATGTCAAAAATGGGAATATTTTAGGTACATATTTAAAAAAATAAATTTTATTATTTTTATATATGGTTTTTAATATAAAGAATTTGTAAACTACAAATTGCACAAATTTATATAATTTTTTATATCAATGTATTTTAAACATATTTTATATAATATTTATTATTTCTGGTGTATGTTTAAATGAAATTAGCACGGCCCTTGTCCTTGATTCACTCACACAAACATTTCGCTCCATCGAAGTCAACTGTTTATTTGGGGAAATGGCTTATTATAGCAGCAAAGATTGCTCGCAAAATTGGCTCAATAACGGATGTCCTTACATACGATACGTAATTCCCACATCTGCAGAGGCGGGCAGCGGATATAAGTACATACAAACATACATTATATTAGCCAAAATGACAACATCATCATCAAATTTGTGGGCTGTCATCAACATTTGCTGGACTTTTTATTTCGCATGTTTTTGGTTTGTTTTTTTTTTTTTTGCCTTGACAGAGGCCAAAACGTGAAGCCATTAAAAAAAGGAGATGTGGCTGTGAGATGGGTGGCAGCAAGGCATTCAAAAATAAAATCCCATTGCATTTATCTTAAACAACATTTGAGTTTATTAAATGCACAAAATTGTTTTCATAATTGTTTTTATCATTTGCATTAAATAAGGAGTGAAAGGAAAATCAGATAAGAAGCACAAAATGAATGTTTTATGTGTGTAAAATATAAGTATGCACAAATGTTTTTTTGCAGAGCTGTGCACAGGGTATGTCCTAGTCGTGCACACTTGTTATATATGCACTACTAATGAACTACTTAAACAATAGAGTATGCAGCCGTCGATCGCATGTGCCTTACTTATTTTGTATTTCTCTCTTGCAGAAATGGAAATCATTCCTGAAGGTAGACACTTTCGTTTGGTGCATGAATCAGAGCTTCCAGAAATTTTGGTAACTTTAGAACGCTATCTGCCGGAGTCATTAAAGGTATGTCCCAATTCGTATCTGGCAGTACGAGTATCTGCCACTTGAAGTGAACATAAATATACAGCTATTGTTGCATGCCGTATTCTTGACAGACACGCCCCCTTCACAGGTAATTTTTAGCAACAATTACCTGCCCCGATTGGGGGGGTGGCAGCGGCTGCCGGTAGACCGCATGCAATCTCAGCGAACCATCGGCTGATGTTGACCTGTTTTCACTGCTTACGCCTGTTTCATTTCAATTTTTAATGCCCTCCTCCCATCATCCTTCGCGCCATCACGTGCTCAAGTTCGCTTTGTGCTGCTCATTCGTTGCTTTGTTTGGAATGGAAGGGGTGTAGGGGGGTGGGGAAGCAGCTCAGCTGGCAAACTATTTCGCTTGGCACCAGTTTCAAGAACTTTGACGGCATTGGAGTTGGTTGGTGTTGGTTAAAGTTTCGATTTTTATGCAACATTTTGGGGCGTGTTTAACACGCCAGGTGAATAATTTAGCGCCAGAAAAAGCGAATACTAATTTTAAGGCTGTTCTATTAGGCAATGACTGAGACCTTGCCTATAAAGTCAGCAAAAAGCTATAGACATAAATGCAAATTATAAATTGCCTAAAACGGGCCTATTTTAAGTTAAATTTATGACCAAGAAAAATTGTTGAAATTTGTTACTTAATGGACTAAATATTTTGCATCATATTTGCATTTAAAATAAACGAAAAACTGGCCAAATATGAGGCCTCAAAGATAACAAATAATTGTTATAATAGTATAGTAATATCTTAAATATATACAAATATTTTCTAAAATTAGTTCACCTTAGAAAATCAAATTTGATATCTATGTTTTTTCTTAAAATAATTTTTAGGGTATTCACCGTGTCTGATAGCTTGCTAGCTTTGCTAACATATATTATCAGCTTAAAACAGTGTGCATAATTACTATTGTTATTTTGGAAAGATTTTATATTTTGTAATTTGGTTCGATCGATATATAGATTTTATCGATTTGTCGCGCCCCCAAAATGCGTAGCCAAAAAATCTTAACACTTTATCGGACGAGGGTATACACGAATATATATTCCAAGTTTCAAGTCTCCAGCTTCAATAGCGGCGAAAAAAGGCGTTTTTATGGACGAACCGGCGGACAGCAAAAACCCAATATACTTTTTTCACTTCGTAAACGAGTATAAAAATTGGCCACATTTTACATTTAAGGCTTTTCAGGATGGACTTAACTTTATACATACTAATGGCAAACCAGATATTTTTTATCTAATAACATAACTTTATAATACGAATTTGCTTATATTTAAAATTTGTATTTTGCAGTTTCATCAAACCATTAAAACGTACCTGAATGATCGTATTTGGGATTTTAAGTTTTATGTTGCTAAAGATTGGCCCGAAAAACCGATAATTTTACATTTTCCAGGATGCACGCTTACGGTATGTACACTTAACACCCACATAGAAAAGATCTTCAATTAATTGATATTTTTCTCAAATATATTTTCGATAGCCCCACAACAATATATATCAGACTTTTGGTATATTTTGCCCATCCGCACAAATCGAACATGTCGATCTGATGCGCACCGAAGATGTACTTATAGATTGGCAGAAGCCATTGTACCTGAACTTTACGCACATCGCTATTATGAATCGCCTGGATGATTTCTATTCGAAAATTGGTCTAATGGAGCGACTTAGTGGTGATATCTACGTATGCAACAAGCTCAACGCTGAATTGGAGCTTGAGCCGTTGCCCGAGGATGCGGAGATGCGTCTGCTGACATTGGATAATGTCCAGGGCATACACGATCTATATCCGGCCAATGAAATCGAATGCGTCAAACTATTTGATATACTCGTCCGTGTGCTGCCCGGCTTGGGTATATTCCGCAAGGATACCAACGAGCTGGCCGCCTGGATGGTCCACTCATATTATGGCGCTATGTTTTCGATGCAAACACGTCCAGATTATCGGCGCATGGGGTGAGTAGCATTTGATATCATTTTCAAACTGAGATCAGCTCCTAACTTGGCTGTCCGTATCCCACAGTTATGGCATCCGGCTGGCCAAGGCGCTGACTCAGCTCGTCATCGAGCGCGGCTACACACCCTTCGTTGTGATACGTCCACAGAATGATGCCTCGAGGAATCTGTATACGAAGCTGGGCTATGTGAAGGCATACGAGACGTGCCGTGTGCGCATGACGCCCGATTGCTATGAGGATAGCACAGTGGGCACCATAAGTAACACATCCTATGCCAAGTTTCCGCCGCTACCTCAGGGGGAGTGTGTTGTTGCGGTGCGCAAGCATGTGCCCGGCGAGAGTCAGACGGTGGACGATGAGGGCATCGAGGATATGTTGGCTGAAAAATGTGATATCAGCAACGAAGAGGCTAGAGAGCGGAAGACCACAACTGATGAGGGCATCGGGGAGGATAAGTAAAATGCGGCTCCAAGAGCGGCGGTACAGAGAGTTACAGATTGATTGAAGCGCGACGCATATGTGTATGTATGTACATACATTTGATATGCATATGTAAAGTTGTAAGCACCTAGACCTAGGCACCTTTTAGGGGCGGGACATCGGGGCCAGCCTATTAATTGTAGTGTGGCTCCGATCCATTGTCGAATGTCGATTGAACTTATTCGTATAAAACATAGCAAGGCACAAGTGGCGTTAATTTTTTAACAATTATATAAACATACAAAAAATGAAAAAAACCAAACAAAAAAATGAATATCTACATAGTATTTACATATATGTATGTACGAGTATATTTATAGATGGTATATGAAGCTTCCTCACACAAAGCGCAGCGTGTTTTCAATACAAAAAAAATAATTGCTAAACGAACGAGTATGCGAATGTTAGTCAGAAATGATTTATTTTATATATAACGAAGAGAAGGAAAAATATAGAAAAAGACAAAATTGCATAAGAGAGCCTAAATAAAGAAAACGTAAAGTACTTAACAATAATAATAATGGAACACGCTGTTTATGATGGTCCGATTTTAGAAATGAATAAAAGAAACTTTTTAATTTTTTGCTAAAAATGCTTTTACAAAATGAAATCGAACATTTGTAATGAAAACGGCTCAGTGCGAACAACAGGAGCGTATAAATTTATTATAAACTATTATATATAAATATATATATATATATATATTAATCTATATATCAAATTGTTAAGAAAGAAAAAAACACAACTAACACAATGAAAACTACAACAAACGTAAATACTTTTCTCTGGCTCCACGCAAACTCAGAACAGGTAAAAAGAAAATAAACAAAAAAAAAAACGGTTTTGGTACCAAATATTTTATGTGGGCCCTTAAAAAAGCTTTCACTTTTCTAAGCTTATTTTTCCTCAAATCTAGTTTTCCAAACTTATATTTGCCAAGGCCCAGGCGAAATAATGCTATGTTTTTTGAAAGTATGTTATTGTACTAACCACATTTGGATTTATAGGCTTTTTCAAATTTATATATACCCAAACAAAAAACAAAAATAAAACAAAACAAAAACGAACAAAAAAAAAAAACAAATATATATATTTTATTATTACAACATTTTATTAAACTATGCAAAAAAAAGTACTCAATGATTTTTGCTCCAACATGAAAACAACAACAACAAAAATAATGAAATGAAAAAAGAAGAAAAATATTTTTTAGCCAAACACGCCAAAGATGTCTTCTGCTTTATTTTAAGTACGTTCTATCTATGCAAAGGTAAAAAGTGGCAATGAAACAAAAAAAATTTCGATTGCAGCACCGCGAAATGTAATCCCCATTGTTAAATGTCGTACATGCATGTTTGCCTTTGCCTACTGAAAATCAATTTCCATTATGAAAACTCAAAATATACGCAAGAAAATCAAATTACAAAAACAAAAAAAAAAAATAAATAAAATGAAAACGTTATATATTACAACTGCTATATTGTATGTACTCGAACTAAAAACAACAAATATAAAAAAAAACAGAAAGAAGCAAATTTAAATAAATAATATTGAGACAGCAAAAATGATGCAAAATTTGTTTTTACTCTATAAATTTACCAATACACTACACCTATTTAAATTGGCCAAAAAAGGGTCTTGGGCAAATGTGTATAAGTATGTTTATCTATAATATCTGGACATTTATATTCTATTTTCTCTTCTTTTTAATAAGTCACCTCATTTGCTTAGAACAGGCTATCTCCAATTCGAGCACTCTGCACATGACCACTCCATTTTTTGAATTTCGGTAGATACCAATGGAAAAATAGTATTTTGGTCGAAAAATGAATATGGATGTTTCTCAAGGGAAATTTTATCTACCTTTTCCCCCATAGCATTATTGATTTTTAGTATATAAACTCATTTGCATCCCACCTGAAGGCCTTGAAAAGTTTAAATCAATTGAAAAATAAACATACATAAATAATTTTCAAGAGTGAATTCTCTATATTCCATAGATTCAATATCTAATAAAAAATTAATGCTATTGAGCTTGGTCCAGGGTAGCTCCCGTTCGTGCACTCTCCACTCGAAAATTTGTTTTTCAGTGTATCCAGTGATAAGAATTGCGTTTAGATAACAAACAAAAGTTGCTCTCAAAGTCAACTGCTGATTGCTAATGAAATTTACGTGTTCAAACAAACATGTTAAACAAACGCGTACACGTTAGAGCCCTGTGAGCACATAAATAAGTTAACTAGATTTATATGTTATATGTTCTAAATGTGGTATGTATTTCTGTATTAAGAAAGTCTGCGATACGTACATAGTTTATAACTAGGCAGAACGTGTCAACTAATCTCTACGGCTGCTCCGTTTCCGAGGTCTTCTTAAGCTGCGTCTTCAGACGTGTCGCCATATATTGCCAGTACTTGCGGCGTATGACATCATGTTTGCTGGCCATATCTTCGCACATGGCATAGACCTTGTTGGCCATTTGGTTGTCATCGCTTGCATCTCGCGCTTGCAGCGCCTGCTCCTGATACAAATCAATTAGAAATGACAACAAATATGGTGAACGATTGCCGGCATTGTACAGCTTTTGGCTGAATTCGACCACCTCTGGGTGGCTATTAAGTTGGCCACTCTCGGTTTGGCGCAGCACGCCCACCAAATAGTTCCAGGGACTCTCGTTGTTTTTAATCACACTTATGCGATTCATGGCATAGGCAAGTTCTCGCTGTATCACCTCCGGTGTAAAGCCCAAATGCTTGAGCACAAAAAAGCGCTGATTCCAGGCAGAATTATTGCGCGGATCCTCGCCAATCAAACGATCGACAAAGTCCAGCTCGTCGTCGTAGAGGCTGCAAGGCGACAAATTATCATATTTAAAAGAGCTTTAGCATTTTTTTTTCCAAAGATTTTCGTACTTGAATGTTCGTATGGCCCATTGGCGATGCTGCCAGGCGTGATAGTTCTTGGCGTTGCCATCGTTGTCCAGCGCATTTTGTGTCAATTCCAGCTCCCATCGGGCACAATTCATCATTTCGACAATGACGCGCCTGTGATGCCACACCTGATAATTCTTGGCATTCTGTCCAATCACCTCCTCGAGGTAGTCCAGCTCATCCTGCAGGTTGGCATCCAATTCACGCAAGATATCCCGCCTGTACTGCCACACCGTATAATTGGCTGGATTCAGACGCAGTGCTTCGGTGGTCAGGTCCAAGGCACGTTGCGACTTTTCGCCACTGGCGATAATGGCGCGCATATAATCAAACACCTCACGAACTGAAATGTCGAAAGGCTCCATTATTTAGCTATCGCATATTGCCCCTCGTTATACTCACATTTGGGTCTGTAGGCTATGGCTACGACAGGATTGGGTCCATCATCTTGCGGCAGCGGAGTGACATCGGCCCATTCGGCACGTTCGCTATACGGCACCCACTCAGTGTGCAGGTATTCCTCATCCGAACTGTCACCCATTTTACGATTCGATGTAAATAATGATAAGGCGCTTGCAACTGCACAATTGGGCGAACAACAGCAAAATGGTGCAAAAGCCAGATTATTCGTGGGCTTTGAAAATACAACAGCTGACTCATTTGCCGTTCGCCGTGGTAAACAATTCTTTGCCATTCACAGCGAATGGCAGCTCTTCTCGATGAATTTAATCTGTGGGAAATACCTTTAAAGCATGTACCCGTAACCGTAAGGCTGAAACCATAAAACTATCACAATTTTTGCATGACATACTTTAATGTATATTTATAAAATATAAAATTGCCATTGAAAGTGGCGAAATATCATTGAAAGCAGGAAGGAGAGTTATATCCTTTAGTTCAGAATAATTTCGATTGAGCGGTTTTTTAATATTAATAACTACTGATCTTATTCACTGAAAAGTAAACAAAACTATTCAGTTGGTCAGTTATTCTGCTGCTAAGTCGTTAATAAATTATGCATTTAGTTTAGATATTCGGTGGCATAGCCCGCGGTTAAAAGAGAGGTTATGCGAAGGATTGATTTTGTGCTCTTAAAATTGTGACGTCACGTAACGGAATTTGGCGTTTGTATGAAAATAAAGACAATTTCGTCCTTAAAGTGGTAAAGTAGGTAAGCTATTTTAATGATGTTTGGTATATCTCTTAAATCGCACTCTTTTGTTTCAACGGTTAACGAAACTGTTCTTAGCTTAGTTCTTTAAAGATTTCAATGGGCTTAGCCGGACTGAATAACTGATTAACTGAACAAAACGAGTGAACAAAATGGCTGATTTAGTTCATGACTCGAAAAGTGACGATTGAACTTATTCAGCAAATTGATTCAAATTGTATTCAAATGCAAGTATATTTGAAAATAATTACAGAATGTAAGAATGTATTTTAAAGGGTCGGGTGGTTTACAGTGGGTAAGAATTTGTCAAATATTCGTTGTTTGCATATAATAATTTGGATGTAGCCAATTAGTGTATGTGAGTGTGTGTGTGTTTGTATGTGTAAGTCTAGGTTTGTATGTATGTATGTATATACAGCTAAATTCTTGATCAATCCTTAAAATAGGGGTTCGTTTTCTATTTTAACATCGCACTCGACCATGGAACTGTGCGCCAGAAATGCGCTGCCATTCAGTGAGCTGCCCAAACTATATTTAGTTGAATCTGACCCGTGCTCGTGGCCGTAGTTTGGTGCCGGGGCCGGGATGAGTTTGGGTAAAGCGGGACTGGCCGTGCTCTCCGGCTGCATATCCTGCTGGTTCATCTCCATCAGCATGCGACTGACCTCCGTACGAAATTTCATATTGTTCATACTCGACAGCGTTTTCACATGCGGCAAGAGGCTAACGAGAAAATTGTAGTCGGGATCGTCTTTGTGGGCAGCTGATTCGGTGGCAGGCACTGGCGTAAACTTGTTGTGACCATTCTGGTAGGGGGCGTCGGTGGACGACGAAGTCTTGCGGCGTCGCGCCCGTTTGGCAGCTGGCGCCTTGGGCAGCAATGGTGACAACAGTCGCGGTGACGATTCCATATCGGATCGGTTCATCGGCATCGACACATTTGACACGTCGCACTGTGCTCTGTTGATCACCGACATGTCTGAGCCGGAGTCGTGTCCCGGTGGCTCGGCCGAGTCGCGCTTGAATATATCACCCATGATTTCAAAATCGAACGAATCATCATTATCCACATCGATGATGAAGTCGTCCAGCTTGTTCTGTTCGTAGTCGGCGCAGTCGATATCAATGTTGAAGGGCAACGGCGAAAAGCGCACTACTTTGTCCGGATCGAAGATGTTGCGCAGAAACTCCAGTGCTCGAAAGTACGGCCAATTCGAGTGCTCAATTCGCCGCTGCTGTATTTTGCGTATCTCTGAGCGATAGCTGTCGCGCAGTCCTTTGAAGCGCTTCTTGCACACGGACACTGCAAGCGTTATTTATAGATAATTATTATAGATAATATAGATGATTGTCGAGTGATTTGCGCTCACCTTCCAGCTGCATCACATTTGCCACTTCCTGCCATTGCGCGGCGCCAACGTCTTTGCGTAGGCCCAGCTGCATGGTCGAGTCCCACAGAGCGCGCCGCTGGCCTACCTCGACGATAAGCCGAAAGTTATCCAGTTTCATTGTAAATGTTGGATTTCACTGCACTGCGCCTGGGTTTGGGACTGGGGCCAAAAAAAAAAACACTTTTCTCTGGCGTGTAAACAAAAACGCGAGTGCGTCAGGGCTGCCAATACACGAAATGCAGTTGCACGAAAACGCGCATTCGCGTCAATGTTGTGTGAGAAACGCAATGCACCGATGCTATCAGTTATTGTTCATGAATACTCGTTAAATGTCCGCACTGAATGTAAAACGTGAACTGTTTGGAAACTAAACACGTCTCGCACTCGCACTGCCGCGACTTTTTTGAAGCAATAAAACGCCGGTTGCCAACCCTGACAAAGCAGCTGCCGCTCCGTAGTCAAACACTGTGAATCATATGTTCGAGAAACGGTGGGAAACGGAACACACAGAAACGAAGAAAAAAATCGAAACCATTTTAAGTTTCAACTGCAGCCGGCTGTTAGAGAATTACTGTATTTAAAACTAAATCGAAACGATGCAACAAAGTGAGGATGTCAAGGACGATGATGTGCCAGCGAACACGCTGGAACATTTCGCAGAACTGGACCAGGTACTGGCCATGATCGAGACCGTGTCGCCCATCCAGGCCAGCGGCTTCGAGCGCGAGTTCGAGCAGTACATAGAGCTGTTGTCCCGCTACCAGGAGCAGCCCCACCTGCTGGACCCACATCTGGAGCTGCTGCTATCCCGGCTGCTGGACAAGATCCGACGCCCGGATTTGCCCACCGGTGAACGCGACGCCGCCTTCAAGTATTTGTATATTATTAGCAAGGTGCGCACCTACAAGGTGCTCGTCAAGTTTATGCCGCACGAGCTGACCGATCTGGAGTTTGTGCTGCAGCTGCTCGGCCAGCAGGATCCGAAGGAGTTCAGCAACTGGGAGACGCGCTACATGCTGCTCCTCTGGATGTCAATACTGGTGCTAAATCCCTTTCACATGTCGCGCCTGGATGCCTACGGGCCGGCGGCAGCTGCTATGCCCGTGGCCCTTAACAACTGTGTGGCCATCAACCATGTCCAGGCTGCCGCAACCACGCCCAAAATGGAGCGCATCTTTGAGCTGTGCAAGCTGTACTCATCCACGAACGACACTTGCAGCAGCATGGCCGCCTATCTATCGGCAAAGTATTTCGTGCGCACCGACATCAAAGATTTGTACCTGGAGCGCTTTCTCGACTGGATCATCGAGCAGCATCGGGCGGACACGCTGCTGGTCAAATTCGGGCAACTGGCCGCCGTTGCGGCCATACTGAAGCATGGCAAGCGCGAGGACCTGCTGCCGTATGCGGACAAGCTGCTCCACTGGATCGTCGCCTGCCAGTACAAGGATGTCAACGACTTTCTCAAATACAAATACTACATCAAGATCGTGCAGCGCCTGGGCCTTGTGCATCTGAAGCCGCGCATCGCCAGCTGGCGCTACAAGCGTGGTAAGTAGTTGGCCAACTGATTTGTGGCAACTATTTGCATTTTATCTATTTCTCTGCTTCACAGGCACACGCTCGCTGGCCACCAATTTGGGGCAACAGGCGAGCGCGGCGGGCGATTCAATTGCGGCCAGTGCCGAGGCTGGCGATGAGGACGACGCAGCTGGCGAGGAGATCCTGGTGCCCGATGCCATCGAGGAGGTGATCGAGGAGCTGCTGCAGGCGCTGCGCAGCGGCGGCAACGATGTACGCTGGAGCGCAGCCAAGGGTCTGGGTCGGGTGACCAATCGTCTGCCCAAGGAACTGGCCGACGAGGTAATGGGCTCGGTCATCGACATACTGAGTCCCCTCGAGCCGCACGAGGCCTGGCACGGCGGCTGCCTGGCCATCGCGGAGCTGGCCAAGCGCGGCCTGCTGCTGCCCTATCGTCTGCCCGAGCTGGTGCCGCTGCTCATGCAGGCGCTCTTCTACGACGAGATGAAGGGCTACATGTCGGTGGGCCAGCACATCCGTGACGCTGCCTGCTACATGTGCTGGGCCTTTGCGCGCGCCTACAATCCGGACGACCTGAAGCCGTTCGTGCAGCAAATCTCCTCGGGCTTGCTGACCGTGGCCGTGTTTGATCGCGAGGTGAACTGTCGACGCGCTGCGTCCGCTGCCTTCCAGGAGAGCGTTGGTCGTTTGGGCAACTTTCCGTATGGCATTGAAATCTCCACCACCACGGACTTTTACTCCGTGGGCATGCGCCAGAACTCGTATCTGTCCATCAGCGACTTTGTCGCTCAGTTCGAGGAATACCGCCAGCCGCTGATCGATCATCTGGTGCAGCGCAAGGTGGGCCACTGGGACTTGGCCATACGCGAGCTGACCGCCAAGGCGCTGCACAAGCTCACCTATCGGGCGCCGGAGTACATGGCCGCTGTGGTGATGCCCCAACTCTTGGCCAAGACCGAAACAATTGATGTGAACGCTCGCCATGGCTGCGTCCTGGCCATGGGCGAGGTTACCCTGGCGCTGCGTCAGCTGGAAATGGCGCCGGCTGCCACCGCTGTCTATATGTCCAATCAGCGCATCGCCGAGCTGAACGAACTGGTCAAAACATTCCTCGACCGCAACTTCTATCGCGGCATGAGCGGCGAACTCATGAAGTCCTGCACAGCCAGCTTCATTCGCAACTGCAGCGTCGCCAAGCTGCCGGTCAGTCCGCAGTGTGTAGGTCAGTAGACAACTAAACGTGCATTGCAATTCAATTTCCAAATATCTGTACATAGAACTCTATTTGTGACTGACTGATTGATGGTCATGTCCTTTCGAGCTGAACAGCTAGCAATTCTTAAAAGTTGTTGCCATTTATAATGGGACTTTGCAACTTCATTCGATCGACTTCACTCATTTTCACACATCTTATTACACTTTTCGTAAAATCACTTACGCTGGGTGGAAAATACAGATCCAAGTCGGTCAGCTTCAAAATCATTTTCAAAATGAATGCATTTTTGGGATAATCCATTATTTTCGCGACTTACTCGCCCCCAAGATATATGGATTTTTATATATTTGCCACGCAAACCAATATACTCTTTTCACTTCGGCAACGAGTATAATAATACTTTTCGTCCGATCGTCTTGGAACTTATTTTAAAAGCTCTACGTAATTAGAGAATGCATTTGGGATATTTGTGCAAAGTGTCCTTTTGTTCGTTGTTTCAACCGGACAAAGCCGGGTGATACTTGCCAGCTATTCAATAATCCGTCTCCTTGCAGCCAGCTGGCAACAGGTCATCGACGTTTGCCTGGTCACCAAGGCCAGCAACATACGCGACGTGGCCGTGGAGGCGTTTGCCGAGCTCTGCGCTGCACACTATTGCCAGGAGACGCGGCAGGCGGAGAACGAGAGCATTATCAATGCGTATCTGAAGGGCGCCAATGACGATCTGGAGGAGCACATACGCATGGGCTACATAGCCGCTCTGGGCGTGCTGCCCGCCTTTTTATTGCGGCCGCACTTGGGCGCCGTGTTGGCCAATCTGGTGAAGCACGCGCTGACACCGCAACTGATGTGCGAGGAGCACGAAAATGTGCAGACCCATAGATGGAGCGAGGCGCGCACCCAAAGCGTCCGTGCGCTGAGCAAGGTGGTGCAGACCGTCGGCTACGATGCAGCCACCAGCGGCACCTTTGCGGAGCGCCAGCACTTCGATAGGGTCGTGGAGTGCCTGCTGCTGGCGCTGGACGAGTACACGCTGGACAATCGTGGCGATATTGGCGCTTGGGTGCGCGAGGCGGCCATGATGGCGCTCTTCGAGCTGGCTACCCAGTGTCCCAGGGATTTGCTAACGCCACAGCAGGTGCAGCAAATTGTGGTCGGCTTCATGCAGCAGGCGGTCGAGAAAATCGATCGCACACGCGGCCTGGCCGGACGCCTATGCTGCAAGCTAATACACGCCCAGCCGGCGGTGCCACATATACGCGTCCATGCGCGTCTCCTCGAGATATTCCCCAGTGATGACAAGTCCGTATTGTGGCTATTTGCCGATCATACATTCCCCCTATTCTGCGAACTGCTCGCTCTGCCCGACTATTCCAAGCGTGTGCTGCTGGGACTCACAGCCAGCATTGGACAGCTGACCGAATCTCTGGTGAGTATATGACCAGATTCCGCTTTATCTATATTTTATATTTCATATTTTATACTAGATCAAATACGCTTCGACGGCGTTCTTTCAATTCTTGCGCTCCAATCCGGCCATGGTGCCGCGTCTGTGCGCGGAGATTCTGCAGAACTTTGAGGGCTATCTGTTGAATGAACGTGTCACGTATCCGATGCTCAGCTTTCTGGAAATCCTTATCGGCTCCGGCACTATCGATGCGGTGCTGCATGACGAGGCCAATCCCTTTGCCGAGGAGATTTATCGTCTGCTCAATTTGGAGGTCAAGGGCTATAAGAAGCTGTACAAGACGGCGACCAGCATTAGCACCTTCTGTCAGCTGGTGCAGGTGCCGCGTCTCAGCAAGCGGGTACTCTCGAAGCTGTCGGTATTCCTGGGTCTACAGCATGTGCATGTGCGCAAGACGGCGGCAACCAAGTTATATGAAGCTCTGGCACTACACGGCGATGTCACCGACATACCCGAGGAGAATATGGACGAGATTCTGTCCTTGCTGTCGGAAACGGATTGGACCATGCCCCTGGTTGAGGTGCGTCCGCTGCGCAACGAGCTGTGCAATTTGATGGGTATAAAGCCGCCGGTTAGTGGAGCAGCATCAGCTGCTGTCAACAAGTAATTAACAGTTGCAGATAAATAGCATTAAGTTTAACTTATATACTTTAACTTAACTGTCACAAAATATATAACTACATTTAACTGTTGCTTGGCACAAGAAACAAGTCGTTATTGAATTGAAATTTGAATTTGAAATGTGAAATGGAACATCTTCCTGCAGCCCTGGCAGTGGCGGTGTGTTGTTTCAGTGTTGACAAACGCCAGCACATGGACGGTGTGGTTTATTGTGAATGTGTGTGATGTAAATTAAAAGTCTTTCTAATTTCGCATTTAAAATATATGTGTGCTAATACCCAAGTCATATTCTCACTGAGAAATAATTCACATATCGACAAAACACGACGTTCTTTTTTATTTAACCGAACAATATAATATACAAACACGTTTATACTATTGTTACACAAGAAAACCAATAGAACTTTTTAAATCTTGTTGTTGTTGCCTGCCACACTACTACTCGAATCGGTATTATGAGCATTTGGAGTGTAAGATGTTTGTGTCACAAGTTCTGTCGACAGGCGCACATACTAGCCAACAAACGGCTTTTACCCCCGGCACAGCGACTGCCCCAGGTGGTGGTCAACGGTAAGTGGGGCGCCCATGTGAGGTTATGTCCACCCGCTAGCCCGGCCTGAGTTGCTGATTTAAATAAATGTATTCATATATATTCTCACAATTGCAGGCATCAACCGGCCGGCACACAACAGTTTATATCAAATGGTAAAGAAACGTACGCTCGAGGCACGCACAAAATTACAAGCCAATAAATATCCGAATCACAATGCCTGCATGAAAGTGTCCAAAAACGTCGAATTCGTCAACGATCTGGACGAGCTTGCCCAGCCCACGGCAGTACACAGCACACAGAGTCCCCAAATAAGCTTCACCGCACTGCAAGAACCACAATTCCGAGTGGTAGCATCCATTTCCATCATTCATTAATCTCATTTGATTCGCTCGCCTTGCACTCATTTATTTATTTATTATTATTGTATTAATTGTTTTGCAGGGTTATGCGGACACAAGGCCCAGTTCCACGGCCCAGGATGTGCTCAAGTCGTCGCAGTGCGAAAAGCCGCCCGAGCTGTCTGTTGAAAAGTGCGATCAACCGGAAAATGATCCCTGCGCCGAGTTCCATCGCCTGCGTCGCGAGACGAGCGCTGCTGCAGGCGGCGGCGGCGGCGACGGCTGCGATGGCGACGACGATGGCAAAAAGGAGGCCGAGGAAAAGTTAAAGCAACTTAAATTAAGATGCATCATTGGTGCCCTGGCTGCCCTGCTGGCGGGTGGCTTGGTACGTATTCTCCACGTTATTCTTTTTTGGGCTATATGCATTATTACATACTTTGTTGTTATTAGTAAAAAAAAATTTTTAAAAAAATTATTTGAAAATTTAAAACAAAAATGTTACACTGTGAACGAGTATTTCTCTTTTTAGTGTACTTCGGTTCAGGTTTAGTTACTCTTTTTTTGTACAACTGATTTGGTTCAACGTAAATTAGTTAAATGCCATCTTTAAATTCCGGATTCTACCCGGTATTTCTGCTTTACTTATGACATTAAAATTACATCTCTCTTACAGATTGCCTGGATTATGTCGCGTCGCGGCAAGGGCAGTGGCGCTGAGGGCCCTGAGGTCGGCGACAGTCCCAAGGACGCACTGAAACGTGCTCAAATTTCCGGGCTCGTAACGAGTAAGTATAACTGTTTGGATAAATACTCGATCTGTGGTAAATTTTAGTTGGTTTTAGCGCCCCGCAGTTCCGACAAGATTCCGCAGCATGTGCCATATTTGATCATTGGCGGCGGCACCGCTGCCTTCTCGGCGTTCCGTGCCATCAAATCGAATGACGCACGCGCCAAAGTTTTAATGATCAGCAACGAATACCGCAAACCGTACATGCGACCACCGCTCTCCAAGGAGCTGTGGTACACGCCCAATCCCAATGAAGATCCCATCAAAGACTATCGCTTCAAACAGTGGACGGGCTCCGAGCGCAGGTGAGTGCTCAATCAATCAATCAAGCTGGATTGAAATCCATATTTACTATTTCTTTCCCATCGTCAGCTTGTACTTTGAGCCGGAGGAATTCTTTGTGGACCCCGAGAAGCTTGAGGACAGTGTAAACGGTGGCATAGCCGTCGCTCAAGGTTTCGCCGTAAAGAAAGTTGATGCACAGAAACGCACTGTAACGTTGAACGACGGCTATCAGATCGGTTACGATGTATGCCTAATTGCCACGGGCTGTGCGCCCAAGAATCTGCCCATGTTCCGCGATGCCCCGCCCAGTGTGCAGGAGAAGGTAATGGTTTATCGCACGCCCGACGACTTCGATCGCCTGCGTCGCTATGCGCTCCAGAAGCGCTCCATAACCATTGTGGGCAATGGCTTCGTAGGCAGCGAACTGGCTTGCTCGCTGGCCCACTACTCCAAGCAGAATGGCGGCGGCAAGGTGTATCAGGTGTTCCAGGAGAAGGGCAACATGTCCAAGGTGCTGCCCAATTATCTGAGCGAATGGACGACACGCAAAATGGAGGCGCAGGGCGTCTGTGTTATACCCGATGCCAGCATTAAGAGCGCCACCCGCGATGAATCCCAACTGAAGCTGGAGCTGAACAACGGCATGTCGCTGCTCTCCGACATTGTGGTCGTCTGTGTCGGCTGCACACCAAATACATCTATGGCTGGCGCCTCCAAGCTGGAGGTGGATCGCAGCCTGGGCGGCTTTGTGGTCAACGCGGAGCTGGAGGCGCGTCGCAATCTGTATGTGGCCGGCGATGCATCCTGTTTCTATGATCCGCTGCTGGGCCGCAGGCGTGTCGAGCATCATGATCATTCTGTGGTCTCCGGACGGCTGGCCGGCGAGAATATGACCGGAGCGAGTAAGTTTTTGAAACTATTATTCTCTTATTCTAAATTGTATTCAATATTTCCACACTACTGCAGAAAAACATTATCAGCATCAGAGCATGTTCTGGTCTGATTTGGGTCCCGAAATCGGTTACGAAGGCATCGGCCTGGTGGACTCTTCACTGCAAACGGTGGGCGTATTCGCGTTACCCTCCAACGAAAAGCGTGCGGACAATCATACCGAAGTGCGTGCGGATGCGAATAGCAGCATGGATTTGAAAAACACTGACGATCTGCCGGACATCAAATGTGAGCCGACCGCGGAGCCAAACTACGGCAAAGGTGTCATATTCTATCTAAGGAACGACAAAATTGTGGGCATATTATTGTGGAATCTATTCAATCGCATTGGACTCGCACGAACGATAATCAATCAGGACAAAAACTTTGAAGATCTCAACGAGGTTGCCAAACTGTTTGAGATTCACGCGTAGTGGACTAAAAGACTGGAACTGTTTAATCTGCAACTAATGTATGTATGTTTAATGGACACTGAAGCAATCCTCTAGCCGCCCAATGCTCCAAGCCTTCCGTTTAATGCATGTATATATATCTAACTATACATATATATATATATATATATCATATATGTGAGTGTAGAACCAGCACAGACACAAAGAGGCACAATGCAACATAAATTTAGTGTTATTTTAATAATTTTGGAATAAATAGTTGTTTTTTAGTCATCGACCAATTGACTTTACGTGTGCAACAAGGATATCCGTTGCGTTTACGACTATGTTAAACTAAATCCAACTGAACAACATGTTTGTAAGATTTATGCGATTAAACCATATGTCAAAATTAACCTTTGAGTTTTGTTTGTTTTTCATTTAAAAACAAATCAATTGTAGTTAAGAGAAATTATGATGCTATTTATAGCCAAATTTTGTTCCATAGAATACCTAGTATATAATGCATTAATGCAGCTACCTATAGAAACTAAGTCTAATCGGGGTAATGGAGCCCTAGGCCGATTTTGACTAAGTGCACTGCATTAATATATGTTATTGACACACACACACACACACACACACTGCTAATAGGTACAAATTAAATAATTATAAACATTTTACGAATAAAATTGTTAATTGAAGTAAACGAACTATGAAATAAATATATATATATTGTTTAGTCAGACACTAAGCAACGAGAGTAAGGACATAAATCATAGGCTAATATAAAAAGTTATGTTAACAGTTATCAATATATGTACACTGAACAAGGATCAAAGCTCAAAATCCACGCTTAGCGTTATAGCCAGAGCTAATTATTATTCAGTTAAACAGTTTATAGCTCTAACGTGGCCATCTTTTTCGTGTTACCTAAAGTCATTTAAATAGAAATTCCAAATCTTTACCCGTGCCATAAATGTCTCATAATTGTTGGCCTGCCAGTGTAATAAGGAATTCGAAACTTTTGTGAGCTGCAGCTGTCGCGGATTACCCAAGGTAACTGCTTATTAGGGTGTCAGGATTAGCGCCAATTGGTAGGTAGCTCGCGGCTCCGCTGCCGTAGCAGGTAAATCCTCGAGCTTCTATAAAATATGCGTGCACAGCTTTGTGGACCAACAGTTGAACGGCAGCCAGCATAATGAAAAGTAGTCGCGTAGAAGTTGTCACAAAGTCCCGCAGGATGCTCAGTGAGGCCGATAAGTTGGCCATGATGAACACACACGGCTCTCTCGAGCTGGAGGCAGCTGCAGCCTTGCTAATGCTGCGCTATCAGTACGACTTCAGTGCCGTTCCCGTGTCGGGTTGCCCCGTGGCACAGACGACACCACCGCCGGGCCCAGCAGCGGTCGAAGCCGAAAAATGCACACCCAAGGAGCAAGTGGCAAACGAGCCGCGAATCGCCTCGACACAGCCGCTCAAGAAACGCAGCATTCCGCCGCATTTGCTGCGCCGCTCGCTAACGCCGGCCAAGTCCACGCCAAGTGTCAGCAACAGCAGCATTGGCGGCAGCAGTGTCGGCGGCGGCGGCGGCAACGGCAACGTTAGCGTCGTCAGCAGCAGCCCCAGCGGCATAGTCAAGGCTAAGGTGAAGGTGACACCGCCGACTGCAACAGCATGCAACAAGGCGCTGCTCAAGTCGTGCCGCAACATGATTCGCGAATTTCTGGACAATCAGGAGCTGATTTAGAGACGTGCCACAAAGTCAGCACTCCCAAGGAGCGGGCATTAAAAACTTGACTATATTTCTTTCATTTTTGATTTCATTTATTTATTGCATATATAAATTTGTTTCATTTTGTGTGATTTTTTTCATATATAATATTTTCGTTTTTTTTTTTATACATATCATATTGAAATATAAGGTTTTTCAATTGGAAGAACAGGTATTGTGGCGACACTAAAGTGCTAATTATTAGCTATTGGCGGTGTTTAAACTTAATGCATTACGAAGAAAACAAACAAAATTATATAAAGTTTATAAGTGTACTTAATATGCGCTAGTTAATAATTAATAATTACAGCTTGTAGTATGTAGAATTTGTATGATAATTATAATGTTAAAATGTATTGTGTGTGTGTATGTTCTATTATTAATAAAGTGCCTTGAAATGTACAAAAAAGTATTTTTTCATTCCTTTCTTTTGTTTTGTTTAAGATCAAGCGTGTTTACAAAACTAATATTGTTTATTAAAAAAAATGGTAATATGAACACCTTTTGCTGCTTGCAAATCAACTTAAGAACTAAATACAAATACATAAATATTTATGTGTGTGTGTGTGTTGTTTTATAAATGGAAGCCAATGTTTTTTTTTATTTTAATTTTTTTAATATAAAATATTTTAATTGCTTTACCAAAAGTAGAAAGAAAACTGTTGCAGTTTTTCTTTTAGGGGCTCAAAAATTTGTTTAGCTTTTCAGTTTTTCTTCCCAGTTATCACAATTAATTTGTTTGAAATGAAATTAATGGCGTTTGGACAGTTTTCTAAGCTTAGAATTTGTGTGTGTGTGTGTGTGTGTATTCTAATTAACAATTTCAAATTCTTTTCCATCCATTTTTCGTTTTTTTTTTGTTGTTTTTTTTTTTGTTGTGTATATATCGATTTTCTAACAATTTTGTTTTCCATGTTACTTGAAACCATTGTTGAGGCAACATTGTAAAGCTCAAAGGTGACAACACTTACAAGCTAATTAGATGTGTATATTTGTATGTGTGTGTGTGTGTGTGTGTATTTGTTTAAACTTAATGATTGTTATTAGCCTAGCATTATTATGTAGAGAAAATTGGCACATAACTCTGTAAATCGTTAAAGGCTGCGCTGCGCCGTTACAAAATGAAAACTACTTAAATACAAACAGATTACAATGAGTGTGTGCGGGTGTGTGTGTGTGTGTGTATTGCATGCTTGTAACTATATGTGTGTGTAACTTAATTTTAATTGTTTATATATATATGAAATGAATCAATTATGCTTTATTTGTAATTTCAATTAATATTTAATGCTGCCTATTCAAAAGACAGACCAAAAAACTATTTACTAATTAACACACACACACACACGCAGAAGGTGTGTGTGTGTGTGTGCGTGTATGGTATGTACAAAAAGGTTATGAGTGTGTGTGTGGGTGTGTGTTTGGTGTGTATATATACATATATAATCGTATATATATATTGATTGCTGCTGTTGCTGTTTGCTGGTCCCAAAGGCAGCTGCATTTGTTGCTCAGGTAAAGTTGTGTGTGTGTGTGTGTGTGTGTGGTTGTGTGTGTGCCTGGCTGATTGTCATTGTGTGTGTGTGTGTGTGGGTGTGTGGCAGCTACTGCTACTAATGCATATGCCTAAATGCCGCCTCCTCGCTGCCATTGCAGTCGCTTTCCATGGGCACAGGCTGCTCCTGGGCCCGTTCCCGTTCCCGTTCCCGTTCCTGCTGCGGTTCCTGCTGCTGCTGCTCGACTGCATCCATGGGCCTGGGCGACGAACTGGCGACACTGCTGCCGGCCTGCTCCGTTGCCTCCGCTTTGAGCTGGTCCGCCGCTGGCGTCGCCGGCTCATTGTAGCGGATCAGCTTGATGGTGGTCAGGCCGTCGGCATTGCGTATGAGCCTGCAAAGAGGTCCACGTGGGATTAGCATATGCCTTTGGCGCAGTTTGGTGGAGTAGCTGCGGCTGCGACTACGGCTGCTGCTGCTGCTGCGTGGACTTACGGATAGCACTCCTCGTTGCTGCTCGTCGGCGCACATTTGCTGCTCACGCTCAGATCCGTCGGCTTCAGATCCTCGCCGGCGCTGTCTCCGTTCTCCAGCTTCAGCGGATGAAATTGGAATTTATCGCCAGGCGCCGATGTCGCACCCGGCGTTAGGCAGCCGGCTGGTGAATTTGGCGGCGGCGCTGCCGCGGCCGCGGAGAGAAAATGAAAGGCGTGCATGAAGAGCGGCGACGTCGGCTGCGGCCCGTAGGCGACGGCAGCGGCTGCTGCCACAGCGGCCGCCGTCGGCAGGCTCATGGGCGGACCGTTGCGTGAGGCCGGACGCTGCGGCGACAGCTGCAATTGTTGCTGTTGCTGCTGTTGTTGTTGCTGTTGTTGCTGTTGCTGCTGTTGCTGTTGTTGCTGCTGCTGCTGCGACCAGTTGGCGGCGGGACTGCCGGGCGCCTGGCCGCTGCTCATCGGCTGATTGGGCGTGCCGGGCGCAGCGGCGACGGGCGTCGTCTGGCGCAGCTGGGAAATGTTCTTGATGTTCTTCAGCTCCGTGGGATTGCGCAGGAACTGATAGCAATGGCGCTCGCCCTGCACCTTGCGCAGGATGTTGACGCGGTAATAGTAGCGCAGGGCGCGCGACATCTTGTCATAGTTCATCGACAGATGGTTCTTCTGGATGCCCCACAGCTTGGCCAGCCCGGCGGGATCGACGATCTTGAAGACGCCCGTGTCGCGGCACTTCCAGGCGATCAGGTCGCTGTACTTCTGGTTCCGGTCGTTCAGCAGCTGCTGCAGAAAGTCCCACAGCAGGCGGCCATCTGGGCGGAATAAACGATTTATCGATTAGTGGTGTTCTGGTCTGATCGATAAGTGCGAATTGTTGATATTTTTGTATTTTGGCTGTTTTATTCGACAAGTGGAACAGTTGGAAATGAAACACGGAACTTTCAAATGTGTAAAATGCGCTGTTTTCACTGCTAGCGTTTTGTGTTGGAATATAAATACTTTGAGCGAATAAATACTTTGAATTTAAATTGTGCTTTTAAATTGAATATTAAAAACTATTAATCATTTAAAATGATTATTAATATTTAATCATTTAAAATAATCACTAATAATTTTAAAAATTCATTTAAAATGATTAATAATTAAAATTATTCATAAACAAGTCAAGCCCTAAACTCGGTAATTTAATCTAAGACAATAAATCTTTGGGAACATTTTAGAAATCGAACAGCAAGTGAATAAGTTTGGTATATCTGAGGATGCAGCGTTTCCACTCCAGCAATTATTTTGAGTATATATATTGATCAATATATTTACATATCTTTGGATAGTATATCCATATATGATAAATCGATAACTAATAATGAATACCTTTAAATATCGATGGGTAATTTTTTTTTTTCAATATCAGCAATTCTTTTGATTTAAATATTATTTTGTGTACTCACTTGTATTTGGCTCCGAGTTCTCTGGAAAGAACTCCCGCTTGGCCTTGTACATGTAACTGGGCGTGGTCGGTGCCGAAATGGAGCCACCCCCGGGCGCTCCCACAGTGCCCGCTGCGTTCTCCAGCGTCAGTTTCTGCGATTGCTGCTGTTGCTGTTGTTGTTGTTGCTGCTGCTGTTGTTGCTGCTGCTGCTGCTGCTGTTGTTGTTGTTGTTGTTGTGACCAGGAGCTGACAAAGCTGTTGGTCAACTGCTGCGTCCAGTTGGGCTTCAGATCCTTGTGTATGGGCGTGCCGGGCGGACTGCCAGCGCTGTAGGAAAGCGGCGCCGGCGGCAAAGAGTTCACTTTGCTGTTATTGTTGTGGTTGTTGTGGTTGCTGCTGCTGTTGTTGCTCGGCTCGGAGTACTCCTCCTCGGAGTCGGAGTGATTGCTGCTGGCGCTGCTGATGCCCTTCATCGGCTGCACGCAGCCATTCAGCGCGGACCCGTTGCTGGCCGTGCTGCTCGCAGAGCCGCCGGCGGCGGCGGCGGCGGCAGCGCTGGTTGTCGCCGCGACGGCAACGCCGCCATTCTGATACGTCGTCGCCGGCTGGGGCGGACTGCTGGCCTGCGAGTCGACCGAGGGCGGCGGGCTGAGCGTCACGGAATTGGGCGCCATGAAATGATGCGCCGCCATGTGGGCGGCGGCGGCGCTGCTGCTGCTGTGGAAGGGATTGCTGGTGTCGGGCGGCGCGTTCAGCGGCGGCCAGGTGGGCGTCGGCGGGTGGCTGTGCGGCGACAGCGGATAACGGCCGGTGGGCGTCACAGGACTGTTGGGCAGATGCCACTGCATCATGTGCGACTCGATGATCAGCATCTGGAGCACATTGTGCAGGACATCGCCGGCGCCGGGACACCGATGCCCGAAGTCGGCACGCGTCAGCAGGCAGAGCGCCTTGCCGTTCATTTGGAAGAGATCAAAGTCGAGCTTGGGCAGATCGAATTCGCGCACACAGAAGCGCAGGAAGACGAGCACATCGTCGCGGCTCCAGAGCCGCGGATCGGAGGGCAGCGACGGCGGCAGCTGGGTCTTCAGCTCCGCCAATTGGCTGGAGGGCGGCGGCGGGCAGCGCCAGATGACATCGCTCCAGAGGCTGGGATTGAGCGGATTCAATGAAAGCTGTACTGGAAGCATTTTCATTTTGGACATGCAAACGCCCCGAGTGTGTGTGTGTGTGTGCGTGTGGGTGTGTGTTAACCGAAAGGGAGTGTTGGCCACAAGATTTGATTATCTGCAAAAAGAGAGAGAAAGTGGGCTTTAGTTTCAGTTTAGAGAGAGCAGAAGCGAGAAAGGATCACGATTGAGAGATCTAAAGAGCGCGATTTAAGAGAACGTGACGTCACAAAATCGGTTTTCGCTTTGTTTACAATTCTACAAAGTTTTTAATATTCATTTTTAGCTTGCATATAATCCATATGAATTTGATATTTAATTTCTTTAGATATTATGCTTATTTTAGTATCTCCTTACAAACGCAAAAAAGACAAAATTCCAATACTGTGACGTCTACATTTTAAGAGCGCAGCATTCTTTGCAAAGCTTCGCTCAATATTGGGCATTAGTTTCAGTTTGGAGGCGGAAGAGAGCGGAGAAGAGAGCAAGGATGTGGGCATCAATCTGGCATACTTCCGCCGCAAAATAGCTGTGCACACACATCATTCAATACACATACTGACACACCAGCGGGAGACATTCGCATTCCAAGCAAATCAAATTTCTTTATAAACAAATCAACTCCACAGGCGCAACAGGCACAAAAGCAGCTGAGCGCAAAAGAGAGGAACGCATGCAAAGCGTGAGTCAGAATCAATGCGCTCAATCAACAACACGCATACACATACGCACGCTCTCAATTGCTGTATGCTCTCATTTTTGTGCGCTCACTCTCACAGCACAGACTAATTAAACACCCCCGCAGGAAACGATCGGCATAGAACGCACGCATGTCTGTGTAAAAAACCACTACTGTTTCATTGCCATTTCGTATCGATAGCACACAGCATCGATACCAATTCCGTTGTCGATAATTTATTTCATTAATTTGTACGCATCAAAATTGAGCTTTTTTAATTGAAAATTTCTCAATATGGTAATTGCCATAAATATGTGCGTTGGCGGCGGCGGCTGCTTACGCTACTATTCCGGATGTGTACAAAGCAAACACCGACAAGCAAATACATGTGTTATGTTTGCATGTGTGTATATACGAATCGACAACACATGGAGCCCAGCGCACACACACACACATACATATCTTTGGCATGATCAGTCGCTGTAAGATTTCAACATAAACGAATGTATTGATGCCGGTGCTTGGGCAAGTCGCGATGGGGGTGTGTTCGGCGGGAGGGGATGTGCGGCAGGGAGAACGCCTTATGAAACTTGAAAGCCGTACCCATTTGCCCAGTCGATCCGGGGCTTGCTGGGCATATCACTGCAGCAGACGACGATGATGACGGCGGCAACAGCAAACGGAAGTGCACATTCCACACACAAAACCCGTTTCCAAACAGCAGCGGGAGCAATGTGGAGAAAGACGACTAATAAATCCGCCAGTGGGTAAAGAGAGCAACAAGCCAATTTTTTTTAAGAAGCAGCAAAAGTCGCACCCTGTATATGCGCTTCAGACATTGCCCAGTCCCAGTCGCACATGCACATGCACACACATTCAAAATTTATCTCATCTCGCTCTCGCAGCAGCACAGGCACAGAAACTTCCTCATTCTCCGGGAAGCATTTCAACAAGTGAGCAAAGAAATTTAGTTGAGCTAAAATGGAAACGCGTGTGAGCGAGATGCCAATAGGACAGCTAAGAGAGCGCGTGAGCAATAAATATTGTTTGCATGCCGTAGTTGTTGTTGTGCAAGAAGTAGGAGAAGACAGGCACAACAGATGAGAAAGATGACGATGATGATGATGATCAGTGCCGCACTGTGGGATATACACATGTTTATTTGTACACATACATATGCATATATGTGTACTTTTTTATTGTGTAGATGTCTTTTACTTAGAGGGGGTCTATTTGTTTTGTTTAAGAGGTGCTGCTGCCCTCTGTTGAATGTGTTCGCAGACGCACATTTATATACATATGTATGGGTGTATACATACACATATTGTATGTATGGACGATCCTACGTGTTATTTTGGTTGCCGCAACATATGGTATAAATTTACTAAAATAAATTCATTTATTGTACTGCACACATGTTCGTTTGCTCGAACATCAACAACAACTACGAACAAATAAATAAACATTCAAGCAGTCAGTGGCACGTAGTAAAATGACAAATGAATGTTCATCATCGTCATCATCATCATCCCAACAGCAGCAACAACAACAATGTGAAAGAAGGCAAAAGCAGAACACAAAACGACGCACGCAATACGAGAAGAATAAGAATATAAATACACTCAACACACACACACACTCACTCATATGAGTTTGTACATGTGTGTATTCTAAATCTCAGCCAGCAAAGATGACAGCAACAACGGCTGGCGGCGTCGGCGACGAAGGAGGCGCGGCCTGAAGAGCACACCAGGCACAAAGGGGCAGCAGACCGGGAGCAGGCAGCAGGTAGTTCGTTCGGTATGCGGATGATGGCGAACCGGTTTCAACGGAAATTACAAACGAAAATTATAAAACGATCAGTTTAGAAAAATGCCAGCAGCAGAAATCTCAAAAAAAAAAAAAGGCGACAGCAAATAAGAAATGTAAAAGGTAAAACTCGTAGAAAACTGCAGCGAGAAGAGAGCACAAGAGAGCGAGCGAGGGGGCAAAGGAATGTTTGTATGCATGCGTGTGCAAAAGAATTTTTGCTTATGCAGAGATTTCCGCTTTTAGCGAAATTGCCTGGAGAGCGGCGGGGCGATTGGCTGGGCGTGGGATCGGAAATGCCAGACAAGAAAATGGGGCCTTTGGAAATGGCCAAGGAAAATGGGATGACTGCACGCTGGCATCCTGTATATAAAGCGCACTCGATAACATATCGATAAATTATTTTCCACTTCTACTTAAGTTCACAGATTTCTCTTCTTCTTGTTGAACAAGTACTAGTTCCACAAAGAAATAAACTTAAAATTTAAAAAAATTTTGAATATCACAAAATTTACTTTGATTTATTACCTAATGCAAAAGAACAAAAAATTTTTTTTGTTAGTTCCGCCTTAAAATGAAATTCAATCTTAAGCAGTATATTTAAGCAAGACAAGATTGTCTTCCCAACATACGATCGTAACTATGTTCAACATTCTTAATCTATGAATTCCAACATTTCTATTTGAGAACACCTATCGAAAAGGGCACTAGGATTTTAAATGTTAGGCAGTATATTTGAACAAGAAAAAATAATCTTCCCACCTTACGATCTTAACAATGTTCACTCTGTTCAATCTTCCACTTTGTTAGTTCCACTTGCGACACTCGAGAGACATTTGATCTATCATTGGGCTGACAAGTGGACCCTCGACTAGGCGCAGCAGGCACTCTCCGGCACAGCTCGCAATTCACGAAAGTGCATGCGTTGAGAGTTAATGAGTAATTTCCGTAGGCACATCCTACCCGGACTGTGTCCCCACCTCTGCACCCTGGCTGTGCATCAAGTGGCTGCTGCTGCGCAGTAGAACGATGAGAAAATAAGAAAAAATCTGATACCACAAAAAAAGGCAGAAGCGACAGCCGCCACGGCGCATTAAGATTAACGGCCAGTTCGAGTGCGCACGGCTGCACGAGCGGAATGGCAACAGCAGCGAGATCTGCCCTCTCTCTCTCGCACACTCACTGACTGCTGATGCTGGCTGTTAATGATGGACCCAGGCCCGGACCCCTGCACAGCAGCAGGTAGTCCCAAGCGGAGCTGTTGAGAGGCGGGCGGATGGGAATAAGGAAATGCGTACCTGCGGATGCACTTACATCTTGTACAAACTTCTTGGAAGCCCCTTTGGGACGGGACGAACAAATAAAAACCAAAGCAACTGCAACAACAACAACAACAACAAAAACAACGCATGTGTTGCCAGTTGACATTTGATCTCTTTTATGAGGTCTTCTTTTTATCAGCTGCGCGCACAAAATTCTCAAGTGCTCGCAAGATCGACAGAAACAACCCTTATACAGCACATATAGATAGGAATAGGATCTTAGGGCTTTGGTACTGTGTGTGGACCCTGCATGAAATTCAATGAGCGTAGGGTAAATCACACACAAAGCAAAAAACAAAACAAAACAAAACATAAGTGCTCTAGTCCAACGTGATCAACTGGGAGTTACCCTGTTATTATCAGTAATTATTTGTAATAGTACATAAATATGTGCTTCTTCTTACACCACACTGGGATAAATAAATTCTTTTATAACTTATGTGTTTATTGTACGATCGTTATGAAATTTTCTTATGATTTTTTAGCAGATTAGTTGCTCTAAAAATACGTTTCTTATTTCTGGGATAAAGGTTTTCTAAACGAGAACCTACATACATATAAAAAACTGAACTATAAGTCGCCATTAATGGATTTTGGGTAATTGTGGAATTATCGTAACAACATTCTTTAACTCGTTTACATCCTGGGATTAGGACATTCATCCTCGCCCTGTTGGCTATTCATGTTTAAAAAACAAAATTGTGAATCGATATTTGTCAATACCCTCTTTTTTCTGCCATTTTCAATGGTAATGAGAATCGTGTGTTTTGCACGTGTGTATTATTATAATATATTATGTACATTGCTTAGATCGTTCGCCATATTCCGGCTTATCAAATACTCAATTAATAAGCACAAAAATTCAAAACCAAGTCAACGACCTGCTTTGCTTTATAACTGCTCACAGTAGAAAAATGAAAAAAAAAAAAAAAAACAGAAATAAAAAACACAAAAAACTGAATACATATACAAATGCAAAGCATATATGTACACATATATATATTTAAGAAAACAACAACAGACACGTTAAGCTCAGAGCTAACTCCCCCTGAAAACCCGATTGGGCTTAACCAGAGCCGCACAGCCAAAGATATTTACAAAATATGCATATATATATATATATATATATATATATATATATCTACAAATAGACGTTGAGCTGATCGTGCATAACAAGCGCGTGAGCGTATGCTATTGCTGAGCATATATAAACCACATATATGTACATATATAGAGAGAAGCACACAGAAGACGAAAAAAAGACGCCAATTCCGGGTTCTTCTTCGCGCGATCGCGACAACAACAATACGTAAGAAGCGGAGCCCCCCAAACGGTCTACGGTTCAATTTCTGTCTAGATCGTCACTTTTTTGTTATTGTTGTTGTTTTTGGTTTTGTTGTTTGCTTTAAGCGCCGTAGGCACTTTTTTGTGGAGCACACAAGCCCCAAGACAGACTTACAGACGGACGGACAGCCTAGCTGACTGATCATCCATGCGAGCAACAACAGCAAGCAAACGCTCTTAAGCAAGCAAATCAATCATCGTTACGCACAAAGTGGAAGAAGAGGAAGAAAATGCGGCAGAAGCAGAAGCCCGAGCAGCAGCAGCAGAAGAAAGGCGGCTAAGCAAGCCAAGCAAACCTGATCACAGCGATCAACGATCAGCGCTTTGCGCCTCGAGCGTTTTCAAGCAGTTCCATGGAACTAGTCGTTGTTTTTTTTTTTTTAGACTTTTATATACCCTGTAACCTATGAAAGTAGTTAAAAAAGCGTATAATCGTTTTCTAGTAGAAAAAGTATATAAGATAACAAATTTGGAATATAGACATGCATATGTATATACTACATATTTGTTTAACATAGTTCATTTCTTAATAACGCTTCCTGTTTATTTATCGATAAATATCGATTTTTAGCTAACGTTTTTTTTGACATTTCTTTGAGATTATTTCAGCTAGAGCTTGAAATTTGGTTTCTTGGTTTTCGCCTAGTATACTAAGATCAAGCACTTTTCTGATACCTCTCTAAAATTGCCAAAGAAATACTTCTTTCAGGAATCGTTTTGCTATTTGGTATTTGAACACCAATCCAGTTAAAGCTGTACAAATTTTGTAAACTGTCTACAGGGTATCTCATCGGCGCACACTCTAGACTAAAAAATACACCTACTTGTATTTTTTTGGATAATCATCTTATGATCTGTTTGTAGGGCTGCAGGTCCTCACACTTTAGTTGGGGCTATTAGTTGCTGATCACGCGACAAGATCGCACAGACCCAAATATGTTTGGGGTGCTTCCCGCGCGACCCTCTCGGTGACCTCAAGCTAAATCCCAAAACCAACACAGTGAATTCTTTACGATGTACATTTTTCTTTATGTGTTATGTTTTTTTTTTGTTAGGTGAGGGGAAGCGGGGGGGGGGCGTTACGTGCATGTTTGTTCTAATGTGGAGCTGCGCGTCGCTCTTTGACTTTCTGCTGCCTCATTGTTCATCTTTTATGCTTTGCGCATATCTTTTATTTCGTATTTTATAATGTGTGGGGGTCTCTCTAATGATATGGAGTTGAAGATGTAGATACGAGCGGACGGACAACAGAAAGCTGAATACAAATGCTTAATGATATCAAACGTTCGATAACCTTTTCGTATATTAATATGCAAACCGAAGCTGGCTTTTTATGTTGAACATGATGATCATTAGCATTAGCATTAGCGGTGCTATAATAAAAGCAGCAGCATCATCACCGAGCTGATCATGACGATCATCAACGGTAGCCAACTATCTACCTACCTACTCTACGCTCCAAGCTCCAAGCTCCAAACCGAGCTCTGTAATCATATTTCTCATGCGATGAGTTCATCAAACGCTCAAGAAGAGTTCAAAAATCGTTCGACTGCCACGCGTATGTGCAACAGCCACGATGTGTCTGCTGGATGGTAATGGATCTAGAATGCGGCTGGGGGATATACAAATTGAGGGGTGGGAGGGAGGGGCGGAGGGTCTGGTACATGGCAAACGCATCATTTGTGCCCATTACATTCAATTAGTCGCAACTGTTTGTTCCAGCTTTTGCAATTTTCTCGCACTCGCACTTGCTCTTCTTGTTGCACACATACCCTAACCTACCCGAAGCGGGTATCTCAGCCCCTGTCCCCCCCTCCTAGTCATAAAGTCTAACTTAATAAGGCATTTGTCGTCTCTCATCATTGGCAACTGCGCACAGTGTGCAGCAAGTATCATAAACGGACATTAAAATGTGTGTGTGTGTGTGTGTGTGTGTGTGGGGTCGGGTTGAGGTCCGGGTCAGTGCGATTCAATTGAAGTTGGTTAATAGGCGATGCTTCCGTGTTGTCAGCCAACAGCTGCAAATTAGGGTGAAAAGGCAACAAATAAAAGGATGCACTCGAGGCATCATTTTCTTAGAATTTCAGAGAATTTATGGATTGTAAGATAAATACCAAGGATAAAGAAGAGCTAGTTATTATTTGTGCGTTTCTTTAAAAGATTTCAATAATATATTGTTTCAAAATATGCCAAGATTTTAAGATTAAATAATTCAAAATTTTATAATCGACCTTTCATGATGCATATTAATTTAACATTTCCAAAAATTTCTCACTTAAACGTTCTTCATAAGAGTACAATATTTCTTAGATGAAATATTTATTTTATTTAGTATTCAAGAAATTCATTCTCAGACTTCGACAACGTTTTAATTGATTTTAATTTTAATTTTCCCTGAGTGAAGACATGATTATGTATTGATTGCTCTAGATACTGTTCTTAGAGGACATAATTGGAGGGTATTTCGGTAAGATTACTTGGCAAAGCGATTTTTGAAATCACTTTTGTGATCAGTTGTTATCAAGAAGAAATATTTAAGAAATGTTTTGATTTAAAAAAAAAGAAAAAATTTTTTTTTCTTTAGTTAAGGTTCTAGTTAAGCCCTTTCCGAAGAACCCCATAGATCTAAATTCATAAATAAATCAACAAAAATTGTATGCGCACTATCTTCATCGTATACCACACTACACTTAATACCATATACACAACACTACATTCCAACTTTACTATACTTTACAATATTTTATACCATATAATATAAAATAGTACAATATAGAATTCTTTACTCTAGGTAACTAGATCTGTATGGCATGCATAATCAGAGAAAACCGCCCCTGAACCCAGTCCATCAAACAGAGTTTTGATAAGCAGCTAGCCACACACACACAACACACTTTCAACACACACTTGCTACACCTTCTGGCATCGCCATGGGCCTTGTCAGTGGTTCGTGAGGTTGTTATGGCTGATATATTTGTAAACTAGGATTACTTGTTGTCGTCTTGACTGTCGACGCTTTGATAGCGGCCAAGATATAGACAAGAAACCCAAATGACAACAGTGCAGAGATATAGATACAACATGTTCCGTTGTTGTCATGAGTGAGTGTGCGTGTGTGTGTGTGTGTGCGTATGTGTGTGCCACACTTCCACTATAATGTTTATATGTATTACGAAATGTTTACGATTTGCTTGAGGTTCTTTTTCCAGTAAGTTTATAACAAATATGACCAGATAAGATAAGAGAAACTCATAGACACGCACAGATACAGATACACCCTCCTTAATATTATATATAAATACATATATCTTTATGTGTCTATAAGAACCCGTGGCAGGAAGGCAGCTGGTCTGTTTGCCATACCAAAACATACTTGTCTTCGACTTGGATTGGCATCGACTTTGGCCTATTGACTTCCTGCTGGCTCTCTCGCTCTCTAGCTCCCTCTCTCTTTCGCGCTCTCGCTGGCCAATTGATCTTGACAAGCCAGTCAGCTTCCTGTACCACAAATGGGCAATTAGATCAGCGCCTAGCACGGATGTGAGCATCCAAGCCGAGCCGAGCCAAGCCAAGCCAAGCCAAGCCAAGCCAATCCGAGTCGTGTTGCGCCAAGAGCCACTGGGTTGAGTCCAGCTATCTGTATCTGGTCGGTATCTAAACCGGTAGTTAGTATTTGCGCTAGCAATCAAGCACATTGCCAAGATCTAGGCATGCATGCAGCCTCCCAGCTGCCCCATTTACCCCTCCCTACCATACCCTACTCTACCCCACCCGGTTTGGTTCAGTCGAACGTGGAAGGAACTTTGGCATGATCTGATCGCTGCTCGTTTTGGTCGCTCCGCTGTCGACGACGATCGCGCCTCGCATCTTAATTACAGAGAGCAATGCAAAATGCTAAAGCTTGAATACAGCAAAAAAAAAAAAAATAAATAAAAAAAAACAGGTAAGATTGCTCTGGGCGTGTATGCTGCACTAGCAGATACCCCGTGCTCAAGCCTGAATAAACCTAAGGCTCTGAAACCCTCACAACTATAAGTCTAATATGAATAGGAATAAATTTTGTATCTATTTCAAAATTATAAAATGAAAATATATTTAAAATACAATATACTCAATTTTTTAACGATTAAACATTTGTACCAAAAGTATTGATGATCCAATCTAAAGACAGTTTTGATTCTGGGTTCATAAAAGAGACACAACAGAAACCTAAACTAAACATAAACTATAAACTATAGGATATCTAGCTGTTAGTCTTTGAAATAGATGCTAAAATTTATTTTAAATCTTTAAATCAGTGATGATATAATAAGCTTAAAAGAGTTTAAACTACATATGATAAGGAAGAGAATATATATCGAATATGTAAGCATTAGAATCTTATCATTTTTGAAAACATAGCAAAGTCCTGGCTTTTAATGCTTTTCAAGAATATCATAATTATGAGTATAGGAAATATAAGTAGAAAACTTGGAATCCAACTTTTAAATAGCACTGGTCACAGGACTAAGACATCATAATTACTTTTACACTCTAACCTGAGACTAGAATTCTTGATCCCTGTTAGGGAGTACTTCATCTTTATTTTATAGCGCCATCATTATCATTTCAAGCTTTATAATGCCCTTTATTGGTCAATTTATGGCTACAGGGTATGCGAAAAAAATAATAAAACTGAGCAGAAACAAAGCCATTGCCAGCTAACTCACTGACTGTCTGTCTGTCTGTCTGTCTTAATGTCTCTGTCTCTGGCTAGCTGGCAAAAACCTGAATTGTAAAAACGTTCTAAGCGAGCGCCGTGGAACATTTTGCGCGTCGCTGGAAAGACACTTAATAAATGCGGAAGCGGATGTACAAAAAGGCAAAGAGACGGCGACGTGGAACCGAACGAGCAACGACTGCGACGATGTCTATAATCACAATCAAGTCATGCAAGCAGCGACTGGAGCAGGTAACCAGGGGTAGGGGGGGGGGGGGGGGGGCAGTTGGGGTGGAGCGGGAATAGATGAGATTCTGTGTGTGCAGCAGGTTGTGTGGCGATTAAAACGTGTAAATTGTGTTCTGCCTAGATTAACCGAAATCACTCGTTTGTTCCTCAAAACTTGAAATAATTGGAACGAATCACTTCCTCAGTTAATGCGAAAAGGAAGTTGTGGCTAAAAGCAAACAATGCATGCGTAAAGTTCTTCAAGAAGCGAATATATTATATATACATGTGTGCACATATATTTATAGAGAATCGACCTAAAGGAAACTGCCAGCAAATGTTGCAAAATCGCACTAAAAAAAAAACTATAAATACCTTTTCACAAAAAAGTTATCGCAATCAATGGGAAGTAAATTACCGCGTATTGTCTTGACATGCGATAAGCGTTAGACATGAATTATTGATTAAATGAAAACACAATCATTACAAGCACATAGTCTGGGGTCTCTCGTAAAACAGCCGCACTTATGCTCCACAATCGCCGCGGGGGCCACAAAAAGATAACCAACATTCAATCGATAAGAGTAAAAAAAAATGCACAAATCAAAAATCAAAATGTCTTACAAGAGATCAACATGAGATCTGAGTGTCAACTTTTACAAGAATGTTGTAATTAAAGTCTATTCTCTTTCTAAACAAGTTTCATTCCTAGGAAGTGATCAATATCTGTCAAAGCTTGTAAAGTGATCTACAACAAAGTTCGTATAATTGCGCCTCAGTTGATCTTCGCTTGCGGCGTTTTTTTCGTTTCCGGAAGTGTTCTCTTGCTAGAAAGTTTCCATCTAAAAAAGTGATCAGTCTCTGTCAAAATTTACAAAGTGATCTTTAACAAAGCTGGTTCTTCTACATCTTAGCAGATCTTCATTTGAGACTCTCTGGCAAAAAAAAAAACCGCCTTTGTAGAATTATAGCTATATTTATAAAAGGCTTTTAAAACGATGATCATTCTTAAAATAACTTCTTTGCTCTCAAATATCGCTTTTCTGACGATATTGTAATCATCCATTTTTAACAAGTAAGAACGTTGCAGTCGGGTGCAACCGACAGCGCAATACTCGTTCACAGAGCAATAACAACCCAAACAATTATTTATTTTCAATTATGCATATATTTTAAATACAGAACCAATCTAGAGAAAGAATCATGATCAAAATGCCATCAAAGATGAAAATCGGTTAAGTTTTGACAACGTTATGGCAGTTTGATATATGGGAGCCTTAGGATCCGAGAGCATCACTTGTCAAAATTTTTGGCATGATTTTTGACAAAAAAATGTATACCCTCAGAATCAGTTTTGATGTTGTTTTTTATACTAATTATGACAACCCGAATCGATTAAAAATAAAAATTGGTAATTCTAAATTTTGAAAAAAAAAATTTTTGAAAATAAGTAAGGGGGGAGCACATGATTTTTTCTAATAAAATTCCAAAAAATTTTAATTTCAAATATGTAAATAATTTAGATGCAGAATCAATCAAGAGGACAAATCATGACGAAAATGGCATGGAACGTGAAAATCGGTTAAGTTTTGACAAAGTTATGGGAGTTTGATATATGGGAGCTATGGATCCGAGAGCATCACTTGTCAAAAATTTTGTCGATTTTGGCATGATTTTTGACAAAAAACTGTATACCCTCAGAATCAGTTTTGATGTGGTTTTTTATACTAATTATGACAACTAGAATCGATTAAAAATAGAAATTTGTAATTCTAAATTTAAAAAAAAAAATTTGGAAAATAGGTAAGGGGGGAGTACATGATTTTTTTCAAAAAAATTCCAAAAAATTATAATTTCAAATATGTAAAAAACTTAGATGCAAAATCAATCAAGAGGACAAATTATGACCAAAATGACATGGAACGTGAAAATCGGTTGAGTTTTGACAAAGTTATGGGAGTTTGATATTTGGGAGCTATGGATCCGAGAGCTTCACTTGTCAAAATTTTGGTTAATTTTGGCATGATTTTTGACAAAAAATTTGACCCCCTCAGAATCAGTTTTGATGTTGTTTTTTATACTAACTATGACAACCAGAATCAATTAAAAATAAAAATTTGTAATTCTAAATTAAAAAAAAAAATTTTTTTGAAAATAAGTAAGGGGGGAGTACATGATTTTTTTCAAAAAAAATTCCAAAAAATTATAATTTTAAATATATAAAAAACTTAGATGCAGAATCAATCAAGAGGACAAATCATGACCAAAATGGCATAGAGCATGAAAATCGGTTAAGTTTTGACAAAGTTATGTGAGTTGAAATACGTGACGCAAGACGGACATCGCACAAACACAATAGACTCTTTTCACTTCGTAAACGAGTATAAAAATGCAAGGATTGGTTAAAAATTGATTTTCCTTCTTTCTTTATAATATTTTCTTTGCTGTGAAAATAGCTTTACAGAAAAATTTTGGAAGTTGCTCAATTTCCATCCAATTCTATATTGATATATTGTCGGCCATTGTTAACTTTTTTGCATTCCACTTTATAGCTTAGCCACAATTAATAAAGTGATCTTTAATACATATTATCAACTATTATCAGTTGACATTCGCAAGTGATCCCCACCTTGATCTTTGATCTTTATAAACAATATTTTCTTAAGCAGTTCCTTTATGTGCCCAAACAACCATTTTTATTTTCATTATTATTAAATACAATTTTCCCTATAAATTCGCTTTAAATGGATTATTTTTACTGATTTACACGTAACCGTAGATTTAATTCTATAGACTCTTTGTAATAGTTGCAATTGTAGGCAATGAATGTGGATGTGCGTGTGTGTGTGTGTGTGTGTGTGTACTACAGCCTAGTCATCTATTTGTCAGCTCTATGGCATACTACAATTTCTAGCTAGCTCAACATTTTGATGACATTTGTCACAAGTAAATTTCAGACGAATGCCGCAACATCTATTCCAAGTGTCAAATGACAACAATAGACCCGAGGCAATTGAACAAGAAGAAGATGAAGAAGCTGAGACGTAGACAACGAGTCCGGGTGCTTGATGCGGATGGGGAAACGTGAAAATTGTGGGCAAGAACGTTGCTTATGCCAAGACTTGAGCGGAGGGAGGAGGGCGCGCCAGAGTAGCTGAAGAGACACAAGATAATATTATAATTTCCAAGTAAAGCAAACAAATTAAAACAAACAACAAAATTGACACGAACATCACGTAGCAAAATGCTGTTAAGGAGCCAAAAGGCTTAGCCAGAAGAAGCTCAAGCTGCAGCAGATGATGACAGTTGTAAGATGTTGTTGCAACTGCTGCTGTTGATGCTGTTGCTGTTTCCTATTGTCACCAAATTCATAATTAGCAAATGCTAAATGCGACACGCGGCTGCAGGCAATGCGGCAACTTGAGGTTGCAAAAAGCTGCTGCTGCTGCTGCTGCTGCTGCTAGAGACGATGACTCTATTAGAGCGCTGACAATAGTGAATTAGTGTCTTGTGGCATGCTTGAGGTTTTCTTTCATTTTTTTTTTTTTTTATCTCATTAGCTGTTGTTGTTGTCCACGTTCTGGCATTCGACCAAGCACTTGTCTAGTGCATTTGCCCCAGGCGCTGAGCTTATCATTGCGAGCTTTTTTCCAGCCTGCATTTTTCACACTCCGCTGTGTGTGTGCTTAAAAAATTATCATTATTATTATTCTTATTATTATTGTTGTTGCTATTGCTGTTGTTGTTAATATACATACTTAAAATACATGCACAATTGTGCACTCGACTTCAATTGTTAAATGTAATGAACTGTCCTCTATTTCTCTCTCAGCTTGGCTCTCTTGCTGTAGAGATAGACGCCTTTTTATTTATTATTAAGTGCTGCTATCAGCAATATAATAATAATGACAACAACTGTTAAAAGTGCAACGAACAAATCAGAATTCTGTGTGTGGGCCCAACTGCCGCCCCGGCTGTCCGCCCGTCCGGCCGTCCGCCTGGAAACAGTGAGGAACACGTCGCCAACAGCTGCAATCGAGAACTGCATCCGCATATGACGTAGACCCGGTCTAATAATTGATAGCACGCAGTTACTTACAGAGGCACAAACACTTGGTTACACAGTACCCCAGACGAGGGTTCTATAGCTCAAGAATTGGGCATTTGTGTAATTAACATGCATGTTAAATCTAAAATTGTATTAACATTAATGTTAAAGTTTATCAATTCACTTCTTATTTAAGTTCAAAGTTCGCTGCAAATGTTATTCAGAGAACACTATAAATATCTTTTAAATAATTATCTTTATTTAAATTCACAACATTTTTCTTTATAAAAGCAGACTTCAACAATTCCCCGAAATTCAAATTAAGTTGACACGTTTACCTTATCTTAACCCAAAGGCAAATATTATTGCTAATCAGTCATTGTTCCTAAAAAAAAAGAAAGAGGCACCTTTGTCACTTCAATCTTTATGCCATTAACTGTCTTATGGAGGCTACTCCTTTAGCAATCATATCAAATGCATTCTCAAGTCCTCCGCTGCGAAATGTCCCTGACATACTAGGAAAACGAATACCTTATGAAATTGAACAAAATTTATATTTCATGATTACGTGTACTAGTTTATGTGAAGTGGTCATATTTTTGATTGCTTCCTATATATGTGTATTCCCAAATCTCCGTGTTGTATACTATGTAGCTCTATAATTGGACGGGGCCAACAACAGCAATAATAATAAGTAGTAGTTCCACTTGTGAACTTTTGCGATATGATTAAAAGAATTGTTTGTGCGTTTTCTATTTTTGTTTTGTTTTTTTTGTTTCGAGTTTAAGTTATAAATAAATAATTAAAAAGTAATAAAAATAATTAAAATTTGCGTGTGGTGCGCAATATAAACAATAACAAATAAAGCTGAGCGCCCAATTGGGGCGGTATGGTGATGAAAATACCCCAAAAAAAAAAAAAAAAAAAGGAAACAAAATATAATATAATAATTCCGATTCTGATTAGTTCGTATCACTCAAGGCCCCGATGCGCCTGTGCTTGGCTTCGGCGCAGCTAATATTTGCCAACTGGCGTCATTTCCGGTAATGGTGAATGTGCCCGCACCTGGTTCCCCAGTTCCCCAGTTCCCCTTCTGTCTCTTTCAAGCACAAACAATAAAGACCTTATATGGCCGTACCCGCCCCTATTCCGCTACCGGTGCAAGAACCCGCCGCCATCTATATAAATATTCGTTCCGTGTTCGGCTGCAAATGTCGCTGCTCTTCCACTTGACTCGCTTATCGAACATTGGGCGCGATTACGATAGGAACTTACGCACACACGCACACACACGCACTCAATTGCCTTATCAATGGTATCGGGCGCCGAAATCAAATTGATTTATGAACGATTTGCCAGTGCCAAAAAATACAAACATAAATATTATTATATCGTAAAATTTCGTATACAGCTGAGAACTTACAGAAATTAAAAATGTGCGGAAAGAAGAAACGGAATTTTGCTATGTTTATATATTTTTAAATGTAGGTTAAGTCATTTAAACCATCCCAAATATTCCATTTAAAAAAAGTAATTAAATTAACTTAAATATTTGTATAAATATATGTAATTGCATTTAGAAAATTGAATTTAAATTTGATCTATCTTTTATTGCAAGAAATTAATGCATTTAAAATGAAACAGGGGACCTTGAAGTTAAAAATATTCGAAGTTTTCCCAAAAACGAAAATGTCCATTTTTAAATTAAACAGTTCTGATTTGGGAGCGATCACTGTACTTGGACGGCATCTTTTTCGAGGACCGCCCACAGGGCACATCAAGAGGACACTTTCCGGGCTCAAGGGCGGCTCATCTGCAATCTTTTTGTGTGTGTCTGTCTCAAAAATTCAAGTGTTTGTCTTTGCTTCTTCCTTCCGCCTTGGCGGGCTGGCAATTTTCCACGAAAAATCGTTTTTGCTTTCATTGTGAATCCGTTGCGGTCAGCGAGGGGGCGACGGGTTCAAATCTTTCGGGCACTCGAGCTGAACAATTAATGTGAGGACCACCAAGAGTGCAACACTTCATTGTTGCAGCACAGGTAAGGTTTGGGCTTAGAGATAAGTTAGGGGCAGGTAATTTTCTGCTTTAGTTTTACAGTTACTTTTGCTGATAAACAAGAGCTACGCTTCCGACTTAGCGTGAGGTACTTAACGTTACTTAAATATACTTTATGCCCAATTCATTACAAGGTGTATTTACTGTTGAGACAGAGATATAGGGAGATAGGAGGGAGAGAGAGGGAGAAGCGACGACAACTTCCTTTTTTGGGCATTACGCCATCAGTTTTTATTTATTTATTTTTTTGCGACTGTTGCACCCGAAAAACTGTTACGTCTAACCACGCAACGTCTGGGTGTTTACCCCCCCCCCCCCTGGTTGTTTAGTTCAATAGGTTTTTTAAAGTTGCAAGTAGATAGAAAATTACCTAATTGTGTTGCATCGACAACAACAACGAGCAACGGCGACTTTTTCCACAACATTACTCTACTCCACTTCTTGCTTGGCCACACAGTGCCCCCGTCCGCGCCCCTCGCCCCGTCGCAAATGCTTTTCCCGCTAGATCGCTGCGGCTGCGGCTCCTTCGTATGTGTGCCACATACTCGAAAGGAAAATAAAAATGTGCCACAGATACAAGAAAACGGCAAAATGCGGCGCTTTTTTTTTTGTTTTTAATACCCTGTGCCCAAGAAATGCTTTCGAGGCGGTATATTGGCACATGCATGTAACGGCAGACGTCCCAATGAAGTCAAAAGGCCTCAAATTTATTACATTAAAAATATAAATGTTTTACTTTTTCTCAAAATCGATAATTATCGATTTTTTTATTTCTCGAATATTATAAAAGCTCGAGTTTGCAGATCAATTGTTAGATCAACAATATTTTACTCTTTGCATTACTCCACTGTTTAAAACTATTTTAAGGGATATATCTTTGATTTTGTTGTATTTTCGAATTGAAGAAGCTATTTTTAAGGGAACAGAAACTTGCAGAAACTGAGCTTAGGATATCTGCTGGTCGAGCAAGCTTGACTTAAGCACTCTCGTTTTAGTTGTGCTCTTTTATTGTTGTTGGCCGTTTCTTTGCTCGCTGATTCGTTTCTTTCTTTCTCTTTGGCGTCGTTAGATAATAGGCAACAACAACAAGACACCGTTAAAGCTGCGCCAAGCTGAACCCCAAAAGCCATTTGCTAGTTGTTGTTGTTGTTGTTGCAATTGTTGTTGTTGCTGCTGCAGTTGTTGTGTCGGCGGCATAAGTCAAGCAAGACTTCCTATATTTTGAAACACGTTACGTTCGTAACATAATTCACACAACAGGTTACAATTTTGCCTCGTCTCCGGCCATGGCAACAGATCGCGTCTATCTCTCCCGCCCTCTCTCTCTCTCTCCCTCTCTCGTTCTCTATCTCGCAGAGTTCGAGTTAAGGCTGGGAAATGTGTGTGGTTGTTTGTTTGTTTTCTGTGGGGGTTAGAGCCATGTTATGAATCTGGGGAATTATCAGTTGATCGGAAAATGATTGATGCCATTTCGTAATTCGCTGCCAGATCTCAAGCAATATTATTAAAGGTAGATAATAAAGCTCAGTTCTTAATATATACATTCTTAATATATAAAGGAAAACTCTAAAGAATTCTATACAAATAACAATTCGGAGTAATGTACGTACAATATACCCTATTCATAAAGTAAAAGAAGTCTATAAATTAACCACACCATAATAATAATGCAATACATGTGTAGAACTCAATTTCAAAGAATAGACCATATTTGCTATATACGATTTGAAGACTTGTGAAAAGCTTTCCTTTTTTTTAAATTTTGGTTAACATCGTATACACATGATACACATATACATAAAACTCCAAAGGAACAATCAATTTGAAATTGATTTTATGTAATAAGATGTAGATTAAAATTTAAGTTTAATCTTAATTACTTTAATCTAATTACTAATTTTTTAAAAGCGTATTTAAACTTCGGCGCACGAATAATAATTAAGTTTTTAGTTATAAATTTATTTGTGCTGCCGTGGGAGTATTAAATCATTAAATCAAGTTTTTATTTGCCTTTGATATAGATACAGATATAGATGTATATATATATGAGAACCCAGATATCAAACATGCTGACTCTAACCTTTCTCTCTCTCTCTCTCTCTCCTTAAGCTGTTATATAAGTTTGTGCAATTTTATGATAACCTTATTACCTGCTGTATGTTTGGCATATAAAAAAAGGCCATAAGCTCAAAATTTGCAGAGGGAGTAAGCTTATTATTATTTTTATTTTTGAGCGAATTTGCACAATCATTTTGATTCAACAAAAATGCAGAGGCGCTTAAAGATAGGCGGCAAAAGAGCCACACAAACACACACACATACTTTCTTTTGCGGCGAATTTGAGACGGCGTAATGGAAGCTGCGAGGCCGCTCCAAACACTGTTATGGCAAATTCAGGTTAGTGTGATTTTTGTGCACTATGAAATGGGTCGTTGTTGCTGCACAAGTGGCTGTCATAATGCTACCAAGTTGTGTGCTATGGTGCATGATGTTCACACAAAACATACTGTGTGAGTGCATATTGCAAAACATCAATATGGCACACAGCAACAGCAATAGCAGCGGCAAAAACAACACAAACAATGGCTGCATCTGCGCTGGGCGATAACAACACGCAATAAGAAAACGGTACAACAACAAATACAACAACAAGCAAGCAAGCAAGAGCCAGCCAGCAAATACAATTGCTATGCGCGCTACTTCCGCATGCAAGTTGAAACAACTAAAAGTCATCAGTGAAAAAAAATATCAACTACAACAACAGCAGCAATAGCAGAAGCAGCAAAAACGCCACTGCGACTGCAACTGCGACTCATTCTCAATGCACTCTGCATGTGTGTGTGTGTGACTGTGACTCAAAGATCGTGGAATAGCGCACAAAAAGAAGAAGCAGCATTAGCAGCAGCAGCAGCCAAGCCCCAACAGCAGCAGCAACAACAACAAATGCACATATTTAATTGAGTGCCTTAAGCCCTTTCGGCTCGGCGCAGATCATTTTTATGAAAGAGCACAAGAGAGCAGAGAGCAACAGTCACAATTGCTTTACTTTTCATTATTAGTGTTGTTTTTGTTGCTGCTGCTGCTGCTGTCGTTTGCTTGGCGTTTTCTTCCTCTTTCTCTCATTAGGCAGCTGCCTTTGGCATTACACCGCCTCCTCTCCTTCTACCTGCTACGCTGAACAATTTTTTATACCTGTTTGCTCTAGCCAGCCCATACACACACACGCACACTTGTATGTACATTTGGAAATGTGTGTGCGTGTGTGTGTGTGTCTGTTTCCCCAATTGCCATGCTGCTGACCCGACAGATCGCTGTCGTCGTCGCCGCTCTCTTTTGCTTTTGCTTCCGTACACTTTGGCGCTCTCTTGCTCTTACGTTAAGGCGTCGCGCGTCTCTTACGTAGCCACACACTCACCCGTTACGTCGCTTGCGAAGCAATGCGGAAGTGAATTTAATTTATTGTATTTACGCTGCCCCACAGACAGACAGACAGACTTAAAAGAGAACCAGGAAAGTTAACGGCTTCTACACAGCTAGAAATCCATAAAAATCGCTGCTTCGGTCTGTTTTGTGTGCGTGTGTCGACATATTTCTACGTTTTGTTTCGTTTTTCGCTAATTGGAGAGCCGAACATGTTAAATAAATAAAATCGCATACACACACTCACACTCACACATATAAATAGGTGTACATATATATATATACTCGCACATATAATCAAATTTATCGACGGAAATCTTTGCTCTCCGCAAAGGGTGCGGCGTGTGGTGGGTTGGGTGGGGGGAGGTACAAGATCAGGTGCGCTGTTTTCTTGCCGAGCTTTCGAGCTTTTTTTTTTTCATTATGTGCATTTGTGTGAGTGTAGCTAAACCAGAAGCAGGAACTGTTCGTTGATTTTTTTTGTTTCAGCAGCAGCAGCGACGTCGACTGCGGCAGCAGGCGTACAAATAAACAGAATTCTGATGTAGCAGCAGCAGCAGCAGCGACGGCGACAGAGCGATAAGATTTCGCTGACGTACGCTTCAGAAGAGACCCAGAAAAATGCGGCAACAACAGCAACAACAACAACAATCCAATTGGAGCTTAACGCTCCGCTCCGCTTTTGTTTCACTTCCATAGAAAAAGTGCATGCAACAAGAGACCCGTCGAACCCAGACAAACACAACCAATCCCCAAGAAACAGAAAAAGAGCCCCAAACGAACCGAAACCCAGTCGAGCGATTGTCTTCCATAAAGTTTAACTAATTTGCACAGTGGCCGCTCGCGCATGAAAACGCCTCCAATTTTAAGGTGTGTTTCTATAACAAAAAACTTTAAAAACTACATATAACATAAAACAATATTTGAATTTAACAATTATTTAACATTGCACACATGAAGTTTTTTTAAAATTCGTTATTTAAATGTGTTTGAAAGCAAAAAGTAATGCCACATATTCTACACGGTATATTCTACACCAATACTTATCTTTCGGAAATTGAAACTATTAGAAAAAAAAATTTTTGATTGCCCTATGGAACCTATAAATATTGAACGAAATTAAAATATAGAAATGCAAATTATTAAGTTTAAATTATAACAAAATTTATTGAAACATTTAAATTGTCGAGTGACCACTGTGCAAGTTTTTAATGTGACGGATTAACTAAGGTAATTCTGGGAAATTTTAGGTTATGCTCATTTATTAAAATCAGTGCATTTGTCTCTTCTTCTTCTGCATAGTGTTTTCTATTGCTTTCAACTTAATTGATTTGTGACTGAGTGTTAGATATTTGAGAGGTGCGAAATCGTGAGTTCCGCAATTAAAATAAACAACTACAAAGATGTTCTCTCTTTTCAGTGTTTAGAACCAGCTGTTTAGGTTTATTTTTAGGACACATTTTTTGCATTTATTTATTTACTTTTGTTGATTAAGTTACAAACATTCATAGACAGTGTGTACGAAAAGATAATGCGGCCTAGTGTTGTGAAGCTCTCAAGCAACGGTGAATTTATCTTGCGTAGAAGGTATTAAAATTTGTTGACCTCAACAAAAAGTTTTAAGTTTTTACTGTACAGAATGTCGAGAACAAGACAGAGACAATTCTAGAGATTAGCGTAAAAATTATAAATCAAGTTGTTGGTTTATATCTTTTGGATGTGGGTGTAGCATAGGGGGGGTTTATGTTTCATATTTAGTGCGATATGAAATGAAACATATGGAGAATGAGAAGGTCAGAACTAAAAGCGAAAAAACGCGATAAGTGCGATCAAAAAAACATGGTAAAACAAAAATTGCAATTTGTTGCTTACCTGTTTGCTTCTGCTCCACTGTGCCGTTGTTGTAATATGCGTTGTCTGTTTGCCGTTCTTTCGAAGCTTTAAGCTTATAGCGACAGCGCAACGCGGAAGCGGATATGTTGTCCAGATCCCGATACTTGTTGTTGTTGCTTCTTCGTTTTGCTTTACGTACAACTGCAGCACTACTGCGTAACGTAACGTGAGCGTCACGTTAGCCTAACGTCACGCAACGTAATGCATGCACTTTGCTACCGCAACCGTCGATTTCCTGGTTCTGCTGCGACGCGTCGTCCGCTGCAACTGCGACGCGGCGTCAAGTGGCCATTACGAAGAAGGGCGAGGGGGGACGTTGCGTTGCGTTACGTTAATCCTCTGTTGAGCGCTCGCTTTAAAAATGTTTTGTTTGATTTGTCTTATTTGCCATTGCACGCGAATGTCAGCGCCAAAAGGGAATGGCGCACAACAAAAACAAATCTGGAGACGTTGAATGGGAAGAAGAGCGGGCAGGCGACTGCCACAAAGAGCTCAAAGTACTTCCGTCTCTTCCTGCCTTACACACACACACACACGACAAACGCACACAGACGCTGCACTTGTGTTGTTCTTGTTTCGTTGCTTTGGCCCTTTTCGCCCACGTTTCACATGCGCTGCGTACAAGTGGAAAGCACACAACAATAAAAATATGCTTCCTTTTCTCTTTTGCTTACACACTACTTGTACTTGTTGTTGCCTTTTGCTTTGTTTTATTTATGTATTTATTTGTTGCGCTCTGTTCGCCTAATTTTTGTTTATTTCGTGTGTATATTTATTTGAGAGCAGCCGCAACAAGAAAACTTGGCGTACACAGTTATTTAGCTATTCTATGCTTTGATACTCGTTCTCGGTCTCGACGGCGGCGGCTTTTCTTCCACTTTATTCCGCTTTTTGTTATGTTTTGATTTGTCAAGCGATCATTTCAAGTTAAAAACAATTATTATTATTGTTGTTGCTGCACTTGTTTATATATATATATATCTTTTAATTTTAATTAAATTACATTTTTTTTTAGAATATTTTTGCACAATTACAATTCGGTGTTATTTAATTATTGTACAACAAATTTTGTTTTGTTCCGCAGCAACACGTCCGCTCACCACGAAAGTTTCTTACGTTTTGACTCAAAACATGCGAGTAAGAAATAAACAAAGCAAACGATGATAACTGAGACCGCGCGCTCCAGAGAGCATGCGCATTTCGGCAAATGAAGAGTAAGCGACAAACAGAGAGTGAGAGAGAGTGCAAGCGAGTGAACTTAAGAGCGCACAGCATTTGAGCAAATCAGTGTGGCCATGTCAAAGAGAAATAAGAAATTTAAATTTATTATTTTATTGTCGGTTTTCTTCTTGTTCTTCTTGCATACAATATTTCTTCCGAATATTTGCACGTTGTTTATTTCCTTTTATTGTGCGTGGGCACAGATATTTTATATGTTTATATTATGCGTTGGATTGCGCTAATATTTTGAGATTATTTCCATACACTTTTCACCTGTTAAATACAGTCGGCTGCTGAGAAGTGAATAAATATGCATAATTATAAACTAATTGTTAATGAACGAATGGAAAGTGTATTAAAACGACTGTTGATGTGGTTTAATGTGTACCTAACAATCAAGTCGTTTCAAAAATGTTTTTAAAATGGATTTGTAGATATTTATTTTGAATACCCTGTACCCTTTTGAAGGAAGGGCATATCGAGTTTGTTTAAAAGTATGTCACAGACAGAAGGGGGCATCTGAAACCCATAAAGTATATATATTATTGATCAGGACGGAAACGATAAGAGCTAGATACGAGAAATTTTCGACTATAAATTCTCCTTTAACATACGCAGAACAAAATTTATATATTTTTTTCGATATCTTGCCCCATTTTATTAATATCGATAAATATCGATTATGCTTTATTTACATTCTTAATGGTATCGGACAATAAAGACCGAAGTTATTGAGGTTTACATTTCCAATAGCTGGGTACAGGGTATATCCTAGTCGGGCCATCCCGCATAAAGCACTCTTGTAGTTTTTGTGGGTGTTGCGCGTGGGCGCCGATTGACTTGTTAATCAGCTGCGATAAAAGTTGATACAACCGTTTATCGCCAAGCTAATAGAAGGTGGGATGTGCAACGCTCTGAGCGGATCACGATTGAGAGATCTAATGTGAGGCTCTCTTAATCGTGTAAACGGATGCGTTTCAATCTATGAAACGCTGACCAATCTTTAATTACTCCACTCTTGGTGCGTTTTAGGTGCGCCGCGACATTTCCGCTATGCAAGTCTTGAAAACTCTTGATTTGCCTGCATAAATTAGCAGTCATAATAAAAAGTGGAAGAGAGCCGTATGTGAAAGAGAGAGGGGGCGACAGGTTGCCATAAAAGCAGCAAAAGATGCGCTCAAGTTGCGTTGCACTGCTGCATCCGCTTGAGTTGTTTTATTTGTGTTTTTCTTTTGCCTTCTTTTTATTATACTTTTTTTTTGTTTAAAGTTCGTTAACCAGTTTCCCTAAACATCGTTGACATTTGAAGTCAAATGCCCATAAACGGCAGCGATCGAGACGACGTCGCGTCGTTTTTCCCTCCCGCTTGCGCGCACTGGCCCAAATTAGTAGTTGTAGTTGTTGTTGGTGCGTAGCAAGCGGCGGGCAGTCATTGGAATAAGCAAAGAGCGAGACAGTTAAGAAAGAGAGAGGGAGCAGGATTGTGGCGACGGCGGTTCAGAGTTCAAATAGTCGTCCAATTGAGCCAATCAACATGTATTTTTTGCGATCACCAACATTCTTTTCGCTTTTTTGCTTTTTTTTTTTTTTGCCATTCACAGTGGGCGCGTGGGCGTGCCAGTCACAGGTCGTAGGTGGCAAATGACGCGATATCAACTTAATTTCAAATTTGCTGTGCATTTGCATTTGAATGTTGGGCAGTTGTGTGCGTACCTCTCTCAGTGTGTGTGCGTGTGTGTGTGTGTGCAACCTGCCGCCGTCAATCTGGCATATTTCGTCTGTGGCACGGCCCGTCGCAAGTTCGATGCCCAAGTGCAGATAATACATTAAAATAGAATACCACATACTACAATGTCCAGAGTGCGCTCTTTCCACTTATAGGCCTAACACACATACATAAAACAAGTAAAAATGATTTAGTCGGAAGTGGGCGACTGGGAGATACCCTGAACTCAACTAGCCCTACCATGGAAACAAAATTCTTGACTAATTTCCAAATTAATCGTATGATTTTTATGCAATTTCCTGCAGTTAAAAAGATCATCAAAATGTATGATCAAACCAAAGCGCAAAACTGTAATACTTGATTTACGTTATTTTCAATTTTGGGGCGAGTGGGGGGACGTATTCCAAAAGTGAAATATTCTTCAGCTGCGTAAGGTTTACGAGAGCGCACTAAACTTAATTTTGTAGCTCTAGCTCTAATAGTCTCCGATATAAGCTCAAAAAACCGGGTCAGGAAACAGAGATTTATCGATAATAAGAAAACGGATCGGATTATCGACAATTTGAAAAAAACTTGATCTGCGTACGGTATACATGAACTTTAAAAACCAAACTTCTACTCTCTAGCTCCTGTAGTCGCTAAATTCGAGTCGACTGCTGACGTTGACCAAGAATATTTATACTTTTTTGAGTTGTTACATACATGTGCACAAAACTATTCTACCCTTTTTACCAATTTTGTGTTCAGGGTATAAAAAGCCCAGACACAAACCGTTTGCATTTTGTTGTGCGCCCTGCGAATCCCCTGCCCTATATATATTGGCCTGAGAGGTATACGCATCTGTCGAGCACTCTAAAAATAGTAGTGCTCGCTCCCGGCGACGTGTCCCGATGCGGAAGTCTTCCAGACGCTTCACTTTTTGGTCATTTGCCAATCGCACAAATTATTAGCACGAAAATGCGGACAACAGGCGGGGGCGGGACGGATGGGGGCGTAACACAGGCACTCTATAGGTATATATATATTATATATGTGTATATATGTCTGTTCCCAGTTTGTCTGCAGCGCCACACGATTGGAATGCAATTGAAAATGTGCTCAAATTTTTATTGCATGTCAAATCATTAAGATTTCTGTAGACAAAAGTAAATTAAAAATAACATTTTATAAAATCAAATATTTTTTAAGGTCTATTGGGTTTTCAATTTATTTTTAAGAAACAAATATTTTTTTACAGTTAGGAATAAGATTCTCCAATAAAGCTCTAATTGGGGTTTCTGTTATTTAATTTAATAAAATAAATTTTAAAAAATATAATAAATGAATATGGTTTTATATTATACTTCATATTTAAGAAAAGTGTTTATCTAGCCCATAAAAAAGTGATAAAATCAAAATCTCTTTGAAATGGTAATTATGTTGGTCAAGTGTGAAATTTTCCACCTTGAAAAGTCGCTATTTGATTTTTGTACAAAATTCTGGGGTATTCTTCTATGATCGGTAAAGTTAATAATTAGGTAAAAGGAAAAGCAAAAAAAAAAAAAGATTATGTAATTAAAAATTTATGGAGATCTTAGCTAGCAATTATAACTTCCATTAATATATTTCTTTCTAACTCGTCTAGTTCCATAACACTTGTTAATAATTAAGTACTACATTATAGTATCTTAGTAAACAGTTTTTATATCACGTATTAAGCATATATAATTAGTATAAATATCTAATAAGCATTTAAGAAAATCCTTTTATACATTGCTCAGTTCATGGCACAGCAAATCTTAAGGTGGGTGTAACAGAATTAGTTGGGCGTCATTCTTGGACCGCCTTCACAGGAGCTGATATGAATTTCGAGCAGAAAACAATTCGAGCCGCCCTCGTTGCCGCCTACGCAACAAGGAGAATAAATGTGTGCCTTTCGTTACACGTGAAAGCAATTAAATTGAAAGGATATTAAGTGCAGATCCTGGTTACCCTAATTGTTACATATTCCCCCCTGGCAACAATGACTAATTGTGCACGATTTTTGCCGCCGTTAGCTTATAAAAGATCTTTTTGACAGTTGCCCAAAGAAATCTGTGCCAGGATCGGGATCAGCTGTGTGTGTGTGCAGGATATGATTGTACAATGTGCAGCCAAACGAGCCGAAAGGAAAGAAGAAACCGTGGGAAACGTGCCCAGGAACCAGATCGTTGCCTGAAGGGCGAACGAACAATGGCCCGAAAACAAAACGGGGAAAAACCGATCAGAATCAAAGACCTGTGCAGACGATCGCCCACAAAATCGATCGCAGCACCACAGTCCGGATTATGGCTGGCCGGAATGTGAGTTTCGTGTTCTAATTTAGCGCCCCACACGAAACGCATCGAAGCAGAACGCAGACGCAACAACACAGACCCAAACCGTGCACTTAGGGGTTGATCGTCGCCGATCGCCGAGCGTTGAGAGAGCCACAAGTGTTTGACGCCGAGCCGGTTCCACACCACAGTTGAACTTGGTAAAAGACCGGTGAAAGGTTTCGTATTTCATGCAACGAGTGCATTGGGCAACTGAGATACGATACGAGACCGAGGCGATCGATCGAACCGATCGCAGCAACGATCCTCCAGGCCAGGATAAACAGAGTGTGCGTCCCCAGTCGCTGCTTTGGCTTCGTGCAACGTGTGGAATGTGAAATTTTATCAATTAAATATCGCTGACACACACACACACACATCTAGTGTGTAGATGATCAAGTCAGCATTGTATCTGCAGTTAAAGTCGTTGCCGCCCGAGGTTAAGGCGCAGTTTCAGCTAGAAATCGGTGCTGTCTTTCTAGCAACAAAAAAGCTAGTTCAACTGAGAAGAAGAACACAAAAAATCGAATTCAAATTATTTATTTTGATTTCGATTTTGATTTATTTAAATTAGAAATTTTAATTTTATTAAATGAGAAGGGTAGGAAATATTGAGAAACTAAATTTGTAGAAATCGTTTTTTTTTAACAATATTTTTTTTTACTTTACCAAGGACATATTTGCTTAAATATATTAAAATATTAGCTCTAAATATTTGTTTGCCAATCTATTACTAATGCACGATTTGTCATGTCTATGTGAAAATATATATAACTGCGATTAGAATACATCAGTTTTTTTTTTTTTTTTTAAGAGGAAGAGAAACGAGTTTAAACCCCCTTAAAAATGTACAACAAAATTTTAGGATGGGTGGAATTGGAAAGCACAGTCCAAAATTTACGAAAATTTGCGACGCAAAAAGTCCTAAAGAGTGTTCAAAAATCTTTGGTAGGAAAAAAAGCAAAAAACAAAATTTTCAACATAGAAACTTAAAGTTAAATTAAAAAGTTATAAAAACATTAAAATATATTTAAAGAAAATAACTTTAAAATTTTTAAATTTTGGTTGAATCGATAAAAAAAAATTCGAAATCAGAATCGCCTGTTGCATTAAGATGGAGAAAATTATATTTTTAATTTATTATAAATTTTTTAATTCCCCAAGAAAACTCCAAAAAAATAAAATCAAAAATTCGGCTGCTTGCTGTTTTCAAAAATTTCCCGCCAAACGCGCATTCCAAAAGGCCAAATTTGATGTTGAGCAAGCGGAACTGGCAGCACAGCTAGAAACACACTCGCACACACACACTCGCACACACGCACACTCCGGGGCATGCGATAGATGCACGCACAGGCACAGTCCGAAGGCAGCTTGGAAAATGTGCGCCACATCCGCTCAGCACAAGGCTCTGGCGGCAAGAGCTCGGTCTCGATCTCGATCTTGATCTTTGTCTCGGCCGATGCCATTGGCTGCATTTCTTGGAAAACGTTTAAAAGCAGAACAGCCAGCAACAACAGCAACAACAAAGCGGCTTGAAGATGACGAGCCCGAAGATTGAATGTTATGAAGCGTGGAAATGGGCCCAAGTTGGAGCGAGACAGACAGATCGAGTGGAAGCAGGACAGCTGAGCGCGCACTTGAAAATGAAAATGCTGTGTAATTAATTGCAGCATCAGGCGTGCAACGTAGCCGAGCGGCAGGTTGCCAGAAACGTGTGGAATGCCTGGGAATTTTGTTTTTCGGCCGCGCCAAAAGGAAGTTATCCTGGGGCCCAAACACATGACCAACTTGAAGTGACAAAGGAAATGCCACGAAATGCCCATAAAATTCGAATTTTTATGAGTCAACTTTTTGAACGGGTGTCCAGTTTACAGACAAAAAGGAAACAAGATTCACACAACAGTTAGCGATATTCCATAGAAATACGATCTAAGCAATTGTTATGGACTAACTAATTAACTAATTAAAAAAAACAATTTTTTTGATCAGAGGAAACCGATCTGTAGTCTAGATAGTTGAAATCAAAGTTAGGAAAAAATTTGAATTAATCTAAAAATGCACACAAGCAGATCTTTTAATTAAAAAAATATATATGCTAGCTGCTGACTGAATTTTTAAGCCAGTTACAGATCTTTTATTATTGAACTCTTAGTTTTTTTTTCAATATATAATCATTTTGTTGAGCTAATTTATTAATTCGTTGAGCTAAATCAAAAGTTTAAAATTGAAGATAAGCTTTCTCAAAAAGAAATGGTTTTTTATATCAGGTAAGATCATACAAAAATGCTGATCTTGCAATTATATAAATAAAGATCTTGGTTTATATAATATATATTGAGAACTGAAAATATAAGTAAATAAAGAAAATGTTATAAATATAAAATTTAATTTTTGTGCGTTCTTGATCAACATTTTTTTTTGTGATCACACATACTTGTTTATAACTGATCCTTCAGAGCTAACTGCAATCGGCTTAAACCTTAATCAGCAGTCTGAACTTCCAGCTGAAACTTTTCTCACACAGATTACGAATTCTAGCTCTCTTTCGCACTCTCTGCGCTTCTCTCTCTCTCTCTCTCTCTCTCTCTATCTCTCCTCCATATTAATGAGGAAGCATTGTAAGCTTTTGCCTGAGACACCATATGCACTCAAACGGATCAGTTTCATGCTGAGCCGGGTGGCTCTTGGCTCTTACGAGCTGCTTTCCGTTCGTTTGCCCACCCACACACACACACACACACACACACACACGCGCAGTCAGACGCCGCACACACACACAGAGAGTCTGCACTTTTGGTTATTAACTTTCAAGCAAGTTGGTTGTAACAGTTATAAATTGATTGAGGCATATTGCCAACATATCGCGCTGCCGATTATATAACTTCCTCAAGCAGGCACAACAAACACTCCAGACGGCCCCGACTCGAGACCCAGTCCCAGACGCTAACTGAAAAGTGTTACAAACACGCTACCGTCTAATGACGAGCCGGCAGCCGGAGCCAGACGAGGAGGCTTAAGATACCCGAAACCGAAACCGAAACCGAGATAGAGATGGCGATGGAGATGGAAATGGAGGTGGAGATGAAGACAGCGACCAAAGCCAAACGACATCAGCACCAACAACAACAACAACAACAACAACACCAGCGACACCCACTGCCTTACATTCATAATCTATTAAAAAAAAACAATGCCGAGAGGAGCGACACAGCATCCGGAATTGTAATGCCAAAAACGAGGCAAAAAACTAGTTGCAGAGAGTGATTGACTAGGCGATGCCCTGTACTCAGCTGCGAGCGTGTGAACATCAATTTGATTTGAAATTCGTTTGGTAACTCTATTCATATCCAAAATATACCAAAAATAATAATTGATTATTTATCGATTTTAAGGAACAACGGGCAGTTATCAAAATAAAGGTACAATTATTCTGCTCATGATACACTATAATATATGTACACACAATATAGGTGCAACCAGTAGCTATTATCTTCGATAGTAATCGATATTAATCGATCTGGGAGAAGTAGTGATAGTTGTCGTAAGGAAGTAATCGTTGTTTGCTCATGATACACGAGAATCTACATACAAATTTTATATTTTTAGATTTTAAAATGTGTGCTAAAATAAACTAAATCTGTTCAACGTTATTTATCGATTTGTTTGATCGATTTCAGGGAGATAAGAGATGCTATCAAACTTTTTACTTACAAACTTTTACTTACTTTATACTGACAGACATCGAGATAGGGTAAAAAAATCAGTGTTGGAGATCGATATTTATAGATTTTGAGACATATTGAATGTGTTATCGAGAAGAGATATAAAGATGTTACTTTTACATATTAAATTTGGCTCTTATCTGCTTTATATGCTCAAAGAAAAGGCGTTCAAAATCGATATTTATTGATTTAACGAAAATTTAGAAAGTTATCGAAAAAATATAAACTTCTTTCTTTAAGCACACTTGCAACATACCCTATTTTAGCCAATCGCAATGGGCACAGGGTATAAAAGAAAAGAAAGAAGAGCAGAAGAATTCAGGTTTACAATGCGGTAATGCACCCGCTGAACGCAGTGAGCAGGCAGCTTTGGTAAGTGGTTGCCAACCTGTCCGCAGACGCTTCAAGCTGGACCCAAGCAGTGGGTCGCGCATGCGCCATAAATGGGTGGGCAGCACAAGAAGCTGAAGCTGAAGCAGGCCGAGGAGTGGGAGGAGGAGGAGAGGGAGCAGGAGAGGGAGAGGGAGGAGCCGGCTACTGTGCCAGTGTTCCACATTTCGCATACGGAAATCTGGTGAGTGGCGAGCGTATGTGGCATGCCAGGTCTTGGGCCGAGGCTGAGCTTTAACACGACGACAGGTGGGGGTCCGGTTCAGTTTCTCACCAATCGACTGCGTTGCCCTCTCTGTCACTCATGCGCTGCGTCTCGCTCTGGTCCGTTTCCTGCTTTTGCTTCGCATCTTTTGCGGTTCTCGCACAACTTTCACCTTTCACGTAATCTTTGGCCACAGCTTCAGCTACAGCTACAGCTACAGCTTCAGCTCCAGGCTGCGCCCAGGCCAGATCTGGCGACTTGGTCGGAGATTCGTTTATTGTTTTGCCATTTGCCAAACGGCTCTGGGTAGGATGCCAGCTTTGGCTTCGTCTCTGTTTATGGCCTAGCATCTAGCGGTACTTTGGCCGCTTGCCTCGTCCAACGGCCGTGATTGAAGTCGGTCTGCGGCACCAAATGATTGGCGCAAATTGCATACCCACATATCCACTTAAGCTGCAGATGAACAGACCATCGCCTTGAACTCGAATTGCCCACAAATTTGTTCGCATCAATATCACGCTTAATCGGGGAGATAGCTGACTATAAACTGTGTGCTTTCTTCTAATTAGCAGCTCTTGAAACGGACACCTGCAGCCACTGTAAAGTAATCGAACTGCAGTCGCGAAGGTACTTGGAGTTTATTCCAGTACACTCAGCGAAAAGATCAATTTTGTTGTGCTTGCATCAAATTTGAGCTGAGTTGGAAGGAACCGCAAACCGATTGATGTACAATATATCCCTCAGTTTTAATATAAGATACATCAAATTGTTCACACAGATTATAGAAGACATCCTCCGAAGATAGTACAAACATTTTTTGGATACGCCCGTTGGGGGCGTGGCAAAAAACTCAAGTACTTTAAAATGGTTTAAAATATTTTTTAAAAACCCCTAACGATATTTTCGGAATTGCAGACATAGTTTCCTAAAACTAAGCTGCAAATATATGTAATTTAATATGTATAATATTTATGAAAATATATTTATTTATTTTATTTTATATTTACCCAAACTTACACCATCACAAGCTTCACTGGATATGAAGCTTCAATCTGTTTTAAATATTTTCTTCTGTTCCCCACGCAAAACTCGTTAATATTCGAGATATTCTTCGAAAGCAGCTTGCCTAAGCAGAGCCCAATGCATATTAAATGCTTTCAATATGTCTTAAACGGTATTTGACAGTTGGTCTGGGCCAGGCAAGCTCATCCCCAACCCCAGCATCGTATCGGCAACGGCCCATTCGATTGATATTGAAAACTTTGCTCGCATCGTTGCTGAAGAGAAAATGTTTTCCTTCAAAGATGCGGAAATAGTGTGTGTGACAAGGATGGGCGGGGAGTGGAAAATTAACTTTGCATGGAATTTAATTTACGTCCACGACGATGATTTCCTGCCAAAGCAGCCGGATCTGAAGCTGCTTCCGTCATTTCCTTGTTGCAAAAGGTTTTGTGCCCCAAATGCCTCAGAGCCGGGCAACGCTGGGCGTCGAATGCCGCCAGCTAGGAGACCACCTCGCCAACGTTACGCTTCCTGCAGGATGTAAAGACGTCACAGTCAGAGGCACAGGCACAGTTCCAGGCATAGTCATAGTCATAGTCGAGGTCCCGCCTCCCGTCTCCTGTTGTTCGTTGTGTACATTTCAACGTCGGAGCTTCAGTCAGTTGTTTACCCACTTTTAATCAGCCCACGCGGCGCTTCAGCGTCCGAGTGAATGTTTGTGCTTGGCAAATGCCAGGCAGCTGGAGTCGCAGTCACCAGCGTCCTGCCAGTGAGCCTGCCAGCCTGCCAGCCTGCCGCTTCCTTGCAAATGCTGCAGCTTCCGTTTCCGGGATATAATGTTCATATTTTCGAGGACATTTACAGGAAATAAAGTACGTCGCCCTCGCCTCGACGAGAGCGTTTTGTGTGCACGTCGTCTATGGGGGGGATAACGTGGCTCAGGACTTAACCCAAACTACCCACCACCCACCCGCACCACCCAAACCACCCACTGCCCAACACTTCCTCTTTGGGCGCAGAGCAATCGCAACTTGTGCCGTGCGCCCATTCATGCCAGCCCAGTCGAGGCCCGACTGTCAGTCAGCAGTAGCTACCGCACGCCCCCTAGCCCCCATGCCCCGCACGCCCCGCACGTCCCCTCGCTACGCCCTTGCCTTTTCCGTGCTTCCGCAGTGGCAGCAGCAGCAGCAGCAGCAGCAGCAGGATGCCCGACTGCAGAGTACGTTTTGAATTTTGTCGCACTTCCTGTCACGGCGGGTGGGGCCGTGCGTCGGTAAGTGCGATAGAGCTGTTCGCTCTAGTTCAACACACTGAACTAGTTCGGCAGTTCACTTAGTTCATTTAAACTTGGCTTCGATTTAAGCGACTGAACAATGTTCCAGATTATCGTTCGTTAAAGTTATTTGAGTTTAATTTTCTGTTTTTGATTTTAGTAAAATTAATTTTTATTTATTTATTATGTCCCTTATTGATTGTAATTTTTGACGTTTATCGGTTTTAATGATTTTAATTGTTTTTTTTATTACCGTTTTAATAAGTTCTCTACGATTTCTAAAATAAAAATCACTGATAATGTGTTTTAAGTACCATCAAAGGTACATTTATGCCTAAAAAATTATAAAAATTATTAAATATATAATAAATTATAAAGTCAATTTAGATACATTTGCTCCAGAAATTATAATATTAGTAAGAAGTACAATACCTGTACATCATTTTCTTGAAAGCCAGCAACCAGGAAAATTGTATAAAATTGATTGTATAAAATCCAAGAAAAAATAATGTTAAAGCTTAGGTACATTTATGTCCGAAAAAAAATAGTTGTGAAGAATAAAATATTTGAGCAACATTTTCCAAAAAACCACTGAGGAAAAAAATTACAAATTGGTAGAATTAAAATCGAGTGCACTTGTTAATATATAAAGCGAGTTTAGGTACTTTCGCTTCTCAAAATTATACAGTTACTAAAGAAACATAATAAAATCATATAGAAAACTACTTTAAAAATTAATAGAAATAAAATCCAGTTCACCTTTACCTAAATTGAGTACCAATTTAGACTCATTTCTATTAGTTTAGTGTACCTAAACAGTACCTGTTACTGTAAATAGTTACACAGATAAATATGTACCATTAATTTATTTAAGTAGTAAAAAGGCATAATATAAACAATACTTTATTGAATACCATAAAGGAGAAATGTGACAATTTATAGAAATCAAATTCAGTTTAACTGTACCCAATGTACCCGTTTAGGTACATTTGTACCACAAGCTGCAGTCGTGCAGCTTAAAGATTAGTTCTATTGAACAAAGTCTGAACGATTCGGAACAGCACTTAGAGTCTGGAGGCTGGACCAGTTGGCTCGGCTGTCCTGGCCCGGCGAGAGCTGCGTGCTCTTCCGCTTCTGCTCTGTCATCAGCAACGTAATTTCCGCTGCCGGGCCCGGGTGCTCTTTGTGTCTGCTCGTGGGCGGGCAGGTTCACTGTCTGATACCAAAAAAAAACAAAAAAAAAATGAGAAAAGAAAAAGAACAACGAAAAAAGCATATAAAAGGATTAAGGGGTTGGAGACGGCAAAATCGAGTCGCAACAGCAACTGTAACTGAAACAAAGACTGCAGCGACTGACCTCCAGGCAGAGTTCATAAACATCAAGTGGCCGGCATATCAAATGGCCAATGGCCAATGGCCAATGGCCAATGGGCAATGGTTGTGGCAACAAGTGATCCGTTCCCAGTTGGAGACGGGTATCGGCAAACAGCATTTGTCGCTTGGCAGTTCATCAAATTCTCATGTGACCAAATGCCCAAAAGGTTCTCAATTCTTTCGCTTCAAACGAAATTTGATATGCGGGTCACATATTAATGACTTCTTTCATTTTACATAACACTCGATTCGATGAACTGGCGACAGCCCCCTCCAACGCCAACTGCAACTCCAACTCCAGGTGCAGACACTGCCAGCCTTGTATCCAGAGCTGTTGCACCCAGCACTTGTTGGATTCTAGGGCTTGGCCGTTTGCCGCCTCGGAAATTCCCATTGCCGATCGTGGCGACCCTTTTGACAGGCCCCAGTACACAGTAACCAGGCGCGTGATGGAACGCCGGACAATGGAAGTGCCACTGGTGTGGGTGTGCGTCCGTGTGTGTGTGCCCCGCCTGGTTAGTGGCAACAGGTACCGGGTGCATTTGTATGCAGCATGGCGGATGCGCCGGCCAAAGCGTTTATTTCTTCATTTGACGCAAATGATGTTCGACACAAGGCTGGAATGCACTAAACCGCTAACTCCCAATCCGACAAAGCCCGAAACCCCAAAACCCAAGACCAGGCCCGAAGTTGAAGCTGAAGCTGAAGTTGAAGCTGAAGTTGATGGCGAAACCGAAACCGAAGCTAAAGCAGAACCAGACTTTTCTGACCGCAGCACGCAAAGGGAAAGGCAGGCACACAGCAACAACAACAACAACAGCAAGTGGCTCAATACACTGCAAAAAATACTGTATATAAAAGACGAAAACTGCATTACGTTGCATTACACTTAATTTAAAGTATTTTTGGGTGCATTTACAATTTTTTTAAAATATTTTATTCGCTTTCTAATGTACAGACTTGTATAAAAATAGTTTTAATAATATCAATAAATATATATTTAACTTGTTGTTGCAATTATCTTAAACTTGGAATTCCATTTTTTATTTTTTTTATAACATTTTCTTTCTTTATCTTTTATTTTTTTAATAAAAGTTTGTTTTTTTTTAAATTGTTTGCAAGAAATTTTCTTTGGAACCTCTCATATATTTAATATCTATCTACACACGGATTTTTATAACTCAATAAAAAGAGAGCAATTAGAGATAATTTTTAATGATAGATAATACAAATCTGAAGCTACTTTGTGATTCAGTTCCTTTTTACCTTTACTTTAAAAGTATGTATGGTTTATTAAATACATATACTATATATGTATTATTAGTATATTATACCGAAATGTAATTGAATTTTTGGAATTGCCAATTTCGTGATTTCCCAAACATTCAAAATAGGAAAAAGCAAAAAAAAAATGTAGAAGGATTGAAATCCAGGCTAAAATGCTGATACTGTATTAAGGTAAAAATATATGAGTCATATCGATAGTGAAAATAATATAATAACGAACGTGTTTTTTTTTCCAAATTTTCTCTCAGTGCATAATTCTTGTTATTTGAAACCCGGATTTAAACAGAACATGAAAAGAAAGAAGAACGAGCCACAAATTACTTTTACCGATCACAAAAATATAAGAATAACAAAACAACAACAAGAAGAAGAAAATGAAGTACGAGGAGTGGGAGGAGGTGAATAAGAACAAGCTGAAACAGCAGCAACGACGACGACGACGACGACGCTGGTGACAAGTCCAAGTGAAGTGGACACCAGCTGAATACAAATGCACAAATTAAGCGACAAACAAACAAATTTCCTATGTACGAATGCACTTGTCCAAAGGTTGGCTACTCTACTCGATATCAAAATGTGCCACGCCCACACAGCCATCCGCAGGCCAAACAAATTGTGCATGCAAAACGGAATTCTCTCGGTGGACGACAAGAAAATGGGCATTTTTTTATATTTTTGTATTATTTTTTTTGAAAGGCCGCCGAGCCGGATGAACTTATTGTTTATGACCATTTTGTTGAATTTACGCGGAATTCCGAAAGAAACAGTGAACAAGGCGTTGACAGCTTATAAAGTAACATGTTCTAAGGCTCTTAATTGTGGCTGTTAATCCCAAGCCATTTTGGTTGACAGTTCGAACCGATCGCTGGCCGAGGCTCGAACCTTGGTTTTTTTTGCCCATTTTTTCCCTTTTTTAAGTAAAACATTTCAATTTAAAATTCATAACAAAAAATCGCTTTTTGTTTTGTTTATTTAAAATTAAAGAAGTGCTATATTTTCTATACATTTTTTTTTAAATGCTGCCTCAAAAGTGAAATTATATAAATTTCAGCGTCAAAATGAATCATGCTACTGAGACCTGAGTAGGTAAAATTTAAAATAACGGAAATCAACAAGTTTTAAAATCTTTCCAATAATATAAGTAAAATTAATATATTTGCAAATATTCAAAAAAAAAACTTTCTTTTGTAATCAAAACAGTTTTTGACAAAAAATTTATAGTTTAAGTTGGTGCAAAAAAAAAAATCAGTTTAAATCGTTTTTGCAGCCTTGCTTTAAATACAACTTGATATATAGAAAGTAATTCACTATCAAAATAAATTCTTATTAGTTGCAGGTTTGAACCTGTTAAGTTGAAATTCTTGCTTTAAATACAACATTTATAGAAAGCAATTAGCTATTATAACAAATTCCCATTAATTTCACTTATATAAAAGTGTTAACTCTTTAATGTTTTTATATTGCAAATAACTATAACAAACAATAATTAATTGAACAGATTTCAGTAAAATCCAAGCTTGTCAGTGAAAAAACGCGATGCCAGCTATTGTTGCCTAATTGTTGGCCCTGTCAAAGTGTTAGCTATTCAACTACACTATGCTACATTTAAAATACATAAATATATACGCAATGTGCACTTAAATTGATAAGCAAGAAATTGCATTAAACGAATGCACAATCGATGCTTAACTATATAGAGGATGGAAGCTTATAAAAATCTTACTACTTAAACATAAAACTTATTTACACCAGTCCCAGGCGTAGGTTGTCTGGATCAGAGCAACAGCAGGCGATCACTCAGCAGGGCCGCCTGCATTTTAGCCAAATCTCAGAGACCCGTGTGGCTCGTCTGCAGCTGTTCAATGGAAATGGATAGCTGTTCGAGGCGCTGCATTAGCTGCAGCATATTCTCCTGCGCACGGCTCGTATTGAACTCCTTGCCGTGCTCCAACGAATCCTCCTCGGCGGCAGCCAGCTCAAAATGCAATTTAGCTAAACTTTCCTGCTGTTCGCGTATCTTGGTCATCTGATCCATGGTGCAGCCAGAGCCTGTGCAGTCAACGGAACTATTAAATCATATTTATGCAGTAATTAATATGTGATAAATACGCACCGAATGCCTTTAGCTTGCCGGAATGAAAGTCATCCAGCAGTCCGAGCAGCGCACGCTCCATATGCTTCACATCGGGCACTTCGGAGACAAAAGAATGATGTTTAATCGGACGTTCGTCGAATTTGTCGCTGTGAACGCTCGCGTTGGGCATTGGCAGTTGGGAGCGCGGTGTATTTGTGTTGTTGATCGTGTTGCTTTTGTTATTGTTGTTTGATTTTGTGCTGTCATTGTTGTTGTTGTTGTTGATGGGGGTGTTGGGATCTGGCGATAGCCACTCGCTGCTCACCAGCGTGATGCTATTCAAGCTGTGCTCGCTGCCGTGCATTGGCTCCAGCTGCTTGCCATCTGCATTTGGCATGGCAAAAACAAAATCATAAAAATCATGTAATTAAAAAAATATCAAAATAAAAGTCACATAAAACTCATAAGCAAAATAATGGAATTATAAATTTTAAAATCTACAATTGAAAAATAGGCGTAAAATAAATAAAAGGAAGGATTTTAATAAGGAAACCCATATAAAAATGTAAGGGATAACTTTTATATAGAACTGTTGACTACTCTAAAATACAACTGTTGCTGACTTCTACATAATACTGTTGATTTGAATATTTTCCAGGCTCTTGTACCATATTCCATATTCTTGTATGCTGTTAGAACTTTATAGGCAAAGGTTTAAAAATTATTTAAATTCTCTTTAAAGAATATCAAACGATTTCGATTCAAACATTTAACTAAAAACCTTAAAAATGCATACTTTATCCATTAAACATTTTTTGTAAGCTGCTAGAAATTTGTAGATAAATTCGCTTGGCTATTCCGTTGCAGTACCTTAACAACTAGCCTCTCTTTTAAATTTTTCAATACATATTCTACAAAATGTACTTGCATAACTTTTTAGACACGATTTTAAATACTTTTCTCAAGTTTGAGTTCGTATGTGAAACGTAAATTCTTTTAAAATCACAATTTTTCTAAATATTAAAGATTAAACAAACTTCTTAAACTTCTTTAAACCTCTAACAAAACCTTTCATGGCTTTTGTGTAAAAATATGTACATTTATAAACGTATAAACTTGTTTTACACTCATATTAGCCTTATTCATACAATTAGCGATTGTAGTGCACATGCCACATATGAATAATCTATAGGTTTGGGCCACTTTATCACGCACTTCCAATAATACAGCTATTGAATACAATAAAAAACCAACACAACTAATGAAACAGAAATCGAATAATAAAATCGCAACTGGCGTCACGGAACACAAAGCCCACTTTTAGCCGCAAGTTAAATGGCTTGTAGTGTCAATTATTGAAATTATACGAGGGTTGCTATTTGTGTATCTGGCCTACGTAAATTTAGGCTCTTTTAGGTCCCAATTGCCATTTCCATTTTCTGGCATAATTAACTTTTTTTGATTTACGTTGACTTGAAAAAAAAGTGCGTCGATGAGCAAAATTTTCTTTATGAGCAAGCACCATCCGTAAGCACCGTAGAAAATTGGCAGAATAAATTCAACCGTGGTCGCCGTTCTCTGCAGGATTCGGATTGTGGATCCTTATGTACTTGTTGATACATCAATAACAACCCTCGCAACAGCTTTGCGGCAAGTAAGTGTGCGTGTGCGTGTGTGTGTAAGTGTGAGAGAGTGTACTGTGGACAACATATGGCCCAATGCCCAATCAAGGCCGAATACAACAAACGGTTAACAGCTCCTTCCCGCAACGTGAGCGTCCACAGCGACTGCAAGTGTATGGAAATTCTAAAGTAAGCATTTAACCAGTGCCCCATTACCTTTCAGCAGCTTGCGTGGACGCGTTTTGAATTCGAAACGCTCGTCGCCAGCGGTGCCGCTGCCGGTTGCGTGTGGGCGTGGCCGGCGCTCGTTGACGTATTGCAGTGTGGGTTTGGCGGATGGTTGTTGTTGTTGTTGCCCTTGGCCCTTTTCGGAGATGGTGCGCTCAATGGAACAGGAGGCTGAGTTGCGGCTGCGTGTTGTTTCGCCGCTGGATATGCCTTTGATCTGTGTGATAAACAAATGCCATTAGTAAGGCGGTGGGTTGGGTGGTGATAGTCATGGGGCGTATATCGTACATTGATCTTTGGCACGGCAACCGGCGTGGCAGGTGTTTGAGCTGATTTTGCTTCCTCCTCGGTTTCCACATCATTTGGCACCAGCTTCTGACGCTCCACAACCTCATCGTTTGGCTCCATTTCGAATTTTATTTGTATTTTTTACGCGTTTTTCGGGCAACAAAAGATTGCTTTGTGTACGTCGAACCATTCACAGTTTATGTTCACAACAAATCAGCTGTTTACAAATTAGAGTGACCACACGCCATTTAAACCTAACCAACACTGGGCAAAGACTGAACAGCACTTATTACTCTGGCGCTAAATTCAAACAAGTGGAGTTGATTTTCAGCAAAATTTATTTAGCAATAGCACTAACGGTTTACTAAGCTATATTAACAAGAGTCAACTTTTATGCCTTCTTCTTGGAGAAACCCATTGTGTAGATCATGTGCGCAATGCTCAATAAGCCTACACCACATAGAGCTGCAGTAATGCCAAATAGAGCCTTGTCAACTGGTCCGCCCTTAAGGAATACGGGCAGATCATTGACAGCCTGCAAAGAAATAAGCTCAGTAAAGTTCAGACTTTGTCAAAAAAGTATTTGCATTAAAACACACCTGAAAGGTCTTCATTTTGCCAGCCAAACCCTCGGGTAACGCCATAATTTCTAATGAGTATTATGTAATTGCTGCAAATGTGATAATTACAATTATTCAAGTCGTATTTATGTAAAGCCAAGCAAGTTTATGCTTTAACAACTCGTATTTTGAGTTGTGCTCTTTCTTTTGCTGCCTTGCAGTATTTTTAAGCCGAAAATCAAAGAACTTACTTGAAGACGCAACTTTTCGAATTGCACAAAAACGACTGCAACAATTTCAGATGTCGCGAATGTAACTGTTAAAAATAGAAATATAATGCACAGATGTCATGTGCGACAAAGGGGAACCAGCAGCCAGTGTTGCCACCTTGCAGCGTTTTTCAGTTCAAGACGACAATGTCACTGCGCCCAGCATTCGGACCGTTGCAATTCAAATTAGGCGGCATGTGAACGGCCGAGGGACGTTGTGAACGTCTGATTTTCGATTTATACGTTCCGTTCGCGCTATTTTGGCTTTTTGTGAATTTTTCAACAGGCGCACAGCAAAAGCTGCCAGCGAAAAACGTTTTCTGCTTTCAAACTTTGTGAACGCCACGGTGCGATGAGTGCGCGAGCGCGATAACGTGTGCGCGCGGCAAAAGCTAAGCACAGCTGTTGTCTCGCTTGCGCACATGGCCGCAAGCGTTGAGTGCTGCTGAAAAGCACTCCGAAGCGTTTTGGCGTTGCTGTTGTTGTTGTTGCTGTTTTTGTTTTGTTTTGGGGTGCCGGCTGGCAGCTGCCCAACGATTTTGGGAGCCTGGTGGGGATTACAATAATTCTACACCGAATGAGTTGTGAAATTTCCGTCGTCGTCGTGTGCGCAAACTAAATTTGTAGACACAACGAAGTCGCTGCAGAATTCAACGACCGTTGGCAGCGGCCGCCGAATTTGAGGAGCGACATTTTTTAATTTCTTTTTCTTTTGCATTTACAAAATTCAAAATGAAACTGAATTTCTGACAATGTGTCGCAAGGCGATTTTTGTGCAAGAAAGCAATTTAAATGGCAAAAGCTGTTTAAGCTCTCGCCAAAATAAACGCTTACGCGGGCTCGAATGGCGGATCGGCATCGGCCCCGCCAGCTGCGGGGCCCATAAGCTGTGAACAAAAAATACACATACACACACATATTAGATATCGCCCTGCTAAAGCCTTTGTCGATTTTTAGCTCCCAGTACAAGAACTTTCAAAATCTGTAGCTTCCAAACAAATTAACTTGCCAAAGTTGCACAGCGACGCTGACGCCGGCGCCGGCGCCGACGCTGGCAGCGCAACTTTGGTTTTCCGAAACTTGAAAAAAGTTAAATCTGCCAAGTTCACCTCCGAGTGTGCTTTTATTGCCAATTCTTCTTGGGCACCACACAATGAATGCTCTGGAACCCCACACGCCCCCCCCCCCCTCAGCCCCCTTAACGACGCTCTTTCTTGCGCGCAAGCATTTCAAAAAGTTCAAGCTAATATTTTAAGTTCTGAACTTAAACTTGTTTTGTAAGCTGCTCAAGTTACATGCATACATGCATGTACCTTTGTACATATATATATATAAAAACAGATATGTTTGTTTGTATTTAGGTAAAAGTTTTCTAGGCCTATTGTTTTCAGAGAACTTTGCCCAAAAGCGTTGCATAGTTACCATGTGGATGAAAATAGCTTTTTAAAAAATATTTCTTTTCTAAATCGAAATAATTGTAAAAGCTGAAATTGTTTAAACCAAACATTTTAATTTTATAATCTTAATAGTCTGAGCAATAATTCAAAAACATGTGTATTCTTAGATCTGAAACAATAAATTTACGTATTTTAAGGAAAATTGTCTTTTTTTTATATATTGTTTATTCTTTAGAGCTCATTATATACACTTCAAAGTTTACCTTTTACCATTTTTCTCGATAGATAATCTATATATGAATAATAGCTCGAACAATATTTATGTAAATCAGAATTCTAGATCTAAACAAAAAATTTACTTTATTAAAATTTTTTAATATCTTTTCTTTTAAGAATAGATGGATTGTTTTTTTTTTTTTTTTACTAGAGTACTTGCATGTATGTGCATATGTATGTGTTTAATTAAAATTTGCTACTTATGTTGTTCTTGGAGTTCTAGTTCAATAATAAACAATTTTTTTTAATGTTTTTAATAAGTTTTTATCTAAATATTTTTTAAAACTTATTTTAAACATTGTGAATTAGATATTATTTATTTTATTTAGATTTACAAGATATACAGAACGGCATTTAATGAAAAGCACTCCCCACACACCTCTCTAGTGTCAAAAGCACTGTTAATGCTTTTCTGTGCTTAGCGGATTGAAAGTTTTTATCGGAGAGCCAAAACTGAGGCCCTATGTGGAACAGCGTCAAACCCGGCCTCAAAACACGAGCTTATTTCCGAAGGCGGCGATGAGCAACAAAAGTTCTAACGAACGAGCTTAAAAAGCCACTCTACAAAGAACGCGCCAAAAAAGTTGCGCAAATAAAATTAATATATTTTAATACATACTTATATATTGTATATATCCGTATTTAATGTACATACATATATTTTGTTCACACGCCGAAGCGTGAAAATAATTTAAGCTTTGCCATCAGCATTAAAAAACGACACTTTGTGTTTTTAGCTTTTAAAACTTTGGCAAAGTCTAAATTTCGATGCGCTTAAAGCTTAAGACGCGCTGACGTACAACAAACAACTATTAATTGTGTTTTGAAGGTTGCTTCAGAAAAAACCAAATAATTGTCGTTTGCACGCTTAAACAATTATAAACAATTCAATTATCTTACAATTCAAAAGTAAATCTTCCGCAGCAATTGCATTTAATACCTAATTGCTTTCAAAAACCGAACAGAAAATTCGCGCTGCTGCGTTTTTTGAGCACTCGCCGGCGGTTTGACTGCGACAGCAACAGCATCGGCCATGCGGTTGTCTACTCCTTTTCCTTTTCGCAAAACAAAATGGATTGCTCTTTAACTAAAACAGTTAACAGGCGGCCAGCAATGGCGGCAAACATTGCCAGCGAGCCAACGAGTGCGCAGCAAACATTCCATATGGTCGTCTCGCTCGCACTGCCGCACGCGCATCGACGCCGCTTTTGGCATTCACAGTTGCTCAACGAATTCAACCGTTGTGAATCAAATGCGCATTAACGCCGGCCGCGCGCCTCTGAGCGCCTGTTGAAAAATTCACAAAACCGCTACGAATATAACGCATTCACACTATTCACTCACTCGCTCGCTCGTGCACTCGCGCGTACTCGTACGCGCACTCGCTCGCGGCCACTCGGTCGAGCACGTACGGCTGAGTGGGCGGCCAAACTCCCGACCGGCGACGCTTTCCGTGTGAACCAAATAATTCAGCATGATTTTGTTTCGCTGTTTTGTTGGGTTTTGAAAATGTCTGAATGCTGAAAATAAATAATTAATTGCATATGTGTATGGAAATATTCAATATTTATTCGAATGCAGCCATTAAATATCAGTTTGAAAATTTCTTAATATGAGTGGGTAAAATTAGAATGCAAAAGATAAACAAAAACTGTCATAAATATATATAAATAAATATACACACTTAGATTTGTGTATGTGTATGTCAACTATACTTTGAGTACACTCATTGTGATTAGACATTATGAAGTACAGTGGCATAAATTACTATAATTTTGGTCAAGCTACTTATTACTTTTTTTAACGTATCCAGAGTTTGATAATTCTCAACTTACTTTTATTTATATTGATTTAACAGATAAAGCTTATTTTGAGTGCCACTGTTTCTGACACAGGTCCAAATATAGTATATGGATTAGATAGCCCCGAATACTTGAACCCAATTCGTTTAAATGCACACGTGTTTTTTTTTTTTTTTTTGTTGCCACAACATTCACTAGGGGCTGGCAATATGTTCGGGTACGCTGTTTAGATTGAATGTTGTAAAAAATGTTTGAACTGTTTTAAGTTTAAGTTTTAACGGTAACAGTGACGCAGCAACGGGCAGCAGGTAGCTGAGCTAAAAACAAAACGGCCACTCTGAATGTGAGTGCGATGCGATGTGTGTGCGACTGTGTGACCGTGTTTGTGACTGTGTGACCGTGTGTGTGTGTGCGGTTACCTTGGCAATGAAATAAGCACACACACACAACACACACACACACACATACAGCGGCACACATGCCGACAGAGAGTGTGGAAGTTCATTACCTCTTTTAGTATTTGCAGCGGTCATGCGCTGCTGAGGTGAATTAGATGTTGCTTGTGTGTATGGTGAAAGCGAGAGCGAGAGAGAGAGAGAGAGAGAGAGCACAAGTACTGTCATGTTTACCTCAAATGCTAATTAGTCGCCTTTGGGCGAGAGCGAGAACTCACTCAAATGTTTGCTCTGACAACAAGCTTAGCCCCCGCTCGCTGCTGCCTCTTCTGCTTGTTGTTGTTGTTTGCGCTGTGATCACGAGCCGCTGCCATTTGTTGTTGCTGTCAAATGTGCTTCAAAGTCAATGCTGTGTGTTTGTGTGTGCGAGAGCGAGGCAAACGCTGACCCGAACCGAATGTAGCTTCCGCCACCTGCCCCCACGCGCTCCTCCGGCAGCTACACAACACCTTGTTGCTTGTGTGTGTGCGTGCGATTTGCCTCAATCGCCCCCTGTTCGTGTGCCGCGTGTGTGTTGTGTGTGTGTTTTGTGTGCTGTGCTTTTTTTTTTTTATCATCTAAGTGGCTGTGGTTGTGGCGCTGCCAGCTGCCTGCTGCCGGCTGCCGGCTGCCTGCTGCTCCCGTCATCATTTAGAACAGTTTGCCGGCTCGCGCACATGTACGAAAAGTAAATGGGGCGGGCAGTATCATCATCATCGGCAGCGCAAGCGGGCAGCGTACGCCCTACAAATTTGCTGTTCGCCTATTCGAAAATTTCACTAAAAATTGTTTACTCTCTCGTTTGGCACGAAATGAAAGTGTCCTTTGGCCCCCCAAAGCGTGTTGTTCGCTTCTCTTGCCCCCATTGGCTATGGCAAACTTTTGACGGCGACGCTGTTCTATTCGACAACGTGTGTGTGTGTGTGTGTGTGTGTGTGGGTGGGGGAGTTGGGGTGGGGGTGTTCACCTGGCTGGCAAATGGGATGTCGTTGTCATATTGGGGAAGAATTCGGCAATGCAATTCGGTGTATTAGACGCCAAGCGACAGAGGCGCGCAATCGAAGGATTTGCTTGAAGGGTTTCCTGCAAGTTGGCTTTAAATAAAGCACAGTAAATGTCTGAATGTAAATGTGTTAACTTAGTTGAGTCCTTGTGCAGGATGTATTTTCAGTGTTGCATAGTTTTATTATTTATTAATTTGTTCTTCTGGAAATTATTAAAATTTATTTATGTTTATTTTTTTAGGACAACTTAGCAGCAAGGATTCGGGTTTGAAGGATGTTGTCATTTCCCAAAAGGTCATAGGCCATGAAGAAAGTATATCCGTGAATCACACAATTCTCTAAATTTTAATATAATTATTATTATTGAAATTAAATTTCAAGACCTTCGGTTAAGATAAAGACTACATCCATATTCAGTCGCCTAAATGCCTAAGCCCTTAGACAACTCACCTAACGAGGACTACAAATATCTAAATATTATTTCAGTGAAACCTTGCAAAAATCTTTGAAAGTGAAGACTTCCATAAATTCTCCAAAATCTGCTTGAAAACCAAATAAATCAAAAAGAAAGAAATATTTTTTTCTAAAAATTTGCAGTGGGGTCGAACCCGAGCTCAGAACCTACATATATTTAGAACATTTGAACTGATTTCTAGTTCTAGATCGAGGGAATTACTTGGTTTAAGATTTGTTGTACTTATTATCCGCAATTCGTATTTCAAGTAATTCAAGAATCGCAAATACTTTATACGAACTTAACTTTAGTACGACTTTTTTCTCTCTGTGCACTGCTTGTTAAATTATGTACATAATTTGAGTTTGTTAATTATTAAACAATGCCTTGGATTTGGTAAATTTAATAAAAATAATAAAATGTTTTATTGTTATTAATTTTTCCAAAAATATATCGAATCGCCAGCTTTTGTTTTGTTCACTAATATTTACTGAGCTTAGTTTCTTATTAGTTTCTTATTACGGATTACGTAGGATCTAGCCAGCTGCGCCACTGCGCCCCATCAGTGCGAAATTTCGAAACAGGGACGTGACATAACGAGTCGAGTGAAGCACACGCCGCGGGAAGCGGCGCACAGCTGGGAGGGGCAACGCGCAGGTCGCACTCGCATTCGCACTCGCATTCGCACTGGCATTCGTAATCGCAATTGTGGTGCCTGCTTATGATTGGCCCCCCCACCCTCCCGAACAACAAAGCAAACCGTTTGGCTTGCCCGCGTTGCTGAGCGCCTGTTACGGTAGTCAAGACTTCCCCATGTCGGCGTGTGTGCGCGCGCTGTGCCTGTTGATTAAAATGTGGCTCCCGGCTCCAAAGTGCCAGCTGCCGTCCCCCGTCCCGGCTTGCCGGATGTGTGCAGCCTTGAGAAGGTCTTTTTTGGCGCCGTTGCCCCTCCCTCGTTTGATGTGTGTGCTCCCCAATTGCGCGACCCTCTGTCTACATTTGCTGTTAGCCCGCGCTGTTAGTAGCCATCTTTTTCGATTTTTTGCTCAATCACAGACGCTGGCAACGACGGCCGCGGTTTTGCCAGCAGCTGCAGAAGGGAGGGAGCGGGGGGGGGGGTCTCCACTTTGGAGTAGGCTATGAATCTGCCACCCTGTTTGTTCGCCATTTGTCTAGCGTGGCGTGTCACTGAGCGCTGCGCAACTTCTGTTTTCCTGGTGTAATTAAGCAAACGAAATATAATAATAATAAATTATAATTTTAGAAGGCGTGCCACAAAACACTACCACCCAAAAACCGCCCCAAAAAACCCCAGAGCCACTTAAAGCCGTCGCCGCGACGCGACGGCATAAATATTATTATTTTTATTGAATGCCAGCCATATGACATACAAGCTCTGCGGTATTATTATGCCATTATTTCGTTTGTATGTTTAAAATATAAACGAACAGGCTGCAAGAAATGCCGCATGCGGCAAACGCAATAAAACAAAGTCAACAACAACAAAAAAAGTATTACATTTCGCCATAAAATTGTAAATTGAAATTCGAAAGTGGGCAAAAGTTGCGCTCCTTTTGTTATGTTAATGTTACAGTGATCCCCCCTTTTAAATGTTATGTTCTCGCTCCGTCTCCCTCACTCTCTCTCTGTGTGTGTGTGTGTGTGTGTTTTTGTGGCAACTGCAAACTAAACTCGCAGCCAGGCTCAGCCAGCTCCAGGTCTAGCTGCGCTGCACCTCCGCCGCCCAGCATCTACCTGCCACACCTGGCTGCACAGAAAACTGCGTTCGGTCTTTTGCTATTTCTATGAAAACTTGGTAGCTGCTGCGTTCGCTTCTAACGATTTTCTATGTTAACGCCAAATTCGAACGGTAAATTGCGCGCACGCTCTGCTGCCCGCCGTCGTGTTAATCTGTAAAAATGTACGTTCCGCGAACTTTGCGTCATGCGATGTTAATTCAATAGGCGCCCAGCATTGGCCAACCGCCGACCGACACGTAACGTCAATGCCCGAGACTTGCGTGAGAGCGAGATGGCGCCAGTGGCGGAAGGTCGTGCAACCTTGCTCTGGGCTCGCCTCTGTGCATGTGTGCGTGTGTTTCTGTGTATGTGTGTGTGTATGTGTGTGTCTCTCTGGTACGCCTGTGTCTGTTATCTGTTATCCGTATGCTTGCGAGCGACTCAGTGTGACCGTTTGTGTGCTTGTTACGCTGTGACTGTATGTGTGTGTGTGTGTGTGTTTGCGTGTTGGTGTGCTTTTTGGGGCCAATGTACTCGGAGTTCAGTGCATTGCACTCTGTGCCAGCGCAATGTGCTTGTGTTTTTTGCGGGGTATTCTGCTGATAAATACCCGCGCACATTTTTGGGGTGTATGTGTCTTAACAGTGTTACAATTATTATTATAATTTTTTTTATTATTATTATTATTATTATTATTATTATTATTATTATTATTATTATTATTATTAACATTACTATTACTATTACTATTACTATTACTATTACTATTACTATTACTATTACTATTACTATTACTATTACTATTACTATTACTATTATTATTATACTAGATTGGCAAGATATGTATTTCGTGTACAGCTTAAATAATTTCTTTGGCCGTGTTTTTTTTTCAGAGTATATTTAAAATAAAAATTCCAATTTTTAAAAATGTTCCTTTTTTAAATTCATATTTACATCTCTTGTATTCCAAACTGTAGTTTTTGATCAATTATTGGGTATATTAGTAACACATTTATTTTAGTACATTACTTTCTAATACAAGGTGCTATCGCGTCTTCTGTCCACCGGTGGTGCACCGCAGACCCAATAGTCCTTTCGTGAAGACAACTTTTAATTTCAGTTTCTTATAAAATATATTAAATAATAATAATAATAATAATGACAACACTTTGTGTACTTTATTAATTTGGAAAAATTATGCTGCACATATGATTATTTGCATGACATACGTAAAACGTAAAACATGTCCAAGTAAAACGTCTCAGTAAAAGGGATTGACGAGGGCTTAGCGAGGTGTCCTTAGCCTGAATTATTAACTCAATTTCACATAATACATACAGAGAGTCGAATAATCAGAATGTTCCATAGCCATTAAAGCGTCGTATACTCTCAAAGGACATCCAGAATACTAAAAACCAGGGACCACAGCGTAACCAATAGGGCAGAAATCCTTTGTAAACGGCCATACCGCCCTCATCCTTAATCAGACGCTGCAGACAGTCCAGGCTGTGCTTGTAGCGCAACGGTTTGCCCTCCTCATCGGTGGGCTGATTCATGATCCGCGACTTGACAACGTCCGCCGGGCAGCTGAGAGCCGAGCAGGCAAAGCCCGCCACCATGGAGCCAAGAAATTGCACCAGCAAATTATCCTCGCATTTCAGGAGCTGGCGAATCTGATGCTTGCTCATGTCGTAGAAACTAATGCCGCCTGATGGTAAAGTGGAGTCACATCCATTAAAAATGCTAACAAGATAATCGCGGCGAATGTTTACCCATCGAATACAGCGATACGCGTATGACATTCGGCGTAAAGCCGCGATATAAACTCCGCATTCCGCCCTGGCTGTACAGCAATTTGAAGGTCTGGACAATGCCCGTGGAACGTGGCGGCATGCCCAGCATCACGCGTCTGCTCTCCATTTGCATCTGCAGTTTAATTAAGTCCAAAGGATTGCTGGCCACGGTGGATATGGCACCCGACGCGATGCCCGCCAACATGGTTAAGGATTTACTAATGGACAACTTGTTGTTTTCCATCTTAACCGCCCATTTCTTGCGGAGATAATCATAGGATCCTATTTTCAAGCCGGATACGAAAAAATGTCGTACAACTAGCGCCGAGAAGCCGCTGTAGAGCTTCAGGAAACCCTCCTCCTTGAACACGCCCAGCGCTGTGCCAAACAGTCCACGATATTTGCCCATCTTGGCATAGGGATTCGTGTGCTCGCCCTGAATCTGTAGACGTGTCTTTGTCACGTCCAGCGGATAGACAAACAGGTCTGCATTGACGGATGACAGAAATGAGGTGATGTAGATCTCCAAGAACTGCGTTGCCGTATAGTCCACAGGCTGTGGCCCGAGTGGACTTGGCCCTTTCGTCGGCCTTCTATCTGGGTGGCCCATTAAAGCTGCGCAACCTCAAACTAGAAAGTTAGATTTTGCAATATATCATATAGATTATATAATATATATTGTCTAAACATAAAATTTTCAAACAAAATTTAAAATATTGAACTATTGAAGTTAAAAGTTATAGCAGTTTGATTATAATCAAAGAAACTGGGTATTTGTGTGTTTGCTAGAGATATAATTGAAATCTTAACCAATTTTGAATACCATTCTGATAGGGTGTTAACTGATTGTTGACTAAACAGTCGACATCTCAGAATCATTTTATACTAATTTTGTGACCCGCAATCGTTTAAAAACAAAATTTCGCCATTGTAAAAAGAAATTTGCCAATATAAGAGAGGAAATAAATGATAAAAAAAAAAAAAGATTTACAAAACAAAATTAAGTTTAAATGCAGAATCAATCTAGAGGTCAAACCATGATGAAAATGGTAAACACCATGAAAATCGTTTCAGTTTTGACAAAGTTATGCGACTTTGAAATCTAGCTATGGATTCGGCTAAAGTTCCCGTCTAAATTTTTGTCCATAATGGCATGATGTTTAACAGAAAAATCGACCCCATCAGAAGTTGTGTTTTATACAAATTTTTGAGAGTAAACAAATTAAAAAAAAAAAAAAAAAAAAAAATGTTTATATATAACCTCTATTTGCTTATACGAATTAAATTTAAATTTTAATTTGGCGTTCTGAACGAGAATATACATATATGATATACTCCAGCGGGTCAAGGTTACACTTTTCGTAACAAAATTTAAATACCCAGCTTGGTTACAGCATGGCAATAATTTCGTAAATGCCGCCCCCTTCTTGGCCTTCTCTCCTAGAATTTGCGCACCATAGACCAAGTTCGCCAGTGTTCGGTTTTGGTTATCTTGGGACAGCTGTCGACGCTGCTGTTGCCGGGCGCACTTGCTGCGCATTCGGCGTAATGCAATTAAGTAAGTGCATGTGAGCGAGTACTTGCTCGTAGGTACTTACTAAATATGCCAACTTATGGGCACCGCTCATCGCTGCCGCCTCAGCCCCGCCCCGCCCTGCTCCGACCTGCCCCCGCTCGGCACCAAGTGCTTTGGCTCTCCGCTCACGCCACGTGCAATGGCCGTGCCCGCTCCCGAGGTGCAATTACGACGTCGCGTCGCTGCAATTTCTTCTATGTGCGCGTAGCTGCAGCTATTGCCGCCTCTTCCGCTCCAGCTCCCTCGCACGCTGGCTATCTCAAGCTCTATTTGCGTGCATGTGTGCGTGTGTGTGTGTGTGTCTTTGCTTGTGTGTGCGCTGTCGACGATGCAGCTCCTCCGCCGAGTTGTTTGTGTGGAAAATTGTATACGGCCACCGGCCCCCCGCTGCGCCCATTTGAAAAGTGCATCTTCGCTGCGTACGGAGCGACGACGGTGGCCATCTGCTGCACAGCCCCACGAAGCCTAGTTTGACTGCTTGGAAAACTCTTGGGTTTTCTATTAGCGATGGCCAGCACAGCCAGCGCCGTCTAGGCCGTACAGAGAGCGCAGACCGCATAGACCGACGACAGCCACTAAAGCAACTGGTTCGTCTATCGCTCGTTTGCCTAGTCATAGGAGGCAGTAAGAAATACAAGAAAAATCCTGTCCACGCTTTCCCCCAAAAATATATATATATAGTTGGCCAGCAGGGTTGGCCTAGGCGCCGTCCCATGCAGCGGCCCCGATAATTGCCAACAAAAGATGCCCGCTCGCTGGCCAAGTCCCAGCGCACTCACACCGATGTACGCACGCGTACCGATGAAAAATGGTTGAAAAAAGTTTGAAAAAAAAACGTTGTATGATTTTTCTTCGCCAATATTTTGTAACAGAGCCGCAGCATTGAGCAAAAAGCGGCTCCGACATTTGTAACAAAAATGCACACAGCTCGAGAGAGCAGCACACACACACACTCTGGCACACACACACACACACAAGCAGACGCGTGCATCAGCAAAACTCAATTAGTTTCTTTTTATTTCTTACTGAGGCCCCTCCATCGGTTCCCCTGCTCAATGCACATGGATCCACTGTCGTTGTTATTGCTGCACTCGCCGCGTCGCTGCTGAGCCAATGGGGAGGCGGCCCTGTCTCTGTGTGCGTGCGTGTCTGTGTTTGTGCATTGCTGCGTTTTTACGTTTTTCGTGAGCGAGCGAGAAAGAGAGCGAGGGAGTACAAAAACACAATGCAATTGTACGTTGGCTGCGTCACAGTGGCACAAGTGCTAATAAAACTGGACAAATGAATTGATGTGTTTTATTGATTGTATTTTATTAATGCATAACACAATTTAATAGCATTTATTGCATACGTATACTTAATTGTGGTATATGAATGCACAAACATAATTTATATTATATTTCACCCAATTACGAATGCAACTGAGCCTTTGTGCCCGAGCAATTGCATTCTGCTTCACTCGCACACACTTTGCACTTGACTAGAGCGGGAGAGGGTGCTGCATATTGAGATGATTGTGGGGCTGCGATGCACTTTTTTGGACTTGCACACAACAGCAGTTCGCTGCTCGCTCCAACTGCCCCAAACACACACACAGCGAAAGAGACGAAGGCATTGACAACGGCGTGCAGCAAACTGAGCACAGCGAGAGTGCACAATTCTCAGTCCGGACTGTGACACTGTCCGCCGGGCAGGCGCACCTGCCCCGCCCAACTCTCTCACATGCACACATGTAAGCAAATAAAAAAACTGGGTTTTTTTTTGTAAAATGTTTGTTTTAATACCCTGTAGCCATAAGAATTGGTAAGAGGTGTATTTTGTAATTTAAATTTATTTATTATTAATTTAAATTTAACATTTTTCTTAGCAAGCTTTAAAAATAAAACCAGAAAAAAATCCAAACTTTATCAGGCTCGACTCGTTTAATGAATTGTTAAGGATTGGGCATTCAATTAAACATTAAATAAAATGCAAAAAAGTTTAACTTTTTAAATTAATTAATATAAATTATAAATTATAATAAATTAATATAATATACATAATTTAATATACTGCAGCTGCCCAAAGCGCACAGATGCACTGTGCCTATCAGGTTACAGGGTATCTGTGAGTCGTGCCCACCCGCCGCGCGCATTGATACTTGTTGCTTTTGCCAAAATGCAACGCGGCTACAAGTTCTGCGCTCCTTTTCCCAATGTAACACAACCATGCACCATGCGAGCGACGACTGCCCCAGGGCTGCCATTAGCATTACGACAACGATTACGTGGATGCGGATACACAACATATGGCGAACGGCGCTTTACAGTTTTACAGCAACCAGGTGGGACGGACGTGTCCTCCGAGCGAACGCCGGCGTAAAGCCCATTTGTGTGCATTACACGATTCAACAGCCGTCGCTTGGCTGTGGCTTGTTTTGTCGGCTGGGAGGGTCGCCCACTAGCTGCTCCTTTTGTACGGCAGTGCCGGCGGCCGCCTGGCGACTGGCAGCTGCTCCTGCTCCTGCTCTTTGCTTCGTCATCGCCGGCGTCGCCGTCGCCAGCTGCGTGCACAAAAGTAACAAAATGTACTGAATGTCAACAGGCTCGCAGCACCGAGCAGAGCGTCGATTTTACATTACAATCGCTCGGTCTCTGTACACACTCATTGCGCGTTCGCTTGCGCCGGCCCCCGACTCCCAACTCCCCCTCTTTGCGCGGCACTGTGTGCGCTCTGTTTGTGTCTGCCTGCGTGTCTGTGTGCTTGTGTGTGCGTGTGTGTGTGTGTGTGTGCGCCGCGTTACTTGCGCGCGTGCTCCCCACTCCACCCAGAAACCACACAGATAAGTAATAACGGCTCCACTCTCCACTGCCGCAGTCGACGTCAACGTAATTTGCTTTTATTTACTTACTTTTTTGTTGTTGTTGTTGTTGTATTTTTTCTTCTCGTTATGTACTTTTGTTCTTTCTGCGCCTTTGGCGAGGCCTTTGCTCTCGTTTGCTTTATCACTCATGACGCTGCCTTCAAGCTGATGCTCATCGTTTGCGTGCCTGTGTGAGCGCGCACACACACAAAGGCACAAATGCACTCAACTGAGCCGCAAAATTGCAAATGCATTGTACAGTCTGGCCGCCAGTCGGCATTTGGATGCCATCGAAGCTGGTTGGGGGCGCGCGCACTAAAGCCTAAATAATGCACTTATCAAATGCATTTCGTTTTGCACAAACATTTGTTTGTCTATGCATACATGCATACATACATATGTACATATATATGTATATACATATGTGTGTATGTTCATATGCACAGTTAAAGCTCTACTAACGCACAGCTCCCTTGGCGTACATCTCCTTGCGCTGTTTGGTTTTTTTATACTCGTACAGGAAGTGAAGAGGGTTTGTGCAATGTCCGCCTCTCTGTCCGTCCGTCTGCCCGTATAAACGCAATTTTTGTTCGCAATTGTTGAAGTTACAGACTTGAAACTTAGAATATATACTCGTGGGGGCATGGCAATTCGACAAAATCTTTATATCTCCCTCAGTATTAAAGCTAGATGCATAACATTTGCTCAGGCAGTTTACTGATGACCTTATCTAAAGATCGCACAAACAATATTTCAGATACGCCTGCTGAGGCGTGGCGAATTAATACAATCTATACATATCTCCCATAATTTTAAAGTTACACGGTTTTCGGATGACCTACTCTAAGGATTGATCCGAAAATTATTTGTCAAAAAAGATTATTTTACTTTTAAATAATCCCTAATGATTACTTGCAGTAGACCCTAAAGTCTTTAAGTTTTCCATGGGAGATACTCACGCCTTGGGGCGCCGAAAAATTTGACATGAACATTTTTTGATGCCTGCTCGGTACGAGTTCAAAAATGTGTATAACTTAAAGATCTGCCTGGTTTTAGCGGAGCACGTTAGGAAATAAAAACCTTCTTAAATATATACAAATCTGATATTTTATATTTTAATTAACGTTTCCATATTTAAATAATGATAATTATGGGAAAAAACGCATGAAATAATGTTGTGATATTCAAGACTAAATGAATAGAATAGATAATTAAAAGATAAGAATACTTAGATATTGTATGTTTGTGGTACACTTGCCCATCGATGGAAACTATTTTTGTCGCTGGGGTTAACATTTATTCGTACACTTAATTGCGGAAAAGTTTTGTATATAGATATAGTATATATATATTTAAACTGTAGGTAAGTGTTGCACATGATATGTTGCTGATATGCGTTAAAATCTATATAGTCCAAAGATCTTAGCCTAGAAAAATTGTGAACGATTGCGTAAGAACAATCGTTGATATGTATGATTTACGGGACTTATAAGACTAGGATTTAGCTAAAATGCGACTTATATATGTATATATATTTAAGTGTGTGCTTTGATATGCTTGGTTGGTTTGTTAAGTTGCTGGATTTGCCTTAACTACTTATCACAGTTCAAAAAGTGCTGAGAGTCGAACCCAGTGCCTAGAACCTAGAACTCGTTAGCTTTGGGCGGATTGCCGACGGCTGTGGCGCATGCCTCCTTGAAGTTGGTGGCATTCAACGGCGCAAAATAGTCCTCGTGCAGGAATCGTATAATGTTCTCGATCGGACAGAGATCGGCCTTGTTGCCGCGACTATCGCGCGTCACTCGCAAACTTTTGCCGCCCTCGCAGAAGTCAATCTGCTGGGTAACATCACGTCCGTTGTAGACGACCCGGAAATAGTAATCCGTGTGCGCCTCGCTGCGATACACCTCGAAGGCCAGGCGGGAGGCGTAGGCGATTGTCTGGCCGTGGCTGTGCTTGATGCCCAGCGCGGCGGTCAGATATTGGAGCGTCCAGTCGTGGCCGGAGTAGAGCACAAATTTGGTGCGATCTCCGGAGATCATCTTGAGCATATAGCCAACGATGTGCCGGATCATGCCGTAGGCGCGCAGCAGGCCGGAGCGCTTGTAGTAGACGTGGCGAGCGCTGCGCAGCGACAGCTCGTCGGCAAAGGACATGAGCGCATCCACATGCGAGGGCTCCACGCAAGCGTCATCTTTTGTGGCGCCATTGGGCGGCGCCTCCGGCTCCGGCTCGGGCTCGGCGCCGGCGAAGCCGTCCTGCATGAGATTGGCCGCCGTCTCGTCCTGATCGATATTGATGACGTCCACCAGCTCCTGGTTGTTGGCGCGCGTGCTCGCCGTCTGGCTGCCGTTGCGCCGGCGACAGGGCAGGGCGGCATCGTGGCAGAGCACCGTTAGCATGGCGTCGACCACCTCGAAGGGATTCGTGACGCCGCCCTCGTTTGCCGTGTGCTGCAGGAGCGTGCCTCCAATCCACTGCATGACGGCCAGGACATCGGGACGTCGGATCAGCTGGCGATCGGCCAGCTGCATCAGACGCTTGCGCAGCACCAGCGCCTGGGCGCAGCTGCAGTCGCCGAAGCAGAAGGCCATGCTGTGCGACTCGCGCACGTTCAGCGCCAGCCACTTGTCCGCCGGCAGCAGCGTGAAGAGCAGCGCCAGCGCCGACTGGAAGGTGCGCCGATAGCGTGTCGTGAACACCACCACCTCGTCCGAGTTGAGCAGCGTGTGCGGCGTCGTCTCCTGCGCCGTGCGCAGCGCGTTCGGTTTCAGCAGCAGTCCCAGCGGATGCGCGTAGATCTGGTGCATGATCTCGCCCACGTGCAGCAGCTGGGCAATGCCTCTGCAATGGAGAGCGGAGGCGGAGAAGTGAGAAACCAGTCCAGTCGACTCGATCTTTAGCGGAAGTCATTAGAAAGCTGTCTGCGCAGTTTGGTGACTCTAGCTCTAAAATTGTGGGTGATATAGACTTGATCGATTTGCCATGCCCCCAGTGGGCGTATCCAAAACATTGTTATGTGATATTTAGAGGAGGTCTTTAGTAATCTGCTTGAGAAATTGTATGCACTTTGCTTGAAAACTGAGGGTGATAAATATATTTTTTCGAATTGCCACGCTCCCAGCGGGCGTAGCCAAAAAATCGTAAAACTTCATCTAACGCGGGTATATACGAGTATATATTCCAAACTTTAAGTCTCTAGCTTCAATAGCGATGAAACAAACTGCATTCATACGGACAGACGGACGAGGATAAAAAGGTTAGGTTTGTTTTAAATGAAAATGTTTCATTTTAGTTGTTAAGATTGTAACAAACCAAGATACAAGCCAAAACTTGAACTTAAGCATCTCCGAAGCCTCCACTTACTTGTAGGTGAGCTGCCCCAGGGGACAGCCGCGTTCTGTGGCCGGCAGCAGCGGAAAACTATGGAACGGGCCCACCTTGCTCCAGTACATGTGATTCGAGCCCGACGCCGAGCTGCTCGAGTTGTGCAGGAAGCTTCGATATCTGGCGGAACAAGATGCCAATGACTGGGCACAACGTGGTCGGGCAGAGAGAGACTCACCTGTTGACCAGACTGTCGCCATCGGCGGGCACGCCGCAGTTGATGCCATTGGCATGGACATGCGACATGGCGCCACGATCCCCGTGCCGTATAACGAGAAGCACGCCCTGCAGCTTCCAGCCCTCCAGTATGCCGCCATCATCCATGCGCGTCAGCTGTGTCAGCGGCGCGCAGCGTTCGCGATACTTGGCAAACCGCTGTGCGCTGGAGGCATCTGTGGCGCCACCAGCCCCGGAGCTGGCGGTGCCAGTGCCCAAGCCATAGATGCCGCCACCGCCGCCGCCCGGACTGCCATTCTGCTCAGTGTTGCCCATGTAGCGATACATGCCTGTGAAAAGAATGCGCGAAGTGAGCCACAAAGCACTCGAGGATTGGCTAGCAAAGTGAACTTTGAAACTTACCCGCTATCAGCAGGAATATCCAGACGCTGAGAAACACGTAGCAGTAGAAGGTGCGATTTTGCGTGGTCAGACGCGTCAGCTCCTTGAGCAGCAGCCTCATATTGAACACGACTCGCTGCACTTGCGTCCGGGGGCGGCGGCGCCCACACATAAGTATATCTACTCCAATTAATATAGCCTGCTGCTGGCGGGGCACACTGGAGGCACTGGAGGCTCTAACTGCCCGTTGTTGGCCAAATAAATCCTGGAAAATCACAAATCGAATGCGTTGAAAACAAAAAATGAAAGCAATCACGCTCCGTTCTGCCAGGCAGCTGTCAAACAGTTACGTGGAGCGTGTCCAATGGAGGAGCATGCGCAGTGGCCGCGTCACGGGCAACAGCTGTTGTTTCGAGCAGTACTTGGTTCAGTTCGCCTTCTCGTTTTAATCGCCAAAGCAAACAGCATTCGAAATACAATCGTGGTTAAATATATATGCGTTAAATATATATGCGTATAATGACAATTTTGATTAATGGCCAAGTGCGCAGCTGCCTTGGCCTTACAAATGCATAATAGAATAATGTGTGTATAGATCAGAGATCATATGGTATAAATATATAGTTCTTAGCGATATTGCTCTAATTCTGCGCAGCAGTTAGAGCCAAAATGGTAAAGTGCACATCATCCGGATCGCGGGCCATGAACTCCTTGCACACCTTGGCGGCATCCAGCAGGAATGTCTCCTCGGTGGTCTTGCCATGGCTGATGGGATACGATTTGCGTCCATCTAGCTCGTACAGTGTGTTCTCCTTGTTGACCAGCGCAATGAAATGATGTATAACGGTCTCATAGGCGCTGGCATCGGTCTGTCCCTCCTGGGCCAGCGTCTGATGATCTTCGGTGAACGCCTTGTCCTTCTCCAGTGCCTGGCCACGCTCCTCGGGCGACAGAGCAGCGCTCTTCTCTAGGAAATTCTTCAGCACGCCTTCGGCAATATTAATGCTGTGGGATATATTGATACATGAGTATATTGCTCGAATTATTATACTCCCGCACAAAGTGAAAAGAGTATATTGGGTTTATGCAATGTCAGCCTAGCTATCCGTCCGTCTGTCCGTATGATTGCAATTATTTTTACATGCTATTGAAGCTACATACTTGAAATTTTGAATATATACTCGTGTACACCCGCGTCAGATAAAGCGTATAAATTTTTTTGCTACACCCACTAGGAGCGTCGGAATTCGATAAAAGGATATTTATATCCCTGTTTTAAAGCTAGTTGCAAATTAAAAAAATTATAAATAAAAAAAAATATTTTTGCAATATAACAATAATTAGGACCACTTTCGACTATTTTATATTGTGAACAAATATTGCGCGGTCGGTTACATTCGACTTTAATGATCTTCTAAAATCTCAATGTTCTTTGAGATTTTAAATAGATCGTATGAAAATCAGAAAGCTGCGAATGGTATTCAATTAATTTCCAGAGATTTTTAAAAAACCAGTTATTTTGCAATTATTTGCCATAAACTTGTATGTGTTGAATTTGTAAAAAGATGTTAAAATGAAGCTTGCTAGCTTATACGGTTTGAACTGAGCGTACATCAGCAATCAATCAGCCAGTCAATCAATTATTTAGGTTAGTTATAAACAAAATGGCGCTTACTCCTTGTTGTTGGCCACACTGTGGATAAGGGCGACGGTGCCACAGGCGTTGTGGGTGAACTGGCGCATGTAGAACAGATCAGACGGATGCTTCTCCGGCTCGGCTGCAGCCTTGATGCGCTCATGCTCGTCAGCGCGATGCTTTTCGTACTGCAAAAACACACACACACACGCACACATTAAAACACTGAATGACTAAGCAATTAAATAAAGAGTAGGACCTACAGCATCGCTAACGGGGAAGAGCAAGATGAAGGCCTTCACGGGCTGCGGCAACATGCCGAGCAATTCCTCGTCCAGGCCGATGACGTCAGTCAGAGACCAGGCTGAGGACACGCCCAGCTTGTGTATGTATTTGGTCAGTACCTGGAATGGGAGACGGGACATCATGGCGTCCAATTGGTAATCGAATGGCAACGGCAAAATTTGCAAGCTTTTATTTAGATCCAATTTTTTGGACGCCTTATAGCGACAGCTTAAGCCAGTTAAGCACTCACCTCCGGGTTAGATTCCAATGGTGTCCAGCTCGACATTTTGATAAAAAGAAATTTAATTTTTTTTGCGGCGCTTTTCGACAAACTTTGTCTGGACGTATTTCGGAAATGTCTGAAAATGATTACCGGCACTTTTTTGACACTTCGATTGAGTGTGCTTGTGTGTGTGTCATGTACGCGCCGATAGCAATCGATTGTCAGGACAGGCTCTCACACGAGAGCTACACGGAACCAGTTCGCTGCTGTGCAATGTAAATATAAAATATTTAGATTATTTTACGTTATTTAACAATACAAGTATTTTTGTTCAGTATTTTTTGTTTTGAGTTTTACAAGTGTTGGCGGCTTAGTAGTAGGTGTTGTCCAAGTTAACTTCCCTGCTTAAAGTTACCAAATTGCATTTCGATAAATTAAATAGAGATGGGAGATATGTCGCAATGATAACAATTTTGTATTATCGGCAGCTGTCAGCTGCTCCAATTGTTTTGTTTTTCTCTCCCTTTTGTTTTGGTTTAGGCTGCAACAAAATTTTAAATTTCCATTTTCACATAACGTTAACTTTGAGAATGGATCTTATGAATACTTCCTTAACGCCAGTGCGCTGTGAGTTTCAAAATACACAAAATACACAGTCTTAACCCATTTTGATATGTTTATATTGCTTTCAGTTGACAGCCAGCGCATTAAATCCCCGATTAAACACGACGCCAATTTGGCCACGTGCAAGGCCCGGCTGGAGGGATTGGTAACTGATTTGCAGAGCAACTATGCCAAATGGCAGCTGGCCCAGCAGCGCGGCACCTCCTTGTGCTATGCCATCGAGGCGAGGAAGGCGCGCTGCTTGGAGAATTCAGGTACGGAGGGCGGCTATTATCCGGAGGATCTGCACAAGCCCTGCGACAAGCTGGCCATAATCACGTCGATCTTTGTCGACATCTTCACCAACACCCGCGAGATCTTGCGCCAGCTGCGTGCCCTCACCCTGCTCGCAGGCGTCGCAACGAACGTGATCTTCTATCGCACCTGGAAGCTGACGCAGTTCGTCTCGTTCACCGAGGAGCTTCTGCTGCGTTACAAACAGGAGACGCTGGTCAAGCAGCGGGTGATGCGTAAGTTGAATGAGAAATCCTCCTGAAAATATAAACCTACTAGCAGAAGTTATCTCTTGTGGCTTTTCTGCTCGATATTTAGAGAAGGTCTTCAGAAAACTGTCTGCCAAATTTTGTGACTAGCTCTAAAATTGTGGTGTATCCACAAAAATGTTTGCGATATTTAGAGGTAGAGAAATCTGTCTGAAAAAATTTGTTCCCACTAGCATTAAGAATTTTTAAAAAATCCCCTCTTAAAAAACAGATTCAACTTCTAAGCTTTTACGGCTCAGACCTTTACCATTCTATCAGTACAATATTCAATTTTAGACATCTTGCATCAATCTTACAGGCAACATAGCGCACAGCACTAATAAGGAAAAACTCATTGCGCACACTACAGCCTGGGAGTTTCCGGAACACGTTGATGCCTATGTGAACTTGGTATTTCTGCTGCTGGCAGAGGAGGTCAAGACAAAGTGAGCCATTCTTGGATTGAACCGCATTTAGACTGTTTTAGCTTTTAAATAATTGTATGTGTATAATAAATTTATTTGATTAATGTTTTGAACATTAACATTAAGCTAAACCTAATGAGTTTTCATCAAATAACATTTACCTTTTTTGTTCAGAAAGCCCGTTTTAATACTTGAACAGACAAATTGTATCTTAAAAACTAAATACAAATTATAAGCTGAGTTTCTGGAACAAATTCGAGCTTACTTGTTAACGGAAGCATGTGTATATTCGAGTTTGTTTCGAGAAATTCTTAAAATTACATTTGAGAACATAGAAAATGGTTTCCTTCAATGGAATATGCGCTTACAGTCTAATAATTTTTTGGAGTGCAATAATTGCTGCAAATACAAATGCAATTCGGTAGCAAATTGTTGGAATGTTTTAGATTTTTACAGAGATTTTTTCAAGACTCGGACTGTTGCTGCGCTTCGACCACCACCAGAACCAGGCACAAGCAGATCCCAGCACCATGGCCGTGAAGTATATGAGCTTCAAATTGCGCTGCAAGGAGAAGAGTGATTAGTAAATGAAAAAGACTGTGTTGTTCCGTTTGACGCAACCTCTTTTGCTGGCGTAGCACTATCCGCCTGCTCCTTTCGCCGTCGATCTTTGGTTAGCTGTTCCAGCTGACGCAAATCTGCGGCTAGCTCGTCTGAGATCGATTGGACGCTGTTCAGCGCCTCCAACGCAAAGCGACTGGCATAGCGTTTGTCGCCGACAATCACATCCTCCGGCGGCATTACCTGCAGCTTGTAATTGGTGGCCGCCAGCGAGGAGCGCAGGTACATGACGTGATTGGCGGCATTGCCAACGATTTGATTGTTGTAGCCCTGGGCTGCCTGCGATTTGCATATGTATTCGTAGCTGGGATCCTGGTTGGGCATCATGGCGAACATGTTGATCAGTTCGTTGCGCTCTTTGCCCGACGTAAAGCCGAACATTTCTAGGTCTGTGTCTGTCAGCGACGCCAAGTCGCGGAAGCTGATGTTCTGCTCGAGCAGCTTGTCGACGTTATTGCCGTTGACATAGCTCTGGCTCGATGTGGTCAGCAATGCCATCAATGCATCTCGCTCCCGTTGCGCGTTGGGTCTCGGCTTGGCCTTCATCCACGGCCGTCTCTCATAGCCGAGAAACGCGCTGTCCAACTCCTGCTGCTGTGTGTATCTGTGGAAGTCCTTGCTAGCATCGAATTGCACTGCAGCTGGCAAATTGGATGTTGATAACAATGGCACATTATCAGCGGACATATTCAGGCTATTGTTTGTTTTTCTCTAACTCAAAAGCAAATTGTTGCTATTTAAACCTACAGATATATCGATATCGACGATGTGATTGTATCGATTTGTGGAAGAAGTATCGTGTTCGGGATGGATTGTAGCGAAAGCAGTGCTAACCAGGGCTGCGTATCCAAATTAAATGGTTACTTATTCGGTTCATGCTTGAACCAGTGACTTGTCTTTATGTTTATATTTAGGAACGATTACTTATTTTTAGCAATAGTAACGAAAAAATTAGAACCTGTACGGTTCAAAACCGAATGATTTTATTTTACTGCTATTGTACTTCAGAGAAATTGCATTGACATTGAATCTCAAGATTTGTATTTTTATATTATGGTCAACAATTATTTATATACAAAAATAGCCTTAATCTAGTTATCTTTTTTATCCGCAGCTGCTGGTGGTGGCCTGTAAATTGTAGGACCCGTTGCCGCTTCCTTCAGCTTTTCCATGAACAGCGCCTTCTTTTTATCGTCGGCGTTGTAACGGGCCGTCGCCGACGAAGATGCCTTAATACGCTCGATCTTGTCGGCGTTGGGCTCCGTTAGCAGCATCAAGCCGTAGCCAACGCCGCCGAAACCGAGCAGCCACAGCACGGATTTGATATAGGGATTGCTGGCCATGTTTATATGGGTATTGTTATTCGCTCTTCTTGAATTGTGCCACTGCAGTGCTCCAATGAGTTGCGTCTGTTTGCCGCGCCTTATTGTCGCCAACAATCTCACCAATTTTATAGTAATAATCAAGCGCAAATGGATAATTTTCGTTGATGTACCGGCGAAAATCTTGGAGTAAAGCTCGAATGGTCAGCGGCAAGCTTATGTAAAACAAACAGTGGCACTCACCTTGGTCCGTGTTCATGCGGTAGTAGAGTCCGTAGCTGGCAGCGAAGCAGACGGCTTCCAGCACGAAAAGTGTCTTGGCGCTACCTTTGATGAATCTCCAAATAGCGGGTTTGGGCGTCTTGGGCAACATTACAAACTAAAACAAATGCAGACACGTATAAAATATTAAAAGCACAGCACCAACAATTGCTTACGATGCCTCGTGCAAAAGTATCGCAATGGAATATCGACAGCACGAGTAAATTACTCGATGGTTTAGCAGGTAAGTAACTAAATAAAATTTCGCTGCCATTTGAATAAATAACCGTTAGGTATGACCTGACTATTATTGATTTTATTATTATTTATTGTAACTTATTGTTGTATTGATATTATATTAACTTAAAATAGGATCATTCAATTGCATAAGTTAATTTAAATTAAAAATACGAATTGTTAACTTTATTAAGTTATGTGCTTCTGATTCAAAAGTTTAAAACAGATTGTTAGTTTTTATTTTAAAGCTTTAAGGTCTGCATCTATTATTAAACAGTTAAATTCAATTGGAATTGTTTTCAGCATTAGTGACGTAGCTGGGCAGAGATGTAATTTCGATAACTCTTGTGTTATCATTATCGGCGCACAACTGCAATACGTAACAGCGCACAAAAGTAAAATCCGAACGTGCCGCTTTCAACGGCATACAAAATAAAAAGCAGCAGCCTGTTGTCTGAACCCTATATAAACAACACGCTACAGCGCATTTGCCACAAACGTGCACGAGCCGAGCAAGTGACAACAGCGCGAGATCCAATAACAATACCAACAACAACAACAATAAGAACCAGAAAAAAACAAACATAGTTACCGGTACTTTGCACAACTGAAAACAAGAACAGTCCAAACTTGAACTTAGACAAAATGCAGTCGATGGCAAAACAATCGCTGCGCGCCTTGCCGCAGATGGGCAAACAAGGTGTGTGTTGTGTTGTGTGTGCAAAGTGCAATCCCAGTTCAATATAATTGTATTTTTATTTGTAAACAGTGAGCTGCCTATCTACCAGCTGCGCCTGGCGGTCGACAGCCGGTGGCAATGACAGCGTCGTGGAGATTAAGGAGCCCAAGACGCGCACCGAGAAGTTGATGGCCTTCCAAAAGAAACTGCGCGCTAAAACGCCGCTGGGCAAACTGGAAGAGTTCTCGCGTCATCCGTACCAGGAGAAGGAGCCCCTCAAGCCGTGGCCAAATCAAACAAATCCCCATACGGGCGAAATTGGCGGACCCGCTGGACCAGAGCCCACACGTTATGGCGACTGGGAGCGCAAGGGTCGCGTCTCCGATTTCTAGTCCAGCACAACATGTGCCTTAGCTCGTAGTTAGGTATCTTTTTCAAATGCCTAGAATTAAGATTATCAAAACAAAAACCAAAACAAATTGTATACTCGAAAGCATTATTTTAAAATGTATAAATGTAGGAATAAAAATGAAAAAATACACATATATTTAAACAAAATATTTAAATTAGTTTGTTGACTGATCCATTAGCTCAGCAATTAAGCGCTCGCTGAGCGCCCACAACTGCTGCTGCAGTGCCGTATTCCTGGCCAGCTTGCTGGGTTCGCAGAAATAGCAATTGTTAAAGTACAGGCCCGACAGACCGGTCAACTCGTTTGCTGTGGCGCAGTAGATGCTCGTGGCGGCCGCCTGTTGCTGTATGTGTAGGGAATTACAAATGCTAAGTGAAAGTCTGGGCCAAGTGTGAAACAGGGACTCACCAGCGACTTGGTGAAGGGTCGCACAATGGCAAAGAGCAGTCGATACAGCCAATAATTACGCGACAGCTGTGTGGAAACCATATTGCCAGGATGAAGCGAGAATACCGTTATGCCGCGTTGCTTCCAGCGCTGTGAGCAGTAAAGATAAATTAGAAAATGGGGTCACTAATATGACATATATATGTATAAATAGATATGTATACAAATTTGCCGGGCATGACTCACTTGCGCCAGCTCCTGGGCAAACAAGACGTTGCACAGCTTGGCATTGTTGTAGGCCATCATGCTCCAATATTTCTCCGCTGGCGGTGATATATGCTGCAGCAGTAGATTGTCCACGGGCAGATTGGCAAATCTGTAATTTATGCAGAGTGGGGGCAGGCAGGGGGGGGGGGTACAAGAAATTCGGGTTACAATTTAAGACGCAATTCTGGAGTGGTTGGTTGTTTTTGGTCCCCCGCATATTTTATTTTGTTATTTCTGTACAAAGCCGGCTCAGAAAATATGCATATGTGTACAATGATGTAAATAATAATAGAAACGGCTGCTTTTTATTTATGCCAAGCTAAAATTATGTTCAGTGAATTAATTTTGTCTCAAATGTTATAATTTTTATTTAAGTTTCATGTAAAAAAAAAACAATAATCATATATAAGAAATACATTTTGTTTTTTGGGCTTCGAAAAATTATAAAGATTTAAAACTAACAAACGCATTGTTTTCTCTTCAAAATTTATAGTTGAAAGATTTATTTTAAGCAAACGAACACACACAGCTAATATTTTTGCTGAAATAAATGTGCTTATAAAATTCATAATATGGTTTAAGCTTTTAGAAGACATGTTGTTTCTATTCATTTTTCCAACACTGTAAATATGTATGTACATGTACATATAGGAATGTAGCATCATGCAGTCGAACCCATTCTGGACTTTGCACCCACCGGCCGGACGCAAACAAGTCTTGATTGGCTTTGTCGTTCTTGTTGCTGTATTTGTTTTTGTTGTTGCTTTTTGCGGCGGCGGCGTTCAATGCTCGTTAATGAGATGCAAGAGCCACGAACAAAAGTTCAGGCCATGACTGTGACTAAGGCGCCTACATGCAAAAACAACAAAAGGTGAACCGAGTAGAACAAAGACACCAACGCTATTGAACAACAACAAGGCAGACTTTATGTATTTTTTTATGCCTTGCATTTCCTTACAAGCTGTAGCGCATGCGCAGGTCGTAAAGGCCGATTAGCTATGTGTTACAAATCAAAGCGCGCAATTTTATGGACTTTGAATCTATTTTTTTTTTTTTATTATTGCAGTAATCGTTGAAACAAAAACAAATATGTAAATATTTAGGTAAACATGTATGTACATATATACATGTCGTACCGTTGCAAAAAAAAAAAACAAAAGAAAGTTCATTCAAATTAATGTTATCTCGTTTGTATTTAGCAATCGTATGATAAATGTAGTTTCTTGAAGATGTACTTCAAGAGAACCCACCTGCATATCCCAATTTTAGCCCAGTTCCTTTGAATAATATCTTTTTCATAATTATAATTATTATTTATTTTGATTTCACCTACGATTCGATATCATTATCAATTGTTTTTTTTTCTCTCAACAATCAGTTTAATTAATTTAAATGGTTTTCCCATGCAAAAAAAAACAGCAAACATAAATGCGTCGTCCGGCTATGCAAATATCGCTTAGTTGTTTTTAGACCCCAATAGAAACTCTGCGTCATGCATCAAACATACTTATTTGGTCGCACAAGTCGTGCAACTAGGGTATGTGTTCTTGTAAACGTATGTGCAGTGTATTAGCGTGTGCAGTTGCTGCTGCTGGCATACATGACTTTTGGCGAGTATACACATTTGGCGCACGCGACTTTTGTGCATGATTCCACGAGATACAGTGCCACAAAGCGGAGGCAACCAGTGTTGTACGTGAGCAAAGCAACGAACGCAGAAGCAGCAACACAGCTGGAAAAATCACCTTCAACATCACAAACAAACAACGTCACTTCCATTACGTTTTTTTTTTTGCTTCTTTCCGTTGCTTCACGCGAGTTTCGATGATTTATCTGTCTAGCACAGTGGGACCAGACGCGGCTTTGTTAAAACATCAATCATTCGGAATGCTCTGAACGAAACGAGACATTAGTTAACAGTCAAATGTGGCCTGTGTACCACTGTGCTGGTACGCGCAGCACGTGAATTGTGTTTATGTGCGCTTGTGGTTTCAGCTGATATGGCGACGCATGTGTGTATGTATGCATACGTTTGTGTGCATGCATATACATTACATACATATGTAAACAATCTTTAACACCCGCAGTGACGATCGCCACAGTTTTTATTAATCAACTATTTGACACGCCGAAACCAGTTACTAGTTACTAGATAACTACCAAAATAACTGATAAGTAACAAGTTGAAAAAAATATTAAGTTACTAAAAGCGTTGCAATTGCAGTGCATAACATTAAATTGCCCTGCAATATACTACATATGTATGTATGTGGGCGGCTACAATTACAGTGGGAAATTGGATTGGCCTCCGCTGTGACAAACTTGCTATATATAGATTTATGTATTATTATTATTAATATTATTGCGTATACTGCGCGTAGTAAAAAAATGTAAACAAATGTGATTTCAAAGCGGAGTTCAATTGCGTTTCGCCTTGAAGTCGAGATTAAACAGAAACTCAAACAAAAACAAACCTAAACAGTTACTTCAAGGTCACAAATTTGAAGAGTTATCGTGGCTTTAAGGCATGAGACGCGGCTCTGAGTAAAATTGAATACAGTCGACGCTGGGAAATTGTAAATTTCAATACCAATTGACAATAGAAACCTTGAATTTAAATGACTTACATACATACATATATAAAAAAAATTAGGAAAAAAGTATATTTCTTATCGCTTGAAAATTCTGAGTATTATAATACTTAGTTTTTCTTGATAAAGACAAAATAAATACTATTTTATTTATATTGTCTTGGATACAAACATTGGTTTTTTTAAAAATGCAATTATTTTTCGCTAAGCTAAAATTGTTCTTTTGGAAAATACATTACTAAAAAAACTAGACTATTTTTAGGGGTTCGTAGCTCTTTACACGCATTTCCCAGCGTACATTTTTCACTTTATTCATTGCTTCTATTAATAGTTTAGCCGCAAACGCATCGACGCCAACGCAATGCAATAACAGACACGAATCGGACCAAAGTCCAAACGTTAAGTGCATTAAACTTGCTAAAAAGAAATAATGGCATATGCAGTTTGAATATAAGCAACAGTGGCGGTCATTAAAATTGACCTAGTGCCGTATTCGTTTAGATGTATGCTGTTGCTACAAATCAAGTACAGTGGCGGCATTTAAAGTTGAACTACTGTCATATTCATTCTGGCAAAAGTTGTTGATACAAAATATATACAGTGGAGGCAATAAGAATGAGCTATATCTTTATAGCTATTATTATGATAAATGTTTGGCTATGCTCACCTGTGCGATTCGGAGGAGAGCACACAATACGCGTGCTATGATCAAAGAGCGCCTCCAATTGCAGCGTTAGATAGAAATGCGATAAATGCGATACTTGGAATGTTGCCTCGAGCCCATCGACCGTTTTCGTATAGGGCAGAGCGAAGACGCCGGCATTTAGTACGAGATAATCAATGTGACTGCAACATTAAACAAAAAGCATCAGTTATAAATGGCGCTTGCACCCTTTAACCCATCCACCCACCTAGTGGTCTGCTTAATCTGTGCAACAAACTGCTGCACGGCGCGCAGCGAGCCCAAGTCCAGGGCGACTGAACGACAGCGGGCACGTGCCGCTGGCCGCTCCGCGGCGATGCGCTCGATGGCCTCCGCGGCGGATGCCAGACTGCGGCAGGCAAAGATTATCTCACAGCCGTGTAGGGCCAGGGAACGCGCCGTCTCAAAGCCAATGCCACAGTTGGCACCCGTTATGAGCGCCACACGGCCATGCAGATCTTTGCCATGCAACACCTGCAGCGCTGTGGTGCATGAGTCAAATCTCTGACGCACTTGCGCCACGTTCAGCGTGGGCTCCTCCACGGCAAAGGCCAGCCGTGGATCAATATTGGTGCGCTGCTGCGTCTCTTTGTTGTGGAACATGAAACGCTTGCTCTGCTCATCGTAGTACTTCTCCCAGCCAAGGGGCAGCTCGCCGGTAATGCGTTTGGCGCGCCCCGTTCTCGGATGTGTCCACTGCGAGGTTTTACTTTGTTGACTGCAAATAGTGGAACTTTGTATATGGCCCATGATTTGGATTGGGTATTTGAATACTTACTTTACGTAGCAAACGACGCCATCGTCGGTGGCACGCTCTTCCCAGCCAGGCGGCAGCTCGTCTTCGGAGTCAGAGTCGGGTAGTGACATCATTTTCGCTTTGTTATGGGCAATATATTTGGGCTGGGTTTAAAGGTGCACTTAGTTTTTAGCTCGACAGGCAACAAACTGTTATCAGCTGTTGTGCAGGGCTGGCAAACATAGACCGTTTTGCCATTCACCGTGAGTGACAAGCTATCGATACAACCGCAACTTACAACTATCGATGAAATGAAGCGCGTGCTTTGAAATACATCAAACATTGTTTCTTTTTTTTTCTGTAAGCAATTGCAAGTATTTGTTTCAGTTATTCTAGTTAAAGATCATTTTTATTTATCTTTTTTAGATTAATAGGAGCAATTATATTTGTACACTAAGTATATCTTTTAACATACTCATAGTTATATATGTACTAACAATGCTAAAACAGAACATTTTATAAATACATAAATACACTCAATTCATTGCATCAGGCATGCTTCTTAAATCTAACTACTTAACTTGCTAATTATAAAGATATCTTAAGCTCTAGTTCACCTTCTCGGTGCTTGCTCTGGCCGTAGGCGGCTCATTGATCACACCGTAGAATAACGGTAGCTTTGTCAGGTCATTTCGCACCATCACTATGAACGGTGTCTCGGCCCGGAAGAGCACTTCGGGTCCGGACTTTTTCAGTATGGCAGCCGAGGCGGCGGCCGCCTCAGTGCCCTGCTCGTTCACAACAAAGTCCACCTTGTGCAGAATATCCGAAACAATCAGATCGGAGGGCGGCGTCGGCGTCTGTGTCGCCGATGCGGCCTGACGCTGTGCCGCCAGATTTCGCAAGCTGTCCAGGCTGTCCTGCTGTCCTGTGTGGGATCGCCCCGTTCCTGGTGCCGCCGCCGCCGCCTTGGCAGCCGCCTCGTTCGTGCCAATCAGCGATAAATCGCTCTGCACGGGATTGAAGATGCCGCCAATGCCCATGCGTTGCAGCATGCTGTGCAGCTTGAAGGATTCGGTTATGTGCAGCTTGGGGAACGCTATGATCACCGAGCGTCGCGACATCTGGCTAATCATGTGCTCAATGGTGTCGGCGGTCAGTCTTTGCTGCAGATACGCCAGCTGCTCCACGGACGAGCGCATGGGCTGTATAACGTACATGGTGGTCAGGTTGCCGTGATAGGGCAGTCCAATAATCCGGCAGTTCAGCTGCTGATCCTCATAATAGGGAAAGGCGCCGGCACCCACCATCATCTCCACGGGCAGCACGGGCTGAGTGCCCTCGCCATTCGGATAGAAATCCTCCACTTTGGTGGCGCCGCCAATGAAATCGATCTCCCACTGGGCCTTAAAGTACAGCGCATTGGCCATTATAATGCGTGTGTCCTGTGGCAGATCTTCTGCTATGATATCTTCGATTTTGCCCCTTGTATGCTGCTCCACCCACGAGTTGATGTGGTATCTCGACGTCGCCGGGCTGTTCCCAAAGTCGAGCGACTGCACTTCCGATTTGTAGACCTGGCTGATGGCATGTCTGTCGAGAGGAATTCGAAATTATTTTTAAATCTTCATAATCGGATTTGGATCAAAATATATGCAAATTTTTAAAACTTATCTGAAAATGCTAAATTGAACTGAATTTACATAAATAAATTCCAAAAATTTCAAATATGTTTCGGGCTCGAATATTCCTAATATTTGTAACCAGTATTATATTGAAAAATCCACTGATAATAAATAATAATGTTTAAATACTCTGTTTGCAAAGTGATAAAGAGTGTATGGGTTTTGTGCACTAACTGCAGGAATATCGTATAAATGATGTTAAAACTATAAAATCCAAAATTTGAAATTTTTTTGAAACTTTGACTAAAAAATTATTATGAGCAAAATTTGCTATAGAAACAAGGATTACACAAATAATTCTATTTTAAGCAATAAAACTTGTTTTAATAATTTTATTTTGATAAAAATTGGTCAAATATTAATTTTTCACTTTTATTTAAAGGTATACTTTTTTTAAACGTTAAAAAATAACAATTTAATTGAAATTTTGTATTTAAAAGTCAGGAAATAACTGCTATATTTTTTTACTTATCACATAAATGAATATAATATGCGTTACATTTAAAAATGCATTTATACATACATATATACCCGTAGATCATACTTATATATGTATATGCAAACATCATTACAAATATGCAAAATATACAAATCACAAGATATTTGAATTAAATTTCTATTTTGTATTTTATTTTTATTTTTTATGCTCAACTTGTACTGAAAAAGTTGAAAATAACTGTTATGCTTTCAGTGTTTTGAAAAATATAAAAAATACTTGGTCTTTCATGACTCTTAAGAAAATAATAATTTTTTGTGCAATATAATAAATATTATAAATTATTATTAAAAATTAATTTTTAAGTTAAAGCCTTTAGCGCCGCTGCAAACCGCAAAAATCTCTTATCTAACACAGCTTGAGAATTAGAGCCGAAAAATTGTACAGACTGATTACGTAAAAGCGCAACTAAACATATTAACTGAATGAAGTTGTTTAAAGAGTATGTAGAATTCGTTCTTAATTGCCTCATTGTTAGGCAGCTCGCATTTATCATATAATCCATCATAAATATTTATACTCAAACTGGAAAGGCTGCAACCGGCAGGTATTTCCATGCACAGCTCAATTAGATAACTCACCTGTAGTCGGGGTTGAGGCTGTAGCCGTGCTGCACGAAGAGTCCGTTGGCCACATGCACCACCTGGGGAGCGTTCCGGTTGCGCGGATAGTTGCGCAGGCTGCGCCGTATGCTGTCGCTGTGCCAGGCATCCAGTTGGCGTTCCGGCGCGGTTGTCTGCCTGGTCGGCTGCTGCACATCCTGCAGCATCAGGCCGAACTGTTCGTGCAGCTTGACCGCGTCCGTTTGCCCGAACACCGCGATCAGCTCCGAGTAGCTGCGCCCCTTGGCGCCCAGCAGGAGCAGCGCCAGCGCGGACACAATGCTCAGCGGCGAGAATATTGTTGTTTTGCGATAGCTACTGTTAATCTGATTCGACAGATTTTGCGCAAAGGTCAAAACATGTCGCGCTATATCATCCGAGGCGGTCACATCCACATAACCGGCTCCGGCTCCGGGTGCGAGTGCAAGTGCGGGCAAACGGGCAACGACTTGGCTAGCGACAAGGCCAGGTGATAAGAGCGGTGCGGCCGTGGCCAGATAGGCTGGCGCCGCAGTGGACTGTCCATAGTCGTTGTTAAACTGCTGCAACAGTGCAGCATTCTGCGGATTGCGCACATCGCGCCACAGATCGAGATCGGAATTCCCAATGGAAAACAGGCAGGCGACGGCCAGCAGGCCGTAGCACAACGAACGCAACATTTACTAAATTTATGCTTATCTTCAGTTACGACTATTATTTATATATACACATACATATATATATATATATAGTATGTATATGTGAGTGTGTATCTGTGTTTGTTGTGAAAACGCGAAACAAACGCGCTGTTGACGCCTTTAAAGCTGCTGTTTAACTGAGCTTGTCGCGCTCGGCGCACTTCAATTTATAAGTTGATGCGAAATAAAAAAACTCGTTATCAACAAGTGCGATTCGCTCGCCCGCCTTCCGCCCCGCCCACCCCCTCAACTCCACAACAGCACCTGCTCTCAGGCTCAGCTCAGCTCAGCTCAACTCAGCTCAACTCAGCTCAACTCGACTCGGCCTAACGCTCTCCGGAGAGTTTCGCGTTTTCCGTCCACATTGATGACAATGGATTGGGACGACTCATTGCATTGGTGTTTTTTATATATTTATTTTTTTTTATTTCTATTTTTTTTAAATGCTGGGTTATACCCCGTTTTTGTTTACATTGTTTGTGCTGCACTCTGGTTGCTCATGAAAGCTGCCCAGCGCTTCGCAAATGGTTGATCCAGTTACGTAGTTTGAGTTCTGATAGTCAATCACGGTAGCTGCTGGCTTCAGCCTCTCAAGCTGAGCTGGGCGCGTATCCGAGCACGATCGAAAATATCAACAACAACACGAGAGACGCGTGCGAATGAAGTTCACGTTTAGTTGCTGCGTGTTCCAAGTTAAGTTTCGTAAATTCAAAAATAAATATTTCATTTTGAAAATTTCCCAGAAATCTGATTTGTGAACATAGTGTAAAACATTCCCAAAGATGAATTTAAACGGAATTCAAAATAATTTGGAATATACTTTTCAAATGTTTTTTCTAAATTTAACTAATTTAAATCAAAATAGCTAAACACAATTAATTAAATTTGTTCTTTTTAAATGGATTTTTTTTAAATTTAACTAATTAAAATCATTTTTAAACAAACTGTTATAAACATTTTTTTTTTTATTTTTACATTGAATGAAAAGTATATTTTTAAAATATACTGGTATTTAGTAATACATTATTGACCTAGCTCAACAATAAAAATATTAGCTGCTCTGACTTCCGGCTATATTCTACAAATATTTTTTTTAATTTGTACACGTTTGTTATTATTTAAATTATTATGTAACTCAAAGACCGTTTGAGTTCTCCAGTTTGTACTATTGTTAGTGTGCTTGAAATTTAATAACAATTAATTCTAAATTGAATACAAAATATTTGTCAAATAATTTTAACTTAAATTAAAATTACAATTTTTCTAAAATTTTTTTGTTTTTTTTTATTTAATTTTTAAATATTAAGACGCGTGTTGAGGGTTCGTGTCACGAGCGATGAGCACGACACGCGCCCAACTCAACACTCAACTAAATATTCAACACTGAACGCGATGATTCGCCTTTGCGGATATATATTTATATTATATTTATTCTAACTTGATTTTCAAGTCCGCTCTTCAACTGCCATCGATGCGCCCAGAATGTTAATGGCTAAGCGCTCTCTTTTCGTTTCGGGCCATAACTGTTTGGGCAAATATTAACAGATTGACGCGGGTATTCATATTTATAAACTCTTCACATACTATGCAAAAAATTCATATTTGTGACAATATTCAGCGTGCTGCTGTGTTGCATGCCAATAAGCATCATTGTTTGATTTACTGACTATGCGTATTATCAGAAGATTTGTCATAGTCCGCTTGGGGTTCACTGGGAAAGTTTGTTTGCCATAGGCTTTGTGATAATGTGGGTGTTTCCCCCTTCTAAAAGTGAAATATAGTTCTTTTGCATGAACGTAAATGCTAATTTGTTAACTGTAGCTGGTAAATTTTGTTCATAAAGCTTTTACAAATCAATTTCTAAGATTTGTTATTTGAAACCTTTTTCCAATAAAGAATTCTGCAAAATTTCATAAATGTTTTTTTTTTTTGCAAATTAATCATTTTTGCATTTCAACTTAATCTGCAGGTTGGGGAATTGGAAATGAACTTTTACATTCAAGGGGCTTTGGGCATAACGGTTTAAATTAAATTTTGTATTTAGCTTGATAGGCATAATGTATTAAACAGGTTTATTCAATCCAGAATACAGATTAGAAAAGAGAAAATGTTTGCCATCTGAAGCACAACCCAAAAATTAAGAGGAACATTCTACAAATAAATTGAGTTTTATTATTTTTTTTTTTTATTTATATTATAGTCATTATCAACCTTATCAACCACGCAGGTGGGGTTCGAACCCGGAAACTCACTTTTTCGTTGCCTCAACAACACAAATAGCAAGGACTAAGAGCTATATTTAAAAAATCAACAAAGTCAGTTGAATAGTTGGAAATTCCAAGACATTTTTCATTTAAATCATATTTTATTAAAAATCGTAGCTTTATAAATTATTAAAAGTACCAATCAAATACATATGGCATATTCAATACTTAGTGCAAAACATATTATAATCTTGTATTTTTCTAATTTTCGAATATACAGTGAAAGCTCTACTTTTAAAAACCTCCATAAAAAACCTACATATTTTGATTTTTTTTTTCCGACATATATTCATATCAGCCACAAAGAGAACTTGCACTCTACCAAGTCCAATAAACATTATCGATTTGCTGAAAACCTAGCTTCTCAAACATTTTCCGTGACGGTGTGTTCTCTGTGATGACAGGCGCCCGGACTTCATCGCCCAGTTCAGAGATTTTCTTCGATAAGTAACGCACCATCAAACTGCCCAGGCCAAGACGCTTATGAGACTCCAGCACTTGAAGCAGGCCCAACGCTCCAGTTGGCAATCTGCAAAAGACAAGAGTTTCTTGCAAGGTTCACTTAAATAACCCAAGAAAAAGAAACTACCTCAAGCACCAAGCTACTAAATTGCCATCAGCTTCATAAGCGCCAATTGAAACGTTGTTGACGATCAAACGTTTGACAATCTCCACACAACCTTCGGAGCGATGTGGCCAGATATCGTTAATAGTTGGCGCATCTCTAGTGTCCAAGCTGCGCAGCTCGAGCCCAGCGGGTGGCCTTTAGAAATACCAGTGTTGATAAAGTCTCAATAATTGATGCAAGTGACTAACATACTCAGTTGAGAATGTGGCAACAATCTCCTTGCTGGCGATGTACCAAGCCGTCTGGTTTGTTTGCAGCTCCACATTCGCAAATTTACGTTTATATACATCAACTGCCGGCAGAAAACGCTCGCCGTAGGCGGCAAGTATATAACTGTCCGCTTTGGTTGTCAAGCAGAGCAGAGCATTTGTTAAACGATCCAGATCCACGCTTAATGTATTGAACGAGACTTCTTTCAGCGTAGGTCCATTGTTTGCCTATAAATTATATTTTTTTTTATATGGCATGCTTTTGTTATTTCTACGAAAACTACGTACAATCATTATAAAAGTGCCATCGTTTTGCCAGTCATCGTCTAGCGAATAACATTTGACCGTATAATCAGGATATTTGGCCAACCATTTAATATAATTGTTTATTAAATGATATCCAGTAGATTCAGATCTTTTCTCCGCATAGAGTTTGAGCAAATTTTTCCACTCGCTTGTCCTTATCTCGACAAGGGAATGTGAACCAGATTCCAGCCAGCTGTAGAGCTACAAAACTACTGAGTGCAACCAAAACACAGTTGCCCCCAAACACGAGCCAGAAATACATTCAGTTGCTCTTACTTAAGAGAATCAGTCGAGACAATCATGTGTGTATTTATATGATTGTGAGTGCTATCAAATGGCAATTCCCGTATTTACACAGTGCACATCAGAGAAATATGAGTGCCACCATAAACAATACAGCGAAGGAAGTTGCAGTCGGGTGTAGCCGACTGCGCAATTCACGTTAACAGTTTAATAACAATCCATAACAGCTGAAAACAGTTTCAATGATTGATTATTGTAACCTCAAAGCAGTGATCTTGCAACTGTAATTTTGTGAAAAAATATAGATTTTTGTAATTTGTAATTTGCGATCTTCAGATTGATCATACTTGGTTTTTAACAACATGTATACAACAATCATGTTTAAGCGAATCTGATAAGCCTAGAGCTGTAGTACGAATATATCTCTAATATATACATATAAATCATAAAAAATATATAAAATATATAATATATGTCGCCTATCACACAAATATTTAATTGTTCACGATGCCCTGACCAACAAGTAAAATTATTAATTGAAATCATCATCCGTGACATTCATACAATTGCTTTCAGATGAATCTCACAGAAGCGGTCACTGATCGCCAACTAGCTCAACAATTCCAGATTGTTTTCAAAGCGTATTGCAGTATTTGTATAAATTAAATTGAGAATTAATAAATAGGGGTCCACGGTTAATAATGTTTTGCTTATGTATTGGGAGCACTATGAAGAGATAAAATACAAATAAAATAGCAGTACATGATCTATCACATGTTAATTAATACTTTTTGCTATATGAATACAAAGCATGTACTCAACACGAAACGACACGAAGCTATCCAGAAATTTGAATTAGGCTGTTCAAATATTCGCTCATATTCAACTTCAATTCGCCGTAAACATCAAATTGCCGTTTCGTTTGGAAGCAAGTTATCGATAACTTACTTAATCCATTGAATTACAGTATTGAAAATCGCATGCACATTTAAATCTAAAATATAAAATTAACTTTGGTAATGACAATGTTTATTAATAAGATATGCTAATCCTTGTATACATATATATATATATATATATTTTTCCATATGAGCAATCGCTACAAATGTATTATAAATTTCCGTGTGCCTGATCAAAAAGCCGGCACCATGGTAAAATAGATATAATCAACGTGCTTGAATCCAAGTTTTTCGAAAAATAATTGTGATATCTCATTGCCAAATGCAATGGTGGCCACAACTTCAGCGCCTGTTGCTGCAATTTCTTGAGCCATAAAACGCACCAGAACCGAAGCGAGTCCCAAACGCCTGTAAGACGGCAAGACATGCAAATTGCTCAGGCTGCCCTGCGAGGATCTGTCAATGAGAAATAAATATAAGAAAAGTGTTAAAAATATGTTAAATGTACTACCTCAAGCACCAGGCCAACAACTGTCCGTCCTTATCAAAGGCACCCACGTTGAAGTTGTGCTTTATGCGATTGCTAATCAATGCCAGAGAATCGCCTGAGCGATGAGGCCAATGCTCATCCACTAGCGAAGCGTGTTTCATGTCCAAGGGACCGAAACTTATATCTGCAATAAGGCTGAAAAGCGTTTTAGCAAAATGTGCTTTCTTAGCTGAAAGTAAATGTCTTAACTTACCGGCAATCAAATGGTTGAATCGCCGATTGTGGTAAGTAATATACAAATGTCTCCAAATGTTCCAATTTCTTTATGCTCAGATCTCTGGCCACACAATATTGCTCCACAATAGTTTTCAAAAGATGCCTATAGCCACAAAACCAATGTCTAACATTCAGTTGTAGGGAATTGAGCAGCATTTGTAGATCAATCAAAGATCCACTTAACGTATTCAGATATATATCTGCCTTACTTCCATTACTGTGCTGTAAGACATATATCGATTATATATGATATCTAAAGGTTTCAAAACGTAGTCACAACTACTAACAATTAACACAAAACTACCATGTTCCAACCAATTGTTGTTTGTTGTATAGATTTTCAAGTTTTCTCCATGATTCGGGTGATCAATGAAACTATTTATTAAATCATAGCCCGTTAGATTTGTACGATCGACCCGATACAAATCTCTCAGCAGCGTCCAATAATCGCGAACTAATTCCAACATTTCTTAAAAGTTTTCAAATACACTTTAATCCTATATACATATATTATTTATCGTTTTAGTGCCAATGTAGAACGGGACGCTTGCTCCAGAAAATGCGTACTAATTCGAAAATTGCTTAATCTTTTTCAAAAACTACTTATGTCATTATGTACTAAATCTATGTGCTTAATACATGGGTTCCCTTTTGAATTGTCGCACAACAGCAGCAACAATAACTCATTTCTCGCTGCTTGCGAGAGGCCAAGGCCATGATAGAAGATCACCGATTCTTCACTCTCTTCACACACAGACATATGTTTAAGAATTATGAAAGTACTTCTGCAGATCTATTATAATTTGCTTGGCGATCCCCAAGTGTGACGGCAAAGAATTGCGTGCGTGCAAAATCAGGAATATCTGATATATCGATAATAAAGATCTTTTAAAATCTTAATTTATGTGAGGAACTCTTATTACTTGACAGCTAACACTATGATACAAAAATTACGGTTTGATGCGATCGTTGCCATTAGAGCTATAGTATATAGTCGTACAATGTTAATAAAATGTTGCTTTCGTATTGGGAGCTCAATAAAAGTCGTTTTTTGGTGAGTTTAATAAAGTTATTATATTTTTATAATAATAATTCTATGGAAGCTTTATTATAAAATTGAGCATTATTTTTAAGCGATCCTCGTGGGTTCGCGAAGTTGCTTTTACGCATTTTTAGTATGTGAGCAAACAGGTATAGTGACAATAGGAATGAGACATGGTAACAAATCTTATTAGACCTCCGTCCAGTAAACGTTATCAATTTTTTGGAAGCCCAGCTTCTTAAACAAATGCCGCGAGGGCGTGTTTTCTGTGACAACAGGTGCCAAGACTTCGTCACTCAGTTCAGAGATTTGTTTGGATATGTAACGCACCACCAAACTACCCAGTCCAAGTCGCTTATGGGATTCCAGCACCTGTAGCAAACCCAACGCTCCAATTGGCAGCCTGCAATCAAGAAAACCATTTTGTTTCATTTCGCTTTCTAGCTACATTTTAAATAAAATTAACCTTAAGCACCAGGCTATCAATTTGCCATCGGCATCGTAAGCTCCGACTGAAATGTTGTAGTTTATTAGACGTTTGACAAACTTTACAGATTCCTTGGAGCCATGTGGCCAGTTCTCATTTACAGTTGCAGCATCGTCGTTACTCAAGCTGCGCAGCTCAATCCCAGCAGGTGGCCTAGGAAATGACAGTGTTAACAATGTCTGAAAAGTGAAGAGCCGAGTGAAGTAGCTTACGCTGTGGAAAAAGTAGCAACAATCTCTTTGCTAACTCTGTACAAAGCTGTTTGTGTTGTCTGCTGTTGCCTGTTGTCGAATTTCTTTATATATGCATCGACTGCTGGCACAAAACGCTCCCCATAATCGTGAAGCACACATTTTTCATTTCTAGAAGCGAAACAAAGCAGAGCATTGGTCAAGCGGTCCAGATTATCGCTTAGGGTATTAAAAAATACTGCTTTATGCTGTGTGCCATTACCTATCTAAAAAAGAGGGGAAGGAAAGTTATGTACTCAAGTTTGTGCACACTTTTTAGCATGTTTTTTTATGTACAATCATTATAAAAGTGCCGTCGGTTCGCCAGTCACCATCTAGCGATAAACATTGAATATCCAAATCAGGTTCTTTAGCTATCCATTTGATATAATTGTTGATTAGAGAGTAGCCAGTTGGTTCGGTCCTCTTCTGCGTGTAAAGATTTAATAAAATGTTCCAATCGCTGGGCGTTATCTCAATAAGTGAATGAGAATTAAAATGTAACTCCTGCGACATGTCTACGTTGTCAGCACTTGAATGGAACGATGAATTTCGATAACTTGCCGGCCTATCAAACGCATCTAACAAGTGTCCATGTATTTACACTGTACAAAATTGGATTATTAACCAGTTATTATTTGATTTTAGCAATAAATAGCACTTAAATTGCATGTAACCGAGATTTTATTATATATTTATATTTATATCATTTTATTTAATGCTTAAATAGACAAAAACTCGATGTGGTTTGTGTTTGAAACCTCGATGGTTTGACAAACAAACTTTGCAGAAAGTTACTCAGATTTTGAGTAAGCAGCCAACTGTATATCGATAAATCAATCGAAATCAAATCAATTCATAAGGGAGTGCACCTCTAATGCGCTTGAATTCAATTCGCTGCGAAAATGGACATTAAAGAACTGCAACAAATTTTGCCATTAGCCTATAGAGCTTTGGACATACTGGCAAAATGGCCAAAGAAGCTAGCAACGCCTCCAACTCCACCATTATCCGAACAGCAAAGAAAAGCAGAGTCGCCGCCGCGCAAAAGGCGACGAAACAATGCAGCAACCGAATCTGAGCGCGCCAGCAATCGCAGGATTTGGGTCAAGCAAGAGAATCTGAGTCGCGATATTGATGGCCTATTTGCCACCACGTTCCACAACATGCACAACCAGGAGGAATTCCGGGAACGCACCGCCATGACGCCTCAGGTGTTTGATATGCTCTTCAGCTTGGTAGGCGAGCAATTGAATAAGAACTCCATACGCAGGCCCATACCACCAGAATGCAGGCTCTTTCTGACGCTAGTGTGAGTGGAATATGAGTGAAATGTCACCGTTTACAATTATACTTTAATTACAGCTACCTGGCCAATGCGGAACGTGTGCTGGATTTGGCCAAAGCCTTCAAAATGGGCAGCTCCACGGTGCGTTGCATTGTCCAGGAAACGAGCGAAATTCTTTGGAACACGCTGGCGCCCGCGTTTTTGCCACAGCCAAGTGTGGGGGATTGGAGGAGCATTGTCGAGAGCTATCGGGAGCAGTGGCAAGTGCCACATTGTCTGGGCGCCGTGGATGCCAAGCTTCTGGATGTATCCTACAAGAGCGAAAACGATATTATCCTGCTAGCCAGCTGCGATGCCAATCTGAACTTTACTTGCATTGACATAGCCACAGTGACCGATGCTGTGCACAATCAGCTGCATTGGCATCAGGACTTCGGCGCTCAGTTGCTCACTCAACGTTTGGGTGACCTATTGCCTGCAGAGCCATTGCCTGCCGGCGCAGAGCAGACAAACTGTGTATATACTTTCATAGCGGACACTTCGTTTCCCATGCGCGAGCATCTCGTGACTCCATATGCAGCGCATCAGCTGAACGAGGATGAGCTTAGCTTTAATCGACACTTATCACGTGCCCTGGCTGGCAGCATTGATAAGGCATTCAGTGTTCTAATGTCACGTTGGCGTGTCCTCTCGCAGCCCCTGCGTCAGAGTCCAAGCAATGCCGAGAAGATCGTGCGAGCCGCTGTCGTCTTGCACAATTTTGTCAAGCTACATGATGAGACCTACTGTCCGGCCAGTTTCTTGGAGGAGGTACCGATGTGTCCGGCCAAGCACCAGATGCCCAATGACTGGCTCGCCAGCCATCAGCAGCAGCTAGCCGAATGTAAGGCAACAACTGAATTGCGAGACCATTTGAAGAGATTAATTAGCTGCAAGCTGGAGTCCAACACATTTGAGACGCTCGTTAAAAGTGTTGAATGGGAAGACTAGTGCAATTAGCTGTGATTTTTTCCATGACTTTCTAGTATTTTAAAGACTATTTCGTCTATGCCTGCTGACAAATATATTATATACAGCAAATTTCTTTTTAATGTGCGGGCTCTAGCATCAACCATATATGAAATCAATTTAAAACCAGGAACCACAGCTATGAATAAGGAAACCGAAAAATGAAGATGCGGGCTCGGGTTTCAGTGAGTGATATTTTAACTGTAGCTTAATAATAATAATATAGCTATATTAATTTTAAGTTAAATAAAACGCTTCATTTTAACGATATACTTGCAGGGACAACTTTATTGACATATTTAATTGCAAAAAAATTAATTGGTAATACAAATTCATATTTAAATACATAAAATAAAAGATCAGATTAATATCAATATAAATCAAGATCGAACAAATGGATACAGTGATTTGAAGCATCAGCATGCACAGGCATTTAAATGGAGACGTTTGTCAAACATGGCCAACAATGAGCATTACCTGCAGCTGCAGCTTTTAGCTGCCGCTGCTGTCTACTTAATTCAACACCCCGTCGGCGCGCACGTTCAATGCATCCAGCAGTGAGCCCATGGGAGTAGATGGTCCGAAGCTTTCGATGGTGTTTGCCAGCTTGTTCTTCATGTTGCGCAGCCGCAGCGAGGCATGGATGAAAGTCACCGAAATGGGAAGCAGAAGAGTGAAGGCCGTCAACAGAACGGCGCTAATCATGTGCAAAAACAGATAGCCGGCCAGCAGAGCACCGGCCAGAATGTACCACTTTTGCTGGGCATTTTGTTGGGCCAGAATTTGATTGCCGCCAGTTAGACGGCTGGCAATGAAATTCGTTTTGGACTTGGTGCTGAAGAACTGCCAAACGATGGCAACGATCAGGGCTTGGACAACCAAGCCGCTGAGGATTTTCATCGGATTGAAAGCGACCATTATCGCATAGATGGCCAGAAAGACAAGAAAATAGTTGGTCTGATAGTACAGCAGATTCTTGACCACACGATTGCCCCACTTGTCCAAGTCCTTCAGATTGGGCAGCTGAAAGCGTGCCGAGCCCAGCACAAAATCGTCCAGAGTGCGCAGCGGCGGCAATTGCAAATTGCCGGAGAGCGCAGCGGCCGCATCGCCAACGGATGTTGTTGGTGCCGACATGGTCTTTGAGTATTTGTTGTTGTTGCTCAGTGTCTGGGGCAACTCCTGGGCCAGTTTCTGGTAGTTGACTTCGCGCAGTCCACGCTTTAATTGCTGCACTTCCTCGCGGTCGAACAGCTGAGACGCGAGCTGCCTTAACTTGGGCCGCAGGCCAAAATGACTCGATACTCGGCCTACTTTGGGCAGGAGACGTGCACGTTCGTCTGAGTTATACCAGTCGTTATCTTCGTCGAGATCACTGTAGTTGCCGTTTTGTCTGTCCAGTGTAAATCTTGGCAATATCCGCGACTTTCTGCGTAATTTGAGTGTGTGGCTTTTTATGAAGTACAACAAATATGTTTAACAAGTTGACTCATGATTTATACGACTCACACTGAGTCACCCTGTGTTGAATATTGCCTGCATGTCAGCATATCGATGTTTTACAAAAAAAAAAGCATCGATGCTCATATCGATTCTAAACTTGATTTAAAACCAATTTAACCTTATTTTAATTAATTGAAATAAAATTGAAGAATCTTTTATAATCAAAAAAAAAAAAAAAAAAAAGAATGAACAGAAATCATGCAGACTATAGAAGACTAATTATCTATGTTAACTTTGTTTGAATATAAAAACTTGATTTTCAAGATTGTTTTTATATTAATCTTTATTGTATATATTTGCTGATTTAGCGGCCGATTGTTAATGTCAGCTGTATGATATAGCAGTCCGATCCTGCCGTTTCAGGCATACGACAGTTTTAAAACTGAGACTAATTGGAAAAGAAACAGACGGACGTGGCTTAATCCACTCGACTATTGATACTGTTCAAGAATATGTATACATTATAGGCTCGGAGACGTCTCTTCCAATACGATACACATTTCATGACAAAATTATAATACCCTCTCCCATTTGATGTGATAACAAATAAATCGTTTTCGGCTCGCTTTTAAATTGCATTGCCAAATCGGGAGTTTCATTGAACTTTTTTTTATCGAAATTAAAAAATTACACAATTATTATTAATATTGCGTCAAATGGACAGCCATTTAGCGGTTATCCAACCATCAGTAGATCAATAAAATTATTCAAATTACTTTAGACAATTTGTGTTTTGTCATTAAAAGTGTCTTCATTTCTATAAAATTGGTTAAATTAAATTATTCAAAGCAACATTTGTGTGAAAAAATCTCTAAAAGAAAATGGAAAAAAAATGGAGGGTTTTAGGATTGGTGTTTCCGGGTGCCGTTAGACGAAAGTCAACATAAACATTGTTAAACAATTATGTTTATATATATTCATGATTAAATTAGGAATATTTGCGTTGTGTTTAACCTCCAACTTGCCATTCAGTTTGGACGTTAGGACTACGACTACTTCAAACTTGGTTCAAGTTATTTGGTAATGCGTTCTTTAGCTGGTAACACAATGATTTTTAGTTTTCGTTTGTTTGCTTGTTGGTTTCTTGTCTGTTCTGTTTTCTTTGTTTTCTTTTGGTGGTAGAGCTTGGTTACGCCTCCAGGTCGTTGACAAAGAGCACTTCGCGATTCTTCAGCCCGACGTCCTTGAGTGTTTTACTAAAGGTTTCGTTTGCAGAGCCCTCGGCGGCATCTATTGCCGCCTTGGAATAGAGTACACGCTTGGGAAAATTCGTTGTTATTTCGAATTCGTCCGGCGATTCGGGATGGCAGAAAAGGAAATGGTAAACGTCCTAAAAAGAAAAATGATTATAAGATTGGATTTTGACAATTACGATCAGATATGCATTTACCAAAATGGAATTTGATTGCTGGAAACGTCGCTCCAGACGCCTGCCACTGGGCAGCTTGAATACCACGGCGATGGCGTCGATCGCATCGGGAGCCGGCTCGGCGGGCACCAAATTGGCCAGCTCGATCTTCTGCCTGGCAATCTCTTCCTTGCGCAATTCCACATCGCGCCGGGCGCGCTCCTCAGCCTCAAGCAGCTGGCGCGCAGCGTCCCGTTCCCGCTGCTTCTTTCGCTCCTTCTCCTCGTCGGCCAGCAGACTCTGCTCGTAGGCTTCGTCCTGCTGGCGACGCAGCGTCTGTGTGAAGTTGCGCTCCAAGCGATCGGCGCGCGCCTGACTCAACCACACTTCGTTCACAGCTATAACCGACGCTATACGGCGCTGCAGCTCCTCCGCCGTGCAATCGCCCTCGAACCGGCCGACAACCATCATCCTATTGGCCCGCAGGCTAATCATGGCCATTAACGGGTAGCTGCGCACTGAAAACGATTGCATCACACGATAGCCCTCCGGTGTGGACACATCACATCCCCAAAGCAGCGTATGGGTGTTTATATATTCGATGATCGAGCGCGAGGAAAGCGTCTCGCGGCAAAATGAATCCACATCTGGATTCGCGCTCGGATCCGAATGCAGATACACGAGCAGAAAGCGCAATTCCTGCTTGGCATCGTTCAGTGCCTGGGCGTAGGTGCCCTGATAGAATACCGGATGCTCCGGATAACGTTCATAATACTCCCGTATGAACTTCATCACGTCGGCCAGCGGATCTGTAATGAGGCGCGGCTCATCGCCGCCGCCAAAGTTAATAAATGCACGCACAATGCCCGACAGCGTCGAGTAGAAGTACTGGAACACAAAGTTGATCACATAGCCAAGGATGCCGGTTAAGCTGCGCGGCATTGGCCCAATGCTGGGTACCCGGCTAATGGCCCGGCCGCCGGGCATATTTGCCGAGAAGATCTGTTGCAGGAAACGATCGTTGATCACAGCCGGTGCGCGCACATCCGACGAGGCCGTCAGCATGGTCGGACGACCCTCGCGTATGTTCATTTGCTCCTGGAAGGCCACCTGCCAGCGACAAAGGTCAGTTTCGAATTGTAAATTCATCGAATTGAAATTGGAAACTTACCTCGAGATCCCATTGATGTCGTATAAGCACGTCACGGCAAATGTTCATGTCCTCGATGCCAGTCAAGTCCTGAAATTGCAGCACTTTGTCCGTTTGTTCATTTGTCAGACCCTCCGCCTCCATTTTGCAGCAGCTATTGTTGTTGTTATGTTAGTCGTTGTTGTTGCTGTAGTTGTAGTTCTTTTGATTGTGTTGCTGTTGACGTCTTTTATACGTATTTATTGCCGCTTGTGGCGCGTTTGCTGTTGCTATTGGCCTTTGTGCGCCGCTGTTCGCGAAACAGATGCGCAATTTTTGTTAAATTTATATTGGCAATTTATTATTTGCACGGCCAAGACTGACTAAATAAATTGAACGAACGGAACCCCTGATTGTCGTTCATCTAACATATGTTTTTAGGCATCCGAAAGTTTAGCATTTTGCTGAGCTGTTATTAACAGCGCTCGCTTTTATTTTGTTTTCTCCTGGCATAGCCTTGTCATTACTTGATTTAAAAAACAGGTATATGTTTTAGATATTTGTTATTCAATTCGGTTTTTATAATAATTGGGTGGTTCTGCTTTGATTGTAAACAATTCAACGAATATGACAACAATGCGAAATGGGCAGCTGTAAAGCGCTGTTATTAGTGCTGCCAAAAGAGCCTGTTATTTAACATTATCGATTCTTTAATTAGGCTTGAATGTGGGAGCGAAGGCACGAGAAAAAATTCGGAGACATTTTTAAAATGATCATTTTTTTTACAACATTGCTTGAATATTCATAAAAAAATTTGCATTATTTTGCTGCGGAATTGTCATTTCGATAGACCAATAGAGATAACATGCACTAAGTGCCACTCATCTCTAATTCACTTTGCGGCAACTGTTACATTACAGCAATATTAAAGCTGTTGATTGCGCACAGCTGTCGCTGTTAGCGTTGTTTTATTTGTTTACGTTGGTTTTGTTTACCAATTCCTGCGCGTAAAATGAGTGCACGCGCTCACAAAGTATTTATGCTGAACTTCTTTCTAGACGAGGGCTTGGGTCCCCAACTGGCCGAGGCAGTTCGTCTGGTCGCGGCTGACAGCACTCTAAACGCCCTAACAACAACTAAAGTGGACGCCGAAGAAATACCCTCGCTGTCGCGTTATCAGGATGATCAGTTCACGGATCAATTTCGTATGCAGCGCAGCAGCTTTGAGGTGAGTGCAAGAGCACAGAATGCACATTTATTATTTACTATCAGATGTTAACCGGCTTTGCCCGGTTCAAGTGTTTCTCTGCAAGTTTGCTAGCAAAAAAAAAAAATAAACTCTGCTCGAGGTAACAATCTAGTGACGAAAGCACATATTTGAGGACAAAATTGATGATATTAAATTTTGTGCCGAATGATATTCAATTTAATATATGAACAATTCGAAATTATAAAAATACCAAGGCCAATTAATTGGAAATTGTAGGTTTTGTAAATTTTGATTAGACTATCGTAGTAATTTTAATTCCTGTATATATTAGGTTTCGCCACTAGCCTGGCATGCCGTCCATATACATATATATTATTTAGAGATTTTCGTTACAGACGCTGCTGCAGGTGGTGGGCAAGGTAACATCCGATGCGGAGCATCCTCAACCAATTGTACGCGTCTCGCTCCCGGAGAAGCTGCTGTACACCCTAACGCTCCTAAGTGGCAAGTATGCATTGGCGTTGATTAGCCCAGAAAACGAGTTGATGTTAGATATTATTTGTTGCCGCAGGAGGTCGTTCCGCGAGGTGGGCGACAGCTTTGCCATATCGAAGAGCTCCGGTCACGAGATATTCAAATGGACGACGGCCGCCTTGGCTGCGCTCCTGCCACGCTATGTGACGTGGCCGGCGAACAATCCGTGCGATGACAGCAGCATCAGCCAGCTGCCCGGCGTTGTGGGCGTCATCGCTGAGTGCCGCATTCCGCTGAAGCTGGCCGTGCGCGAGGAGGTTGGCCATCTTCCACACTTCTCGCTGGCGCTGCAGGCCGTGTGCGACGGACGCAGTCGCTTTCTGGACGTGCACATCGATGTACCCGACAATCAGTGCGTGCTGCTGAAGAGCGAACTCTTCGAGCGGCTGACGGACACCGCGAAGCCGCTGTTGCCGGCGCACAAGCATCTCGTGGGCGAACCGATGTACCCGCTGCTGGTCAGCCTGATGACGCCCTATGCGGACAACGCCGTCGAATTGACGCCTTGCCACAGGCGCTACAATCGGGCGGTGCATCTGTGGCATGAGCCCGCGGAGCGCTCCTTTGCCGCCTTGATGACACGCTTCGGGCGTCTGCAGTCCCTGGATGTGACCACGCTGGAGCTGGGCAAGATTGTCGTCGCCGCCGCCTGCATGCTGCACAATTTTATATTGGACTGCGGGGAGCCCATCGACGATGACACATTGGACTTTGAAATGCTGCCCGATAATCAGAACTGCATGGTGTTCGAGGAGCACGGCCTGGTCAATTGGGATCACACAGCGGCGGCGGAAAAGAAACGCGATGGCCTCGCAGCTGGCTTTATACGCACATAGCTATATTAGTATATATTTATTATTTGTTTCCAATAAAAGTCAAATACAGTTTATTACATTAATATATATATTTGTTGAGTCAGCTTTAAAAATATAAATGATGCAAGCCAGTGGAAACACTTGATTGTAATTGACAAGAAAAATGTTGATAAGCACAAACATATTTAATTTCAACATCCAAAAAGACAGTGGAAACACTTTGGCCAGTCTGGCAACTCTTTACATTTAGAGCATAAATACAAAGCCGCCAATTTTTATGACGCAGTCGCACTCAGCTTTGATTTGAATTAGACAATAGAAGCAAAAGGATAAATATGTATTTAATTTCAACTTCCAAAAAGACAGTGTTATCCGATTTTGCCGATTTGGAAACGAAATCAACGTTCGTGCACTCAAATGGCGAATCAACCGATTTCCAATTCAACGCGCAGCGTCGCGTCTTCGTGGAGGTGGACAAAAAGGCGGGCTTGGCGGTGATGCGCATTAAGGAAAAGCAGCAAAACGGTAAAGCGAGCTGACCAATACAAACAGAGCAGTGTATTCACAGTGGTACAAAATTGCTGCTTTTTTGCTTTTCAGCGCCCGAAATACAGCGCGTGCGCAAATTAACGATAGAAAATGCGTATTCGGTGTGCTGCGCCAAAACGGCGACCAATCAAATTGCGATCGGCCAGTCGAGCGGCTTTGTGAAGCTGTTCGACTTTCGCACGGCGGAGATGATACATCGCTATCCGGCGGATAAGTCGCGCAGCACGGTGCTCTACGTGGACTACAATTGCACGGACGATTACATTGCGGCCGTGCTGGAGGGCGGCAAGATCAATGTCTACGGCACCAAGACCAAACAGAAGCTCGAGACGCTCACCATCGATGATCAGTGAGTGGAGAACGTTAAAGCAATCGATTGCCGACGGTTAAATACCCTGTACTTTGTCACAAAAATGCAATTCACCAAGTGATAGTTCGTATGGCAGCCTCAGTTTCGCATAGGACCTTCTTTTTGTGGCAGGCAATATATATTGTCTGAATCGGCCGGATCGGACTACTATGTCATATAGCTCCCATAGAAACCATCGGTCGCAAAATGAGTTTTTTGTATGACAAACGTCGTTTTTGAAGATATCGTTATCAAAGCTAAGTTAACCCAGTTAACTACATATATGTCTGCAAGGATATTTAATCGTCGGCACCCCAAAAAACCATTCTATCTCATTAATATTTTCAATGTATCGTCAGCCTTTTTTGTAGACATTTTTTGAGAATTTTCAGGCATTTTTGTTATTTTCGCGTGTGGACAATAAATTTATTTTTCTTTCCGGCAGTTTTGACTGCTGTCCGCTTCCGGCCATTCCAACTCTTAACCCAACTGAACCTATTCCCTTTGCTCTATTTTCACAGTTCGACGCTGGCGCGTTTTCATCCCAGCAAGCGTTTCCATTTGGCCGTGGCCTCCTACAAGGGCACCGTCAGCGTCTACGACGTGCAGTCAAAGCGCACCATCTTCAACATAGACGAGGCCCACGATGCGCCGTGTCGCGACGTAAGCATGTGCAGCTCGCAGCCCTCGCTGCTGGTCAGCGTGGGCTACGATTGCAAGATCAATATATTCGATATACGCCGGAACAAGGCGCAATCTTCGACGGGACGCTTGACCTATTCGCATCCCATGTCCACGGTGGCGCTCAGCGAATGCGGCACCTATTTCTGTGCCGGCAATCTCAAGGGGGAGCTAATTGCGTTCGATATGCGCAGCACCAAGGCGCCGCTGGCCGTGCGTTCCGTGCACGAGGGCTGGTGAGTGTGCGTGGCTAACTCCAAGGAATACAAATAAATTATCAATTCTCTTGCAGCGCCGTTACGCGCGTCGCTTTTGTGCCCATGCCCACGGAGGAGCAGCAGAGCAGCAGCTTCACCAGCTCCAATAACGTGACTATGGACGCGGGCAAGGCTGCTCACGTGGAGCAAATGTCTAGCGATGAGCTGCGCAAATCGATTGCCGCCAATTTGCTGATGACCCAGCAGCAGCTGCCCTCCATGAGCAGTCTGGGCACGGCTTCGGCCACGGCCTCGGCTTCGGCTTTTGCCACGCCGGCAACTGCTCGGCAGCAGCGCGATTCCTTTTGTGACTTTCTCGATGCGCATAGGCCGCGCGGCCTCGATCGCATGTCGACGCGCCTGACCACAACGGCACGACGTGACAGCTTCGACTGGGATGCGCTGCACTCGAAGCCCAGCAACGAGGAGCAGCGTCAGAGCATTTGCCAAACAGGCTCTGGCCTTAGTTCGCTGGACAGCGCCAACAGCTCGACGGTGGACTCGCTGCAGCGTGAGTGGCATTAGTTGCAGATAACTTCATCAGCTGTAACGTGTCTAAATCCTTCACAGAAACGCTCAGCGGTCCGTTGCGCGATCGCAGCAATATTTCGGCGGATGCCAAGTTGAAGAGAATCGCCGAAACGGATGAGCCGAGCGCGCTGCACGAACAGTCCGCCAATTGTTCGGTGGCCAGCAGCAGCGCTGGCAGCGACAAGGAGAATCCGCCCATGGCGGCGGATATGGAGCAGAGGCAACGATTGCGCCTGTTGCCGGCCAGCCGCAATAGTACGCCGCATCATGGCGCAGCCGACTTGCAGCCGCAGCTGCTGCTGCCAAAGACCAGCAGCAACGTCTCCTCCGAAGCCTCCTCGCTGCACGTGGCGCGCAGCGAACTGGATGCGCTGCAAAGGGAGCGAGCAGAGCTGCAGATGGAGCGAGCCGAGCTGCGCAGGGATCAGGCCGAGCTGCGCGAGCTGATTGAGCAGCGTTTTGGCAAGCTGGAACGCGAACTTAAATGGTCGGATGAGAAAACCCGATTTTTTCTATTCACCGAGGTGGCCAAATACTGGAATCAGCAGCTGAACAGCACCCAGGAGATACGCGATTCTCTCGATCTGCTGCTGCAAAATGATCGCTTCGTGCACGAGTTCTCCTGTCTGCAGCAGGAAAATGAGGTGCTCAGAGCACAGGTGCAGCAGTTGCTCAGCGGGCGGGACAGCGATGCTGATGCTTAAAGCGTTTATTTGGTTATTAAGATTTAAATAAATTGTGTATTAATATGTCGTTATTTAGCATGTATAATATATTTGTGTAACTGTTTAGCTAGGCTGATTGATTGACAGACTGGTGATTTACGGTGGAAAATTCCAAGTGTGAAAAATTTGTAAAATAAACTATATGTTTTTTGTTTCTTATTGGAGACGTGTACAATAGTTTTTGAAAAAATACACTTCTGGGAAATTGGAAAATGGGATTCGGGCGCGAGTTCAAAACAGATCTAATCGCAAGTAAACGCAGCTCTGAGCTTTGATTTCTGACTGTTGGGGCAAAGGTATCCCAATAAAATAAAATTTAAATATTCCGGATTTGTGTATGCTAAGTTGACAACATATGTATGCAATTTTGTGGCTCTAGATCTTATAATCTGCGAGATATGCTTACAAGATGCAGAACAGAACAGATACATTTTATACTGCCCACGGGCGGCAGATGTGTGTGGATAAGTCATAGTTGCCGGGCTAAGCCGGATAACACCTGTCGGTATAAAATATATAAGCCATATGATTATTTCCTGTTTACCAGCTGCAACTGTTGCTGCTGCTGCAGCTGCTCCGCCGCAGTCAACCTGACGGGCATGTCCACCTGCAAGTGTAATTTTGGATTTATTTAAGAATGGCTTAAGTTTCCTTGCTGCACCCACCGAGATGGTCGCGTTGAAATTCTCATAGTCGACGAGATAACGCTCGTGCGTGGCATCGTAGTGGATAATGTTGACGAACCGCTGGCCCCAGTAGATCTCGCGCGGCACATACGAGGTCTTCGCCTCGGTCATCTGTGCCGTCGTCGGGGATGTGCCGACAATCGTCACGTACAGCTCGAACTGTCCGGCATTGAACTGCTTGGCGGTGCTAAAGTGAAACAGCGGGCTGGCCTCATCGATCACATGGCAGACGACGTCCGGCCAGACAATCAACTGCTCGCCATTCCCCTCCAGCCGCAGCTCCGTGTGCGTCTTGATCAGCTCGCCCTCGCGTGTGCTGCAAGGCCAAGCGGCATTAGTTTTGATGTTGTTCACAGCTGGATTAGCCACATGACTCACTGTTTGTCCACGATCATGTAGACGCGTATCTTGGATTCGATGGACTGTTGCTCGCGCGGATCGCAGACGCGAAAGAGCAGGCACAGCTTGCCGTCGCGATAACAGATCTGCAAATGGATTTCAAATGAGCACCGTGTGTGGGACAGGCACCTTGTGGGCGTGGCAGTTGTTGGCTTACCACCGCCTTGTCGCTGAACTTGAGCTTGGTCAACTGCTTCGCCGGCCGCGCCGTTTTCGCATAGATAATGCTGACCATGGACCCCTCGATGGCCGCCGCGCACATCATCTGCATGACGAATAGAAAGATTGTTTCCGGGCACTCCTCGCTGGCGTATTTTTCGCCAAATCCCAGCGTCGTCTGCGTCTCAATCGAATATATCATCATGGCCACAAAGCTGCGTACGCCGTAAATGCAGGGATCCCTGCCCTCGCCCAGACGTTGGCCCGTCAGTGCGTCGAACAGAAAATCGCCGTGCGAATAGGCGACCACATAGCACAGAACGCCAAAGAAGAGCCAGCTGACAAAGTAGCTGCCCAGAAACAGCGTCAGCATGTATTTCCATTCCAGTTCGATCTGTGTGTGACCAAGGACAGTTGAATTTGAAAAGGTATCGCCGCAATCGATACTATCGAAATGCCAGCAGTTAATTGTTATCGTTGTCGCTCGATAAAAATGATTGAAGTGTGAACATGATTTTTGGCGCCCAAGTAAAATGTTTGTTACATGTTTTTTTTTGCATATATTTCCATTTGAATTCGATTTGTGTGTGACCAAGGGCAATTAAATTTGAAAAGGTATTGCAGCAATCGATACTATTGAAATGCCAGCGGCTACTTGCTATCGCTTTTTTCTCGATAAAAATGGTTGATTTGTGAGTATGATTTTTGGCGCCCAAGTAAAATGTTTGTTACATGTTTTTTGTTGTTGTTTTTGTTAAATTATGTGAGTTTATTTTTAGTATATGCTAAATGCTAAATGTTACTCGCTCCCTATCGCTTGTATTCGGCTTGGCAACATGTTTAACTTTGCCCAGGTTTGTCGTCGGCGACTCGTTGGCCAATTCATCCAATTTGCGCTGTATGCTGGGCGTTATGCTATATATATTCGATCGCTCAGGCGATAGCTGTGTCTTGGTGCTTGCTTTGTGGCCAAACATGGTCCTTACCAGTGTGGTGATCGCATCGCGCATATATCGCCACGACTTCTCCGGAATGCGCCGGAACAGAACGTTCTCGTGTCCATTCTTCTCCATGACGCGATGCATGCTCCGGCGCAGGCCATCAGCATCGCTATCGGGGCTCAGCTCAATGGTGCTGCCCGACCAGTCGAAGATATAGGGAAAGCTATTAAATCGAAAGAAATTACAATATATGTACATATACATTTATATAAGTAGTGTTAATTCAGTGCCAGATGAGCAGATGACCCACTTTTGCTCGCTGCGCGTCTCCAATTGATCGGCGGTCTGCTTGGACTTACGACGCCGCACACAGCTCGGACTCTCCGGATAGTAGTCGACTTCGTTATCGTTCACGGTCTCCTTTTCGGGCGATCGGGCCAAGGGTCGGGCATCTAACGGCCTTGGCTTCACTGGCATCGATGATGAGCGAATCATTTCAAGCTTTTCGGTGGCTTCCCCAGCGCTCATTGTTGTGTGGCTGCCCACGCATAGACAGAAACTGAGATTTTATTTATTACTTTTATTTCTTTCTTTCCTTCCTTTTTTTTTGTATAATTGCCGTTGTCGTCGTCGGAGCAATTTCACTTGTTGCGTAGATTTGTGCTTTAATTTTTAATTGAATTAGATTGCAGTTCACGAAGCTGATGCGCGCTCAAGTTGCTTGACTGACCGACCGACCGAATGACACTGACTCGAGTCCAAAATGGGGAACAAAAGTGAGTGCCCATCTTTCGGTATGTTCCTCATTTTGTGTAGTACATAACCGTAGATGTGTATTTTAATTTATTTATTATCTTCAACGTGCGCCTGCTTGTGTTTGTGCTTTCATACCCCGTAGAGATTAGTTAGTCAAAAGTTGCCTGCTTATTTCGTTTTTCGTGATCATAGTGCACATATTTATTCTTATAAGCAAATATTGCCATAACTACGCCACAAACTGCAAATGACGGTTGACAGGTTAATCTGCGAGATTTGTTTACGCAGTGTTGCTGATTTCTGCTATCAGCTATGCAAATTTTGAATATGCGCGCCGTTAAGAGTGTTGCAAAAGAACACAAGATTACTGTTATCGATAAGTGTACTTCTGCCTTCGTGTAAAAATATCATGTCGAAAATAGTCACAATCGCACAAAAAGTAAATGAGTCATTTAAAAATTATGTACTGATTATTCCAATTAGAATATATATGTTTCTTCCAAGATTATTAAAAAGTGCAATTACAAATTTTATTTTTGTGAATTTCACATCGAAATTGCATATATAAATTTAATAATTTTGCTAGAGGAAAGCCCACAATAAAAATATTTAGTAACCTAAAACATTGAAAACATCGCACATATCGATAGATTTTTGGTCCACTGCCAACTTCACGTTGTGAATGAGTGTGTCACTGACACAAACGAGAAGTACTTGGAACTCGTAGCACGCACGAATCTCGTTGTTGTACGGCAAGTTTGTAGCGTTTTAAGTTTGAGATACGTCCGTCGTTGCGTTAGTGAAATTGCTTAAGTTGATGAAATCAACGCGGCCCCCAATTGAAGTGCACACTTATTTAATTGTGTTCTCAGTGCAATCTATGAAGAAAATGTGGTGCGCGTGTTGTTAAAAAGCAGAAAATAAATCACCAAGTGACAGAGAGAGAAGATACATAACTCAGTGCAGTGCCGTGGGCCAGTTAAACAAAATTATGCTTAAAATACAATTTATATAAATTGCAAGCAAACCAAAAATATCATATATAAAAATTACAATACAGTGCAAATAGCAAAAGCAGCGTTTAAGCAGGTAAATAAATTGGCTGCGATGACAAAAAATTAGCACACTGTGCATAGTTTATGTGGCAAAAAACGGTACAAAATGCCATTGATAAATTCATTTAATGTACTTACGTATACATATGGATATGCACATAAATATTTATATGTATGTGCAAGGGCATTTGCGGAAATATAAGCATCTTTAATATATGTATGTTTAATTTATAGTATATATTTGTGTCGCCGTTGCGTTATTTCGTTGTGCCCAAAAGAGATACGAAATTCCCAGAAACGCATTTTCTAATTTAGACCGATTTCTGAGAAGTGACAGACAGCCAAGCAAGCCAACAACAGCTCAACAAGACCAACAACAAAGCGCACACAAACAGATTCACACACACATGCATATGATTGCTCTCGCGCTCACACAGAGCGATTTAACAACAACACAATGGCAAAGGGAGCGCGGCGAGTTGGCGGGTGCTCATGTTGGCAGCTGCTGTCGCTGTAGTAGTTGTTGGTGTTGTAGTTGTTGTTGTTGTTGTAGCGGCTATTGAATGAAATGCTGCTACGGCTGCAAACATTTAACACCACAAGCCGAGCTGAAGCTGGCCTCACACACACATCTACGTACAGCTAAAGAGAGAGCGAGAGCGACTTGACTCAATTCGCCTGAAGCCATACTTCATACACACTCGACGGCTGCGGCGGCGATATTTTTTTTTGACTTACCCTTCACAGGAAAAGGTGTTATTAACTTTGCTGTTGTCTGTAATGCATACAAACACACACACACACAACGTTATATACATTTTTTTGATCATTCTTGTTAAAAGCGGGTTTTTGACCAGCTTCTTCCGCTCATTTCCTTGAAATTTGTATTAAAAACTTTTGGAGTGCATTTCTGTGGGCTCTGTGGGTATTTTAATAGCTTTTCAGGTGAAATTGAAATTTTTAGCACACAGCACAAAAAGGGATAAGTGTAATTGGGGCGTTGCCTAATTGGCTTTTCTAGATGCGCCCTGGAGCCCAAACGATCTTTGGCCACATTACCAAATTGTCTGAAAGAGCAAAAAAAAAAAAAGATATCGCATACGCTACACTTATCGTGCTTGTTCATGCGCACCTGTGATTTTAAGATTCACAGGCAAATTTAAATCGAAAACGTTTTATTCTCTTTAGCAATTGCTGAAAATTCATTTAGAAAATGTTTAATGTATTAATTGGTATTTCATTTGGTCTTTAGTATTATCTGATAACGGTCTTACACAAACAGTATAAAAATCACATACAAACAGCCGAATGTTTTTTTTATCACATGCAGCTTTCATTTTATGTTTTAAATCATCACAGTTAATTATTATTTTTCTGAATACCAGACGTATTATGTCAATATATCTTCCAATATCTTTTTCAACAACAATTCAATACAAGCTTAAAACAAACCCCAATATTTCATATTTTTGTTGCTCAGCTATAGAACATTAAATAAACAAAATCTCAACTGAGTTATTAAGAAAAAATATCCAAATAATGATTTACCTTGTTTAAAAATAAACTAATGTATTGTGTGTCAATATTTGTTTTACACTTAAAAACTGTATCACTGAAATAGTATTCAAAAATTTACTTCTCGCTAGAAATTGTATATTTTCATTTTCACATTAAACGCTCACGAATAGCATTGCATACATTTACAAATTTTCTGTGTATGCTAAAACCGAAACGGAAATGCAATAAAAAAATCAATTTGTATTTTTTGTACTACCTATGAATTATTTAAAAAGCTGACTTGACAAAAATAAATAAAAAATACATTTATAAATAATGTAAATTTCCCTCAGTTGCAAAAATTACAATTACAATTTTGAAAACTTTTTATTGTGGTTTTAAGCTTTTGTCGCAGTGTATCTATATATTTTCATTTATATTATTTACTCAGGATGGAAAAAGGTTTAATTTATGAAGTTCTGCTTGGGCATAAATCGTCTAGTCACAGTTTAGGCATTTGCTAAAGTAGTTTAAAGAAACTTGCTTTATTTGCGATTCGAGCATTTGTTTATATTTGAGTTCCTTAACCTCTGGTCACACTGGGTTGCGATATCATAATATAGCTACGCATAAACACAAGAAGATTGCCAATTCTCTCTAACCAACCTCTGGCCCTCGTTCGCTCAGCTGCTGCTATTGTGGCTATTGTTATTATCCCCTACCTACCTCTCTCCCTCTCTTCACGTCTATTGTATTAGTATTTGTTATGCGATTTACGTGCTGATTTCGTGGAAATTTGATTTGATGCATGTGTGTGTGAGTTTTGTTTTTGTTATTTCTTTCTTTCATTTGGCGCTCATTGTTAATTGTTCGCGTGAATTTGTTCAATTGAAACGCAATGCCAAATGTGAAATGTGGGCAAAACACTCAATTTTGTTAGAGTGGAATTCATTTGGTTGTTTATTTGTTTGCTTGTTTTTGCCTTTACTCTTAATTGTATTTCATAGTAAGCCATCCAGTTATATGAATACATATGTAGTTACTAAAGCGTTTTTTAGGCGAAAACGTTGGGAATATTGTTATTGTTATGAGAATTAGTATCTTTTTTTATTTTTATAAAAAAAAAAAAAATAACCGGTTGAGTTAATTTCGCTTTTGATTGGGTTCGAGTTTTTGAACTTGTTTTTTTTTTTAATTTATATAAATTTTTTTTTTAAATATAATTTGGGTCACTTTGTCCGACTTTCGGAACCTAACCTACATACAAGTATATTCACCAGAACTTTTTCCCAGTTACCAGTTACACTTAGTCCGTTTGTTGCTTATGGCCCACCCATTGACCCCAACCCAGCTTATCTTGGCCACAAGCTCACTTGCCCGTTTGTTGTCAGCTCTCTCTCTCTCTTGTCTGTGCACATATTTGCCTTCCATTTCCATGGAACACGAAGCGCTTTTGATTGTTCTCGGAATTTTCTGTTTCCCAACTTGGCCAGCGCTCAATTTACGCCTGATAAGCGCTGCATACAATCATATATACACATGCATACATTTATATATGCTCACTTATTCACTTGAACACTATCAGACCGGACCGTTAAACATTGTGATTTTCGTGTGAATTGTGATAAATGGCAATGATTGCAATTGTAACTGGCATATGGCGATGTCTCTGTGCCCTCTTCCAAAGTCAAAAGGTTGGGCTAGCGCAAGGGTGCAAAGTTGGGATCGTTGGGGTTTTGTGCCTCTTTAGCAATTGTGGCGATTCTCGCATTAAGCGATATTACTGCAATTTAAACTAATTGGAATGGCAAATAATAAAATAAAAAAATTTTATTTTGTGTATTAAAATTTTTAGAAAGTGGATTAAGAATATTTAAAGATAATAAAACCTATATACCAAATTTGATGTCTCTAGACCCAGTAAAAAATGGTCGTTGGTTCGATTCAAAGTTTGGGATAGGATATGATTGCGGTATCACGATATCTGGCCCCCACAAATCATAAGAACGCTCTATCTTACATCGTATAACAGTTTATACTAAACATTATTTATTTTAGCTAGGGTATTTTAATTTTTTAAATATTTTATTTGTATTATTATTATTTATTTATTTTTGTTATCTTTGTACACTTAGTAACAGTTAAAAACTGCGGCTGGACTAAGTCACGTCTTCTGGGGAATTGCACATCTCTAGTTGATACAATATTTACTCTACGGTAGGCGGCTACATTCACAGCCTTTTCACTTTTCGTAGTAATTTGTCAATGAAATATTGTAGAATGCTTTGATTATCTTTACAGTTGCTTGGAAAAACACGCACAGACACACACACACATGCAATGGATGCGAGTACTATAATTTTATGGGCTCGCTGATATTTTTTTTGTTTGCCTATCGGCTTCCGGTTAAAGGCAATCGTAATCGCTGAATTTATACATTTAATCGTACCCAATTTATATATAAACTTGTATTTCTACTGTCGAACAAATAAAGAGCGTTGAGTGTCAGGCTAAATCATTCAGTTGACATTTGTGGACTGTACGCGCAGGTAACTAACAGTTATATTTGGCAATTTCCAAGTGTTCGCTGGCGAAATGGTTATAGTGAGACCTACCTCAATATCAGCTAAATGTGTGTGTGTGTGTGTGTGTTTGTGCTGCTTGTATGATTGCAGAAAGGTGCCAATAAGTCTCGAGGTACATAGAAATATTTATGTTAACTATCTAAATATTTTCAAGTGCTCATTGGCATTGTGTTCTGAAATATCTTTGAAGTTATCAAATCGAATTTATATTGTTAATTTTTTAGCTAGAAAAATGAAAATATTTATTTTACAGTCTGATTAGAATTTCCGAGAAATTTTTCATGTAAGCCCAATTTCGTCATAAAAATATAATATAAGTATAAATTTATTATATTGATATCTAAAGTCCAACTTATGGGGTTTTTGGAAATGATTTATTCAGCAGTGTTTAAAACAGTTAACAATAAAAACGTTTTTTCCAAACTCTAATTCTAATTTCTTCACAATTATCATTATATTTATTAGTATAGGATATTATTATGCATCAACCTGACATTTAAATAGCTGTTGCTACTATGACCGTCGAACCGGATATTACCAAGCCGTAAAATAAAATTGTTTTTTCTATTTATATTGATATCTTATTAAAGTAAACGCTTTTATGGATCAGCTCGTATCATGTGATCAGGCCGTATTCGGAACATTGTTCAATTTTCTGATCCCGCACACAAAAACTGAATAAAGCTGTCCCAATTTAATTACAATTTTAAATTATGAAAATAATATTTAAAATTAATATTATAACTATATTCCAGATAAGTATTTAAAATACAATGTTTTTACATGTTTTTCTCGCACTTAACGTTCTGCTAAGGATTGGATTTTTCGTTGTCTTTCAATTTTAAACACCGTTAGCTTTATTAGATTTCAAACGTTCCTCTCTTAGCCGCTTATGTTCATAATTTGTATGTTAACAACATTAGCATACCAAAATATGTACACAATGATGTGTATCTAAAATTTGCAAAACTGTTGGGTGTGTGTGTGTGTGTATAAATGTATCTCTATCTAAACCTAGGCCGAACCCATCTTTTAAGCAACCTTGACAAACGTCCGACGCACAGTCCGCAGCTGGACTAAAGTTTAGCAAATTAAGTTGAAATTTTGTTAGTGCTTTCGTTTAATCAGAAAGCAGCAACAAAACAACTACACACACACACACACACACTCACACAAACATAGGGGCTGGTTTACTGCTGTGTACCTTTAAACAACTTCATGACTTCACCACCATGTGAGTACCGTGTGCATACATATTTTCCAAGAATCGCTCATGTGCTGTGTATTGTTTAGTGGATTTATCATGAGAGCCTTTTAGCGCCGCAGCGTTTCTACGAATTTCGCCACTTTTCACATTCACATTCATGTTAATATTATTGTTCGTATTATTCTTCTTCTTTTTATTATTACTACTTTTGTGCTTGTACATTTGTATTATCGTGCGTACTTTATACCAAAATTCCATTGTACTACCCATGTACATACATAAATATTTTTTACATAGAATATTTATCCACGCTGTGTGCTCTGATAACGCAAATGTCGAAAATTCCCAATGAGAAAGAAATAAACAAAAACTTGAATTGCATATATGGTCAACTAAGCGTATACCCTGTTAACTAGTGTCTGTTCGATCTTAAGGATTATTAATTAGGCCAACAAAATTTTGTTTGAATATAAAAATCTTAAATTAAAAAAAACAATTTATTTTATTTTAATTTTTGTGAACTCTTGAAATGTTTAAATTTTAGAAAATTCGAAAACTATTTCATCACAAAACTCTAGTTTCAACTAGTAATGTTAATTCGAAATGAACATCGTATTTTTACATCGGATTAGAAAATCGTGTGGATAATTATCGGTACGTCGATATACCGAAAAAAAAAGATTATCGAGCTAAAATTGGAAAACATCGTTGTTGTCAACATCGATACATCGATGTTTCGATTTTTTTTAACATCACTAACGTAAACTTCGCGTTCTTTTTGGCGTGTCCAGCTTTAGCTTAAATATGCCAAACACGCCGATTTATTTGTAAGAATCGATCGCACTATATCGAAATATCGTGAAAAAGAATATCGAGCTAAAATTGGAAAATATCGCTGCTGTTAACATCGATATATCGATGTTCTGATCTTTTTAACATCACTAGTTTCAACTAAAAGATAAAATATCTTTAATAGCTTAGTTCTATTTATTATAGAGTCGATCAAACCCAGAAAGGTTTCAACCAACAGTTCTCAATAACAAAAATATAAAAAAAAACAAGTAAATAAATTTGTATTTAGTATATGTACTATACAATCTACGTTATTGTGATTCTCTTCTAGAAATAAATTTCCTTTTCCAGCTAAATGTTTATTTTCTGCCAGGATGGCAAGGATTTCGTTTGAAATTGTAACTATTTTTAGTAAATGTATTTACCGACAAATTCTAAGATTTCCTTTATTCAGCCACTCTTATAATTTGGTTGGCTTCTTTTCCACTGAATACCCTTGAAATGCAGCTGTTGAACTGTAAATAACATTGTTAAGCTTTTATTAAAACAAAACTTATGGGAGTTTCCAAGTGTTAGACCCTTGACCCGCTGTGATCAAGCTAAATATAATAGCGAACTATATGTGTACTTGCATATGTATTTGTACTTATAAAGAATGGTATCTTATGAGAATTTGATTTGATTATTTTAGCTATTTGTGTTTACCTACAAATTACGTCAATGAGATTTCTTTAGGTATTTCAATAGCAATGGCCAAATCTCAAGCATATCAGTCACGAACCGCATGATAAGCGCATGCGGATAGATAGACAGATGGAGAGAGAGAGAGAGAATGAGTGAGAGAGCGGCATAGATAAAAAATAAAATAAAATAAAATAAAAGCTCGCACCTTCATGTCGTGGGTGAGAGAAGTTGATTTCAGTGGAAATGCTAATTAAATTGGCATATGAAAGCCGAATTGCCATGAGAATTGTTTATGCTCATACAACAATTTCGAGCGAAGCGCAATGAATGGAGGAGCAAATACTTTTTTTTGGAATGGGTGAGCAGGACAGAGCGCTAGTGAGTGAGCGAGCGAGCGAGCGAGCGAGTGAGTTGGCAAAATGGAAACGTAATAAATAAATCTCATTTAAATTTTCTTGCGAAAAATATCAGAAATGAAATACACTTTCTCAGGCCGCAATGCACCCATCGCACCCCTCCTCCGTCCCCCCGCCGCCGCCGCAAGGGTGCTTCGTTCGTTGCGCTCCTTTGGCACTTTGCGCTTTGTTTCCGCGCGCGCTCTGCTTTGCATGTGATTTTGTTTTCAAGCGAAGTTCATTTGCGAATTCCGAGTAACTGCAAAAGCGAAAAAACGAAATAAATAGCAAGAAGAAGCAGTAGCAGCAGCAGCAGCAGCACTAGCAGCCGGAGCCAACGAAGCGACGGCAACAAAAAGTAATTGAATTCGCTTTAAAATCCTACGCCAGTCTGTCTGTCTGTCTGTCGCATACGTCTTTGTTGTCTACCTATCGCCCTGTCCCGCTTCCACGGTATCTTCCTATTGGGTTTTTTTACTCGTTGACGAAGCGAAAAGAGTATATTGGGTTTATGCAATCCGTCCGCATGAACATAATTTTTTTTCGCCGCAATTGAAGCTGGAGAAATTTGGAATATATAATCATGTATACCCGCATCACATACAGTGTTAAGATTTTTTGACTACAACCATTTATATATCTTGGTGCGGGTAAGCCGCGATAATTCATATCTGCCACAATTTAGGAGCTAGACCTAAAGTCATCAAATTTAGCAGGCAGTTTTCTGAAGACGCCTCTAAAGATTGAATCGAAAAATATTTTTTTTATAAATAATAATTAAAATAACAATAATAATTAAAATAACAATAATAATTGCGCAGTCGGTTACACCCGACTGCAACGTTCTTGTTTGTTGTTGAAGTTGAGTTTTTTTTGCTTTTGCGCGATATAGTTTTGCACTTGCCGCCACTTGCTACTTCTGCCACAGCCTTTCCTACTGTGCCGCCCGACCGCCGCCTCGCTCTTCACCTGCTCCTTTGCCTGTTCGCACTGGCCGCAATTCATTTTGTTTTGTTGTGACAATTTCAGCTTAAAAACATCACAATAGGCAATAAGCTAGCAGCTTGGGAGCAGGCGTAGTTCAGTTTTGTTTCCTTAACCATTTAAATGGGATTTTATATGTGGCGGTCGGCAGGGAGGGTGGAACAGTTATGCATTTAAAATTAAGCGGGTGGCGAATTGCTGGGAATTCGCATTCATAAGATACGAGCGCATAGCTTCATGTTCATGGCAAACTGCGACTTAGCTTTTAGTGTTGAGTTTTCTCCTTCAGCAATGTTAAATTGGAAAAGTTGTGTCAACTCTTTTGCCAACTTTCGCGTTGATATGACTTTTTAACTTGAAGTTGAGCTGCTTTGAACTGCGACTCTTCGTTTCGTGTTCGTTTTTTATTTTATTTTTTATGTTATACAACACTTAGTACTTGGATGTCTGTAAATTAGAAATGATCGATTGTCGGTTTCAGGGCTGCCAGAAAACAAACAAGAATATTGCTTTTTTACAATACTTGGAGTTTAAAGTTTTAAAATCGAATAAAAATGTAAATAAATAAAAGTTTATTGCTATTACTTAAATCATACTTATTTTCATATGTATGTATAATTTTCAAATATTTGCAATCATATTTTTTTTTTAGAATTAACGCTTAGTTGCGTCATATAAAAATTAAATATTGAAAAATAGCGAAAAATGAAATTTTTTAAAATTTAAAATATAAAATAAAATTAGTATTAGATTATTGTTACAAAATGTTAACTGAGTTTGGTATTAAATTATGTGTGCAAATTCGGTCTGATGATTGTTTGCTATCAAAAACGGTCGAAAGATGTATGCAAAGTTAAAAGTGCTTGCTGACCCAATACTTATGTGTGTGCCTGTATACGCCCTATGTGGTGTATATGCATGCATATGCATACAAATAAGTCGCGCCCCCTTTCTGAACGGCTTACTGTGAAACGTTTATCAACGTTTTTACCACGAACAAGTTATGTATTAGATCATTATCTGTATTTGGATTTCTGATGAAATTTCGCATTGTCTGCAGCACATCCAGCTCATGGCAACGACGCAAAAAAAAAAACGTTATATATATAGAAATAAAACAGAAAGAAAAAGGTTCAAAGCGCGGGCGCTCGAAACGCCAGGCAAGCTGTGCTAAATGCACGCAGTAGTCGTATTAGTATTAGTAGCTCCTGCTGTGGGTTAACCCAACTCGTGTTTCGCATCTCACACCTCGGACAATGCGCTGCTCCTGTGACTCATACTCTCTGGCCTGTTGGCCCGTTGGCCCGTTGGCTACCTACTTAGCCTTATACAATATGTGCTGGGCCCATTGTGAGCTATGCGGTATTATCTGGTGTGGTGTGCTTCAATTTCAGGTTTCAACTCAAACTTGACAACTGACGCGACTCGAATGTCTCTCGCTTGCTCGCTCGCTCGCTGTCTCTGTCTCATGCGGGTCTTCCACACAACTGGATTTCATCATTGTCGTAAATATAGCCATGTTCCAATGTGTGTTCTGTGGGGAGCTTTTGTATGTATGAATATGAAATAATCAAGACAAAACGAATCGTGTCATATGGCGTGATTCATTGCCCCCGCCCCTTTCCATTGATCAGGCGATCGGCAAGCGGTTGCATTGAGAAAGGTCGCTGCCAATAAAAATTACGGCCGCACGTGCTGCAGCTTATTTAAATCATAGATGGCGCCGCAGTTCAATTAACGGTACACACCGGAACATGCCGAAACGTTTTTAGTTCCAGCTAAAAAAATAAAATTAAAAAAAAAACTCATTAAAAACAAAAAACTAATTATTGAATTCTGACTAAAAATATATTGAGCTCGTCGAAAGCTGGCAGAGCTTTTGACTTTTGATTTCTTTATCGCATTTCCGGGAAGTACATAAAGCTTTTTGAGCAAATGTATTTTTCAATTTGTAGCTTCAATATTATTTTGCGTCTCACTCCTTGCTACCTCTCCCCCTCACTCTTTTTACTCGTGGATTGTAATAAAATGGCATGCACTGTTAATTGTTTAATGAGCTCTGCGCTCAAGTTTGAAATGCTTTCATATATGGCATTCATATGTGGGTGAAATTTCCAAGAATTCGACGACGAGTGTGTGCAAGAGAATCGTAATTATGAATAGCTGCAACTACGCAGCAATTGGTTAAATTCAGCTGTAAACCTGATTACCTATTAGCAATATGAACGTATCGATTTCTTGTGAAATGCAATTATATGATGTCGGAACCGAACCAGTGATGGAATTTAAGCCCGGTCAAGGCTACTTTAAATCACATTGGAGTTTTTAATGCAGTTTTAAGCACTGAGGGTCTTGAAACTTGGAATATATACGCGCATCACAAAAAGTGTTGAGATTTTTTAGCTATGCTCAATGAGGGCGTTCGAACTCGATTTAATTTAAATATCTACCTAAGTTTTAAAGTTAGATACATTGAATATTGCAGACAGTTTACTGATGAGCTCCTCTGAAGTTTAGGAAAACATTTGTTTGGCACGCCCACTTGGGGGCGGGTAAACAGCGAAAATCTACCTCCCACAATTTTTGAGAAAGAGACGTAGACATATTTTTGATGACCATTTTCGGCTGTTTTGGGCTGTGAATATAATATAATAATGTATTAAAATTGAATTTTTAAATATAATAATTCCCATAAATATTACCTATAAAAATCATTATAATTTAAACATAGTTTAATTATGTTTTAATAATAAATCTTACACCTGCAACTTTTCAGGATGACGTCAACAATTGTGATTTCTATAATTGCCATTGCCCATCGCCTGATCGGTGATCTAATTGTTTCAACTGAATGCCCATAATGGCAGGTCTTTAATTTTTTTCTCTTTGGTGTGGGTTTGACTAGTGATTCATTAGAGAAGTCCGTGTCTGCCTTTGCTGCATGACGCATCTTTTTACCTAGCATTTGAATTGTTGCGATAAGGATTTCACCTCGCTTACTAAGCAGAGTGTCGATCATAAAAATCGCGTCAGACAAACTGGAACTCTGTGGGTTTGCACGAGTCGCGCTATCAATGAATCTCAATACCGCAATTCTGATGAATGAGCGCTTACTGTGTAAACTTGAATGCGACTCGCTGCGCTGAGCCCTCGCATCAGGGTTTTCCATTTCAATTTCAATGATTTGTGAAATTACCAGCGATGCAAGCTGACCCAGAAATAAGCGCTAGCAAACAAGATTGTTAAATGGGCCCGTGTGTGGGTAGTCAAGTACAGTAAAAGCGCTGCAAACGGACAGAGCTTCTGTGGACTCCTTATTTAGCAGGTCATGTCCCTAGGTGTCCTTTGTTGGTGGCAGGTTCTCAGGAAAAATAAAAAAAAATAAAAAACATTTTCTTAAATATTTTGAAATTTACAAAATAAAAACATACCTGAGCTGTACAAACAAATTATTTAACGGAATTATTTTTCTTCGAAAATTGCACTGTGAAATACAATGGAAACAACAATTCTGAAAATATTCAGCAATGAAAATGAAATAGAAAAACGTGTTTGCCATTATTATTTATTGATAACAAACGTAAGAAATGCGCAAAAATATGTTAAAGTATCATTAAATGAATGAAAACGGTTTGGATTCTTTTCTTCAGTTTTTTGGTTTTTATCCTTAAGCAGGACAAAAATATAAGCTGAACCACAAGGTGGCCGCTCAAGGAAGCTTTTCACTGTATTATTGTGGAAACGTGGGCGCATAGATTTAAATTACTCTTCCTATTATGCTGTTGTCTCTAAATATAGCACACATTACCATACGATACGCTACGATACAATACGATATGTGGCAGAGGGGGGAGACAAAGGGGTTGTCTTCGGGCTGTGTGCGGTAGCCGATGCGTGGGATTGGTATGCGCGCCATTGTTTTAATGGGCCATTCCTTGAGCAATGCTCGGCATGAGTCAGTTGGCGGGGGAGCTGTTGCTGCTGCGGCACTTGGTTGCCAAGTGGTGTGAGAACGTTGGCGTCAGCAAATGCAAAGTGAGTGTGCGAGAGAGTGTGTATGAGTGTGTGGGGGCTTATATCTGCAAGTGCATTAAATTGCTCAATGACCGCACACTTGGGGGTCTTAACACCCAACTTCAACTCTGCTTAAGTAAGTAATTAAGTCTGAAACTAGAAACAGTAGCTGTTGCAGCAGCAGCAGCAACAGTCGCAGTCGCAGCAGCAGTTGTTTGTTGCTGTAGGTCAAGACATTTCACACTCGGTTAATCGCCTCAGACATGTGACAGTTGAATGGATTGTTGTGAGAACATGTTTTAAACCAACATCTCATCAAGTAATTATTTATTTTTGTTATTTATATACATTTTTGTATATATAAATTTTATATATAAAATTCATTTCAATAAAATAAACAAATTCAATTCAACCAAAATTAATGTCACAGAAGAAAATTTGAAGTTTACGAAAATACTTGCCGATTATTTTTACCAACACTGTTTGTTTTTATGCCAGAGCTTAAGAAATTGAAAATACAGCAAAAAACAATGTAATAAGTAACATTTAATAAAAACGCAGTTCCATTTAATTAATTAAAATTTTTTTGAAAAAAAAAATTAGTCTTGATAAAATTTCTGTTAGCTAATTTGTGTGTACAGTTCGTGGAAATCATGCAAAAGCAGATGTGAACAATATCCTAGAACTACATTTTAAAATCAATTAAAAGTTCAAGTAACATTCCTAATAACCAACACTTTCAGTGGACACTTAATTGCTTTCAGTTGAAACCTTGCAAAATTCTAATTGAATGAAAAAAGTTGCTGCTACGCTCTTGAACTGCAGTTTAAATCCTGTACATAAAAGATTTCAGTGGAAAACGATTTTACAGCACTAATTAAATGATAGGGTTGCTGCGCTATAGGACTTCCACCTGCACCATCTTAACTAACATGTGTGATGGTAAAAGGCTGCCAGTGGAAAACATGCAAAATTCCAAATAAAAAAGGTGGCTTAGCCATTAAGCTGAGAACTGCAGCAGTGTTGTCAGGTACCTATGGCAAAAACAGAACAGATTAACACAGAAAAGCGGAGAAAAGGGACCAAAGAAATAGAAAATAGTGTGCTTCAATTGAGAGTGCACGACTAGTAGATACCCTAAACCTTTAATAACTTCAACGTCTATTGTCCGATCTAAATTATATTGCCAGGACTTAAAAATGGCATCTAAATTTATGCACAAGCAAAAGTGCAAAGCTGTACTGCTAGAATTGCGTTTTTTTCAATTTAAGGGCGAGTGGGGGGACCTATCCAAGAAGTTACATATTCTTGATCTACGTATTGCGTTACGAGAACATGCTAAACCCAATTTGGTCTCTCTAGCTCTTATATCTCTAAGATATATTAAGAAAAGCATGTCTTAATATCGATAATTATTGATAATAATGAAATGGGGTTAGATATAAAAAGAAAATATTTAGCTTGTTCTGCGTATGGCATGAAAAAATGTATATTCAAAAACCTTAGATCTATAGCTTTTGTAGTTTCTGAGATCGCTGCGTTTATACGGAATAATATACTTTAAATTTATACATAAATTTTCACAAAATTTTTGTTCTCATTTTAAAGCCCAAAAAAAAAAAGCAGATAACTAAATTCACTTTGAAATTGTGTTATCAACTTTGAATTCACTGAAGTAAATACACTTACTAATAACTCACAACTTATTCTGTTTTGCAGTTGAACGAAGAGGGACAAAATCGAGAGATACGGCTTCCAATGGGTCAGCAATTGAACAAACAAAGTGACGACGTTGCCAGCAGCAAAAGCAATAGAGTAGCGCGGAGCCAGCACAGCAGTCAAGCGGATTTGGAGCTAGACTTGGAGCAGGAGGAGCCAACGCAGCTAACGCAGGAATTGCCAGCGACAATCAATTTGCAAATTGCCGAAACTGGCGAAACGGTAAAGCCAATTGGCGAGGAGGCGAAGGTGGAGGCGGCGTTTTTGGCGGAGGTGCGACGACTTCTAATTAAAATACAATTGGTCGAAATGGATAATGGCAATGAGGCGTCACAACTGGAACAGGAGCAGCAGCAGCAGCAGCAGCAACAATTGCCGCTGGCTGCTGAGGGCGCCGCAACGTCTGCGGACACGCTCAATGCAAATGAGAAAATTGTGAATGTAAAACTGGGTGCGGCAGCGGGAACGGGAGCGGGAGCGGGAGCGGGAACGAGCACAGGTGCCAGTCAAACTGCGGGCAGTTCAACGGAAGCGCCAAAAACAAGCGAAAGACAGCTCGTGAATAACAACAATTTAGCGGGAAGCGTTGCGTCGGCGTCGGCGTCAACGTCGGCTGCGGTCAAACCGTTAAAATTGCACGACGCCGACGAAGCGAACGAAGACATTGAATCGGAAGTGGCAGCAGCGTCGTTGCTGCGTCGGCGTCGCAGCGACAGCAGCAGCAGCAGCAGCAACAGCAACGAAGGCGTCGAGTACTGCGAGGTGCTCGAGCCGCAGCCAGTCAACGAAATGCTGTCGAACGGAACACAACGCGCGCAAGGTAAGCAGCAGCAACAGCAACAGCAACATTAACAGCAGCAACATTAACATTAACATAAACAGCAACTGCTAAGAATGTACAATTAACATAAATACTAACTAATGCCAGTTTTTATTCTCATTCATTTCATTCACAAACAGCGTCCAGCAACGGTTGCAGTCGCTGTCGCAGCAGCAAGGCCGCCGCCGCCGCCGCCGCAGCCAACACAACCAAGCGACGTTGGTGCAAGTGCAAAATTTTCGATGCCTGTCGCGGCATGAAACTGAAGCTGGAGTCCAGCATGAACATGAGCAGCAGCAGCAGCAGCAGCGCTGCCAAGGACAAAAAGGAAACAGTGGCTGCAGCAACATCAACAGCAGCAGCAACAGCAACAGCAACAGCTGCGCCGCGCAGCAAGCCGCGCAGCAGCGCCGACAGACGCTCAACGCCGCCCACGCTTAACGGAGCCAGCAGCAGCACGAGCTGCAGCAGCGGCGCAGCGGCGGCAGCGCGTCTGCTGCACGCGCAGCGACAACGCAACTCGGTGGCCGTTGCGGAGCCGAGCACGTTGGGCATTTGGGCGGCGCCGGCCATGGGCCAGCGCGACTGGTATCCCAGCTATGCCCAGGGGGATGTCATCATACACATCTGCTCGCAGCCGCGACCGCAGTTTGTTGTGGAGCCAGCTGCCAGCAACGGTCACGGCAACAACAACAACAACAACAACAACAATGGAGCTAATGCAACGCCCGTGGTGCGTTTGGTGGCCACCACCAGCGCTGAGCCAGCTGCGGCGGTGCTGCCGTTGACCATCGAGCAGGCGCCACGACCCGCCGTGAATGTGAACGCTTATGGTGTCGGTGTAACGGTGCATTCGCAAATTGATTTTATGCACTGCCTGGTGCCGGATCTGGAGCGGATTATCAACAGCAGCTTCTACTGGGGCAAAATGGATCGTTACGAGGCCGAACGTTTGCTCGACGGCAAGCCGGAGGGCACGTTTCTATTGCGCGACTCCGCCCAGGAGGAGTTCCTATTCTCTGTCACATTCCGCAAATACGGACGTTCGCTGCACGCGCGCATCGAGCAGAGCGGCCACAAGTTTAGGTGAGTCAATAGGTAAACCCTCCAATCACAGTCAATCAAGTGAGCTAAGAATAGACTGCTAGTCAAGTTTTTAAGCAAACCTAATTGAGTTTGATCAATGCAATTACTTTGGATTAAAGTTTTAAGAGCTTTTTCTGGGATTTTCCTAATGTATGGATTAGTGTATATTTAATTAATTTGTATTTTTTTTAAAGTGAGCTAAGAATAGATTGCTAGTCAAGTTTTAAGCGAACTTAATTGGGCTTAGTCTGTGCAAATTATTTAGAAGAACTTTAAATGCACTTTTCATTATGTAACAAGCTTTTAAGGGCCATTATATATTTAATTAATTTGTATTCTTTGCTAAAGTGAGCTTAGAATAGACTGCTAATCAATTGTCTGGCTAATTTAATTGAGTTTAGTCCACACAATTAATGTAGATTGAAGCTTTTGTGAGCTTTTAATGCGCTTTTCATAATACAACAAGCTTTTAGCTAGTGTAAATTTAATTTATTTGCATTTTTTTATTAAAGTGAGCTCAGAATAACCAGCTAGTCAAGCTTTAAGCGAACTTAATTGAGTTTAGTCAACACAATTAATTTAAATTGTATCTTTTATGAGCCTTTAACTTTGAAGCTGAATTAAGGTTTTAATTGACAATTTAAGATTTTTGAAGAACAGTTAGTCAAGCTTTAAATAAGCTTTATTGAGTCGCTACAATTAATTTAGATTGATCTTTTAATGCACATTGCTTAATGCATGTGTTAAGTGCCAGGTAAAAGCAGTTGCCATTTAATTATTATTACTTCGGCCATAACTAATCTGTGCTTTTCTCCACTTGCAGCTTTGATTGTCACGATCCGTGCGTGTTTGCTGCTCTGACGGTGACCGGCTTGCTGGAGCATTACAAGGATCCGTCGTGCGTCATGTTCTTCGAGCCCTGCCTGACAATGCCGCTGCACCGCCGCCAGACCTTCTCGCTGCAGCAGCTGTCCCGCGCGACAATTGTCTCGAATACCACATACGATGGCATCAATCAGCTGGCGCTGCCGGGCAGCCTCAAGAGCTACCTGAAGGAGTACCACTACAAGCAGAAGCTGCGTGTGAAGCCCTGCGATACGCACACCCCAACACCGTTCTATGCCAACATATAGTCCACGGCAACAGCGGGGGCGTTGGCGGTAGCGGAGTTGCCCATGCTACCACCGGCAGCGTTACCAGCGCCACCGATACCGCCGCCACCGGCGGGCTTCTCCTATTACGAGGACGTGGACAGCGCCAGTGATTGCGATGCGGATGACGATGATGACGAGGCGGTCAATATACGTGTCTCCTATGTGCAGCACGCCGAGGTTGTGGCACAGTTGCGCGACTGTGCCACCGGCCAGCAGCCGCCACAGCGTCATCAGCAGCTGCTTCAGCTGCCCAATCGCATGGCCGCCGCACTCGGTCGCATGTCCGCCAAACTCAATTGTTATCAGCCTGTGGCAGCACCGACGCGCAACAGTCGCGCCGGCAAACGTGCCGCCTAGGGCCGCCTCAAGCTCTGTGCTAAAAACCAAATCCAACTCCAACTAGAGACAATCCCAGTGCGTCTTGTGCCGAAAGCCAACTCCAAAAGCAAAAATGCAAAATAAAAATAAAAAAAAACAAAAACAAAAAGAAAAAAAATCAAAATATGAAATAGTTAATTCAAGAAATAGCCTTTAAAGCATAAAATAACCATAAGTATTACATATTTCAGCTGATAGAGCCTCTTCTGCATATGTGCTACTACATATTATTCTCTATTATAAACTAAGCCAACTCGCTCCGCATTTGTTTTCCAGAAGCAACAACAAACTATAAAACAGTTTTGAACAAGTATTTTTAGTAATGCAATTGAAAATTGAAATGAATTGAATTTGTTAAAGTATTTTATAATCTGTATATTTGATGCATGCTATATTTATTCAAACATTTTATTATAATTGTATGGGATTTTTAAATTATGTGTACATATGAAACCAACTCCCCACTTAGCTATAAACATATCTAGATATTATATACAAAATAAAGCGTACAACTCTCATTAGCCAAATTGCAAGTATGTAACCTTTTATTTATATATATATATATATACAGGATTACATACACCAAGTAGTATTTTATTAATTTATTCTAATTGTAATTTGTGGCTGCGCTTCAACTATTTTTATTTTTCATTTGTGTGCTGTTAGAAGCAAATTGTAAATATGAATAAAACAAAATAAATAAGCATTAGTTTATATTCAAATACTCCTACTAGGTGGTTGCTGTTAATCGTAAATATTATAATATATATGTGTAAACTATGCAGTTGTTTCAAAACTTATACAAATAGTTACATATCCAAATGTTGTACAAGATGAGTATGAGAAACAAATAAAAGTAAAACTAAAACGAAACAATGTGGAAGAAATTAATTTACTGGGTACTTCTGCGAATTGACGATATACAATTATTTTCAAAATATTTTGTTTTAATTTGTAAACTATTTTAGTTTTTTTTTATTGACCGAAAGTTCGAAACCATAATTTTTAAGTTACAAAAATGTTTGCCGTTAGTCAAAAAAATAGGCCGTTACTTGAACTATCGTTTAAAATAAGCAGCGGCCGCTAAGCAAAGATGCCTTTAAGCGAGGTAAGGGTATAGTTGTTTCGACGGCACCTTTTTTAAGAAACATTGGCGCAAACAGAGTGTAAATGCAGTTTAGGAATTATTTTCCAAGCAAGGACAAACAGCTTTGAGCTTAGTTCCCATTAATATAGATAGTATTTTCCTAAAGTCTTGAGTTATGTTTGATTGAAATTAATTTTCTCTAGCAAATTTGTTTTCTATTTAGTTCTTGTAACATCTAAAATCGTACGTTAAATAAGTGCTCTATAAAATTCGCTGCTTTTCAACACTGCATGTGCTCAATTCAGTTATCGGTCGTCTATCGACCGACCTCCAGTCAATTGACATTCACACAGACCAACAGACAAACACATTTGGTACGGTCACATTCATTCCGTAGCATCTTGTTTTGTTTAAACGAATTTAGTTTTAGTTTTTTAAGCGCACAAAAAACAAACAGGCGTTATTATGTCAACGTTATCACGCTGCGCTTTTCTGCTACTATCGCTGGCCGTATGTGGTAAGTTGTCAACAGAGACCCAAAGCGTCGTTCGGGCAAACCCACTTCTTGGGTGTGGCTGCCAACTGTTTACACCAATTAATTAATGTTTATTACTCATTTGCCTGAACAGGCAGCTGGGCCATACGCTGCTTCCAGTGCTCGTCGGACCAGGATAGCAAGGGCCACGACAGCTGCGGCGCCTACAAACGCTTCAACCGCACCGAGCACATCTCCATCGAATGCAACAGCGACGAATCTCACATGCCTGGCTCATTCTGCATGAAGGTCATCCAGCAGGGACCGCGCGGCTTCATCTGTGCGTATTTGTGTTGCCACATTTGATCTGCAGTTAATAGCTGTTATATTATCATTGCAGGGGACGGCCGCTGGCGTCAGGTGATTCGACGCTGTGCATCCGTTTCGGACACGGGCGTCACAGGTGTCTGCAATTGGGGCGTCTACGAGAACGGCGTCTACTGGGAGGAGTGCTATTGCTCCAGCGACAGCTGTAACGGCGCCAGCCTGCTGACCATGCATAAATCACTGCAGCTGCTGCTCGGCTTTGCGCTGATGGCGGGCACGGCAACATTTATGCGCAGCTAGAAAACGCGACATTCCCAGCCGGAATCAATCAAGTGCCTTTTTTTGACGCGCCCGGCAGCTGAGTAGAGAAGCTCATACAACATTAGTTTTTAAGTGAATTTTAAAACATTTTATCCACATTCCGTCCACATTTTGTAATTTAATTTTAAGCCACATAGTTGTACACCGAATCTCGCAATATTTTTTTGCGCATTTCACAACTCGAAATATAGTCCAAATAGTATGACAGGATTTACACTAAACAGCTTCGGTGACTGTTACCTGCATGGCCAATGATTTCAAGCCGTTCTCCACCCAGCCACTGCTGGCATCCTTGTTCACCGCCGAGTAAATCATCGTGGAGCCATCTTCAAAATGCTTCATGGCCAAAAACGATCGATCCTGCTCCAGCCAAATGTGCATTTCGTCCTGCGAGCCCATTGCTGCATTTTCGAACCTTTCATTCGGATCACCATACTACAAAAGACAACATTTGAACAGCAGCAGGAATTCAACGATTCAACTGTCCACATACCCATTTATCGTACAGCCGGACGGGCTGATGCGTTTGCGTCCAGCGCAACACATTCAAATAGAACCTTAGAAATTTGCGCACATTCCGTTTCACATCGATGGACCCGGACTTGTTGAACGTAGCCAGTTCGGTCAGAGTGCTGCGGCTGATCTCGCGATCCTTCGGTCGGCGCAGTGTCCCGCAAATGCTGAGCGCCACTCGATTTAAGCACTCGAAGTTCTCGTCCAACAGTTGGCTCAGCGAAAGCGTGTTCTTCGATTTGCTTCGAAGCGGCATCTTGGCCAGTTAATTTTGATGTTAGTTAAACTAGTTAAAAAGTTGAAATTGATAGACAATTATGTAAAAGGGAAAACTAAAACACGTGTGACTGGAAATTTAAAATAAGAAAGTATAGGATTTGATGATAGGCTTGGTATCTGACATTTTGATATTAAAAATATAACAAACATTTTTTTTACAATTTAATACAAAACAAAAATAAAATGTATATATATATAATTTTAATTTTAATTTTAATTTGTTTTGATAAGTTGATTTTTTATATAGATAGATAGATATAGATTTTATATATATATATATAGATATATATTATTAAAAAATTATAGTGCCTTTAAAAAATCAACTTATCAAAACAAATTAAAATTAAACAAATAAAAATGAATAATTTTAATAAATCCATAATAATTAATAATTTTAAATAATCCAAAATATTTTTCTTGGTTTTGTAAATGATTTAATTTTTTTTCCAATAAAGTGTAAAAGAGTCTATAAGAAAGGAAATATAAAGAAATATTGAGACATTGGGTATTATAGAAACATATATACATTATATGTAGTGGACCCAGAATTTAGAAATTGTTTATATATTAAAATTAAATGTAAATATATTTAAGCATTGTCCAACTTTTTTGTTGTTTCAAAATCAAATAAATTCTAATCCATTAAAACACAATCACATTTTTCTTTATAACATTTAATTTTTGCAATTTTTGATTTTTGTCTTCAATATGTATACGTTAATTTAACATTAACTTAACTGTTAATTAATTGTATAATTTGTTGTTAGGTTCTTTATGACGTAATGTCCAACTATTTCTGAAAAATTGCGCGCCTGTTAACAGTTTGGTTTTTTAAAAATTGTACGCTAAAATTCAAAATCTCTTTATTAATTTTTATATTTTTATTTTTATTTTATTTTGTATTTTATTTGCCTTTACCAATTACACTAAAATCGACTCTTTTCGCTAACCTTAAGTTTAATGTATACTGCATATACGTAGCTTTATGATGGTAAATAAATTTTGACTAATTACTTAGAATCAAAGATCACTAAGACAAATTGCAACAAATTTCTGTGAGTGCTAATAAATAAGAAATTATTTTGTTGCTAGGTGCATGAGAGAAATGAAGAAAATAAGTCTAAACCCTAGGGCATAGCTCTATGAGCGTTGCCATATGACGTTCTACAAGTTAACTGGCCTCCGACCAGCAGATCCACCAAGTTCCTTCACAATCCGAACGAAGTGAAAAAATTTGCTCAATGTGTTTTGTTTTTTTTTTAATTTTCTGTTGATGTATGATCCGAAGAATGCTTGAAAACTTAAGAGACCTGGCGTATGTTTAAGAAGCTAAACGGAAATGCAATAAATTAGGGAATTAGTTGCTCGGCGAATACGTTTATGCGTTACGTAGATCGTGAACAAGCATTAGATCAAGAATGTAATGCTTATAAAAATATATTATAAAGACATTTAATTTCCAAAAATTATAAAAGGAGGTACAAAAAATGTTAGACAAAAGAAATATGCAAAACAAAAAAAAAAACAAATTTTGATTAAAGCTACAAACAGTTTTAGAACTAAATCAATTTTATTTTTATTTTTTTTTATAATTAACAAAACTAAAAGTAAAGAAGCTGATCAACTTACCCCGAACCATCTTTTTAAAAAATAGGTTTGGTGTAAAAAATCAGATTTTTGGATCATTTCAAGTCATATTGTTTTTCGAACTTCATTTGTTCCAAAGCATAAAAAACCCAAATTTTAATTAGCAATAAAATTAAGGAAAGAATTTGTATATAAAAATAGTTAAGCAATATTTTCTGTTCTGTTATACGATTTCACTAACTATATTTTCAGTGTTATCTACTCAAGACTCAGCATAGCTGAAAATTTTAAAACTTAATTACATGTTACGAGCTAATGGAATTATGTGAACGATATCCGAACTTTTGAACTTTTCAAAAGAAAAATGTTGTAAAAAAAAATTGTTTAAAATTGGAAAAATCTGATGAATTGAAACCCGGACAGTCGAACCATTTAATTTTATTTAGTTTTTTTTTTAATTGATGTGTGCTTAAAGAAATTAAAAAAATATTAAATAAATTTTTAATTTGGAAAATTAGGCTTAGGATTCATAAAATTTGCACAGCTAGCGCATCGATGGGGTTTTTCTTAATATTTAGCACAAGTCTCTGCCACGCATAAACGCAAAACGCTGTTCACCTAGCTGACCGACAGACAGACAGACAGACAGAGACACATACACACAAACATTATTTAAGACTAGTTTAAACATTAAGCGATTTACTGTTGTTGTTGCTGCTGTTGCACAAACGAAAACACCAGTGAAGCAGAAAGCGACAGCTACCCAAAAACATTCAAGCAATCGATCAATAGATTCCCAATAGATTCAACCAAAGCCAAGCCTAGACCACAATGGGCGCGCGGGCATCCAAAGTTTTGCTATCCGTCAGCGTGGACGACAATGAGCAGGAAGTGTTGTTATTATTGTGGCTGCTGCTGTGCTCCTCCTCCTCCTCGTCCTGCTCCCGCTCATCATCATCATCATCGTCATCCACATTGTTGTTCTGGCAGTGCGCTGGCGGCGCATGCAGCTGCACCTGCTCCGTTATTGTCAGCGGTTCGCTGGACGCGGATTGTGGCGACTCGGGGCGTTGGGGCAGCGGCCGCAGACAGGGCGTGTGTATCGCATACAAGCAGCTGCTCGACGTGGATGACATGGAGCTGCTGCTGCTGCTGTTGTTGTTGCTGTTGTTGCTGCTGTTGCTGGGCACCTCTGGCGGCGAATTGAGCTGCGTGATTAGCGTCTCGTCCTCGCTGCTGGCCAACTCGTGCAGCTCGGCGACGGTGCGATGTATGCGTATGTGCTGCACATCCTCGGCGTCCTCGTCCATTTGGCTATTCAGCTCGTAATACAGTTGCAAGCTGTCGTTCACAATGGGCGCAAAGAGGCGACGAAATTGACGCAGTAAGTCCGCCTCCTGATGCGACTCCTGCTGCTCCTGTTGCTCCTGTTGCTCCTGTTGCTGCTGCTGCTGCTGCTGCTTTGCTGTTTGTTGGTGGAAATTAAAATCAACCGCTTCTTCTACGACCCTTCCGTGTTTATCAACAACATTTATTGAGCAATCTTTAACACTTCGTTGACCGCGTCAGACTTTGCCCTTGGGCGATTTGCACTTCAAGGGCGTCGCATTGCCGGCTCCGCTAAAGGAAATAAAAATTAAGAAAATAAATTGATTAGAATTAAAATGATATACGAATTCATTTTAATGTCCTGGCAATGGCAGAGGGCATTCTGCATTTGTTAAGCAATAAGTTAGGCATTTCCTACTACATCAAATGTTTGCCTGGTATTCCCGATCAGTATCAAAAGACAGTCTGCCCTGTAACTGTGTGAATTAATCTCTCAGTAAAGATATCGTGAAGAAATTTGGTAAAGTTACTTCTTATTGCAGCAAGAAACTAACCGGATCGGATTATTATATCATATAAAATTAAGTTTTTGACTAAAATTGAGTTTATTGTGTTTTTTAAATATTCAATTTTTTATTTATTTTTTTAAATACGAGGCTCATTGTGCTGCTGACATTTATTCAAATTTTTACAACATCTGAAAACTATATCATATAAGTATATAAGGTCCCATAGAAACAATCGGGCTAAAAATAAGTTTTCATAATACAAATCTTTTTGTTTCTTAACAAATTCGGTTAAAATAAACATCACTATGCTGCTTACATTTAAAGAAAACTTTATAGGCTTGAAAAAAACTATATATTATAAGTAGTTGCCATAGGAAATATAGCTTGAAAATTAGTTTTTTGTAAATCAAATATTTTTTTTTTAAAACATTTTTTCAAAACTAAAATATTCCCACTTTTTTCCTTTATACTACAATATTATATATCCTTTTTTTTCTATGTTATGTTTATTGCATAAAATCAAAAAATATTATTTATTTTTTATGACAACACAAGTCTAAGAAAAATCGGTAAAAAAAAAAATATGAAAATTAACTTTTCATAATTTTTTTTAGATATCCCAACTAAAGTCTGATTAATAACGAACTCTAGAAATAAATGCACATTTGATATAGAAAGGGTATTTAAGCTTCGGCGCTCTGCAGTTAAATCGTATTTGTTGCCTACCCGTTGGAGTCCTCCTTGCCGGTTTGTGTTTGCGCCGTGGAAACCGTGCTCTTGCTGTAGGGCGCCTGGAATGAGGTCGATGTGATGGTAAAGTAGCCACCAGGTTTCGGTTTCAGATGCCTGTTGTTCATCTGCATGTGGACAGTCTTCATGAACTCGATTTGATGCGCCAGCTTCTGAATTTGCTCCTGCAAGAAGAGAAGAGGAAAATAGTTGTAGATAGTTTTGACAGATTTGTCTAGGTCGCCTACCTTGAGCTCCTCATTCTCCTGGTAGAGATCGGGCGACTCCTCGGGCACCAGACCCACGCCGTTGAGCGAAAACGATGCGGTTATGCTGCGCACCTTGGCCTTCTGATCCCACTTATCGCCCTGACCCTTGAAAACACGCGCTACTTTTGGACCAAAGACCAGGGCAATGGTCGTCGTCGTGGATAGTTGAGTGCGCACAAAGCCCAGCATGTATTTGTAATCGGGTCCAGCGTGCGGAAAGAGCATTACACTAGGGGAAAACGAAGGTTGAATGTTAGAAAATAAGCAGAGATTCGCAAGGGTATCGTTTGATTATCTAAAAATATATTTCGTATAATAACTTTTTATTTTTTTAAATTTATTCAGGCTCTACTTTTGTTTGCTCGATTTCCTACTTCGTCTGCTATTAACTCTTATTTGCTATAATACCATTTTAATAATGTGAAAGACAATATTCATATGTAAATAATAAAATTGTTTACTGTAAATCATACTTTTTAGATTATTTCAAGAAGGAAGTTCGTGTAATTAGTGCTTAATGCAATAAATTAGTAGATAATAAGGTCAAAAATAATTTATGCTCTTTTTAAGAATATACAAGAATGAAATGTTTATAAAATCTAAAGAATAAAACGGTCCGAATTCTATACTGCTTTTACTTGTATTTTATGGTATCAAAGATAGGTAGAGTAGAAATTATAGCAAATATAATTTTTTTTCAGACTTTGAAAGTCAGTTGTCTTTGACATATAGATGTTCGTACATATTTGATTAGTTTTTTTTTTTAAGAACTTTATTTTTGAATAAGACAAACTTTTAATGTCAGTTGTCTCAAATTTTGGCTTATATAAGTTCATATATATTTGCTTCGTTATTTTATATTTTTTCCCCACTTTTAATTGGAATAATGTGTCAAATGTGTCAAACAAATTTTTAGCTGGAGTTAATAATTTTTTGTTTTAACTACTGATTATTCCTTTCAAATATGCATTGATTAAGTTGAGTTATTGCTGAACTGGAAATTATTCTTGATTGCTGTTCTTTTGCCAATTTAATAATTATTTTATCTTATTGTAAAACTTTTCGAAAATTTTTTCTTAAAAGATTCTTAAAGATTTCAATAACTTTAAGTAAATACTAAATACTAATAAGTAAAATTTCAATTTCGTTTTTATGCCTTGTTTACTAAACAACAACTTTGAACCAAAGTGCAACTTTTTCTTACGCTGACCTCTGACCTATCCGAGCCTCTGACAACAGGCCACAGGAAACCCCTAAACAGAACTTGACCTACGACGAAAATTAAACTAAAATTACACCAGCAGCAAAAAGAGGGGCAACAAGTTCAATGTTGTATTAAAAGAAAAGTTAAACAAGAAATTGCATTAATTATCAAAACACTTGAAAGGATTTCAATTTGATAGGCAGCAGCGGGCAGAAGCCGGAAGCCCGAGCTGAACGAGAACTTGGCAAAGAAATCCGTGGAATGTTTGTGTAAACAAAATGCGGCGAGCGAGAAACAAACAGACAGACAGACGGACGGACAGGCAGACGAACAGACGGACAAAGGGACAGAGCGACAGACGGGCAGGCAGACAGAGGCTCTTCGCGTGGCAGCAAGTCCTTGCAGAGCGACAAAAAGGATTACAACGGAAACGCGCGCGCGCACAAAGCAAAAGAATTTAATTAAAACGCAACGAGGCGGCGGCGGCGCCAGCTGCTGCTGCCCCTTTGCCATTGTGGGCGTGGCACAGCATACGCTTAGTAGAGATGATATGCCCGAGCATGCTTCGGGATTAACCAACAGCACAAAACTGTGCGTCAACTCTTATAAATCAATTACGGGAGTAAAAAAATATACAATAAAGAAATTATGAAATTGCTCTAGAATTTAGCGCTCAAGTAAAAAAGGTGACACATTTAAAATAATTCTAGTTAAGCAAAAAATAAGATAATAATCTTGTTTAATATTTAAAAAAAATATTATTTCTTGTAAAGTAGAAATTTGTTTCAAAATTGTTGGCAGATTTTTTATATTTTCCGATCATTTTGTTTTTTTCAAGTGTGCATGGATATATTCTATATTAAAGTCAATATCTGGTGGTGAAATACTTACATTTGAAAGAAGCAAATTACAAATCTTTCTCAATAAACATTTTTTTTAATTTTTTTAAGTAGAAATTTGTTTAAAATTTGTTTTTTGCACATATTTTCTTTAGAGGCATTTTTTACGAGCATTTTGTTCAAGTGTGCATGGATATATTCTATATAGAATGTAGCTGGTGCAATACGTACTGAAATGCCACCATGGCAATGTTGACAATGGCAATGTTGTAGATCGCATAGGAGATCAGACGCGCCTCATTGTAGAGGCTCTCCGCATTGCGCACGTTGTAGCAGACGCGGATGCCCCAGGCCAGGAAGAGGACCTCGCCAATGGCCAAACTGTGATCCCACCAGTTGTACGAGCACTGCTTGAACTTCAAAAGATTCTGATCGTAGATCTGTAGAGATAAAACAGATAAAGATACGATGCAGTGTAGTTTAGAGCGAATATTATAAGATAGAAGAAACGTAGAAAAAATAGGAAACAATCCAAGATAACATAAGTAATAGAATATATATTAGGGAAAATTTTAAGAATTTAGTATAAATATAACAAAGAGAAAGGCACGAAAAAAATAAAAATAAATATATATTGTTAGATAAAAAAAATATATTGTTTCTTTTAGGTCTCAAATAGGTTTTTTGGCTCAAACCATATCTTAAAAAATATATATATGGTTTTATTCCGGAGGTTTTTGAGCAACTGGATAAGGATTCAAGTCATAATTAAACTTAAATTAAAAAAAACATTGTGAAAATGATTTTTAAAAAATGTTGTTAAGAGCTTTGGAAGAGTCTCAAAAGATAAACGAGAAGTAGAAAATGCATTTAAATGAAAACAATGACAATAAACAAAAATATTTTTTAAATTTGTCAAAATATGAAATATTGACAACAAAATTATTGAAGTTACGGAATTTAGAACATATCAGAAATTTAGAAATGTTACATAAGTGATATTTCTTGATAATAGTCTATATAATATAAATTCTTTATTTCGAGTATAATTAAAAAATTATTTGTACTTACCACCTCTGCATAGGGCGTGGCTGAAATAGTCCAAGTTCCCAAATAGATGAGCATGACGAGCAATATGGGAACCATCCACTGCAGCAGCTGCTGATCGTTAAGCTTTATCTTATGCGCCGACTTGACGCGATATGTCAAAGAGACGCTGTGGGTGAAAATGGAGAACAAAAGTGGGTTAGATAGAGATGAAGAGAGCGAGCAGGGAGAGAGTGGAGAGCTCACCGCCAGGTCTTCATCAGCAGCGATGTGTAGGTGATGCAGAAGCCCATGTGACGCGTCCACTTGGTGGCAATACACCAGCTCGTATCCAGATAGGGAAAAATCGTGACCATCTAGAAGAAGATTGGGTTCGGATTTAACACGACTTTAAGGTTTATGTGCAATTAAAGTCATGGAATGTGATAAAAAAAAAGGGAAAAGGGGACGATACGACGCTTAGTGCCGATTTTTGGAGGTGGCGCGGCAGCCACACAAAGTGCCGTTAAGTTGACAGCAAACATGCCCGAAAGGCAGTTGACAGGTGGGTCAGTTTGGGGGTTGCGGAAAACTCACGGCCTGTTTTTCATTTGCCTTACAGCGCGAAGAGGTAATGGAAAATGGTTAGCCAAAATAAATTCTATTAAATGTGACTTCAAAAAGGTCAGAAACAAAAATAAATAAATAATTAAAACTTATTTATTTATATTGGCAAACATTTTTAAATAGAATGTTTGTTTATCCGTTAGTTATATAGATATTTTTTTAATTAAAAATATGCTTTTATCTAAAAGCTTATGTTTTACTCAGTTCCGTTTTCACTAGTCAAAAAAAATTAAATTAATTAAAATTTTTTTTTTACAATTTCACGTTAAAATTTAAAAGTATTGTTTGTCAGACACAAGATTTAAATACAATTTAAGCGTTTAGTTAAATTATCCTGTGTCAAAAAGTTTGATAAACGAACTTAAAAAGTAACTTTTAGAACACTTGATGCGAAATTTCTTTAACGTGGAATATTTATAAATTAATAAATCTATATAATAAATTAACAGATGTAAACTGGCTTACAAACTGCATTTGGAACTACTTTAATTTTAGCTGTAGCTACGAATTACTTTATTGCAAGAAATCTCACTTAATACAATACGAAACCATTTTCAACTGTTGTAAAGGAAAAATATCCAAATGCTAGGCTGAAATATGAATTCCACCTTCTGTTTTCCCCTGTGGCTGAAGCTTAGGGTCCTCATCGTTGGCATCTTTTGCGCGCTTATCATCGTTATCCTTGATGTCCTCGGGCTGAGGTGGCTTGGTAAGCGGCGTCATGCACTGGTTACAATCCTCCATGCCCGGCGTATACTCCTCGATCTGAATGGTGGTCTCGAAGAAATTGTAACGCTTGTGAATCAGGGTCGTGGCCTGTTCGAGGATAATCTGCGGATCAGCATCCTTGCTTATCGCCAGATGAGCGGATAGCGCTATCTTACTGATGCTCAGCGCCCAGATGCGCAAATTGTGGACATGCTCGACGCCCTCGATGCTGAGAAATGTGCGCTGCACCTCGCCATAGTCCATATAGTCGGGTGTCGCCTCCATGAGCACCATCATGACATCGCGCAGGATGCGAAAGGTCACAAGCAGGACAATTATGGAGAAAATAAACGTGCAAATGGAGTCGACAAAGGCCCATTCGGGCTTAAAGAATATGATGCAGGCGGCCAGAAAGACGCCGCAGCTTTGGATCATATCGCCAACTACGTGAATAAACGCGGCTCTCACATTGATGTTCTCCTCGTGCGTGCGGGTGCACTGCGCCGAAATCGATGCTGGGATTAGCTGCTGTTCCTTGGGAGCGGGACTCAAGACGTTCGCCTTGGAGCCCGTCGGATGGCTCTGATGGGTCAGATGGCTGCTGTGCGTGTGCATTCTCGTCTGTCGTTTGGTCTCGTCGGCCGCACTGCCGCCATGGGAATGGCCATGGCTCAGCTGGACGGCCATGATGATGTTCACGATGATCGCCAGCGCGGAGGTGATCAGCATGATTTTGGCATCGACATCGTGCTGACCGGTCAGCAGGCGCTGCACCGCCAGCCAGACGAGTATGCCCGTTATCACCCAGATAAAGTAAACGGAGAGCATGGCCCCGATGACCTCCGCCCGATACCAGCCAAAGTTCATGCGCTGCGTCGACGGGCGGCCGCTCAAATACAAAGCGAACAGCGAAATTAGGAAGCCGGCCAGATCGGTTAGCAGATGTGCGGCATCCGTGGCAATGGCCAGACTGCGCGAGAGTATGCCGCCCAGGATCTCGCAGAGCATAAAGCACAGGCACAAAACGCTGGCCACGATCAGCTTGCGTCTCGCCGACTTGTCAACACCCTCGCCGGGACGATCGTAGTGACAGTGATCCCGATACGTGGTGGTTATGTGCGAGTGTCGACCCACAATGGTCAGCGTGCGCATCGATTCGGAGCGCTCCAGTTGAGCCTCCTTGTCCTTGTCCTTGTCCTTGAGCAACTGATCCGATTTGCTTTGCTTGGGTTCCTCGGGCTCCACAACAATCACCTCATTGGGCATGCGATTATTTTCGGCTAGGGGTTGCACCAAGCCCGGAGCTACCGCCAGCCCCTCGGTCGTGTGCTCCGTCTTATCTGGCGCTTCGGGTGAATCTTGAAAAAAGTACCGCATCAAGTTGGTGGCGAAAAATTTCTTATCGGAGCCGGCGGCGTTTTCAGCTTTTTCCTCGGCGGACCTTTCGGACGGTGTAAAAGCCGGACTAGCTGCCGGGCTGCCGGCGCTGTACGGCATGGAGGACACCTGACGTAGCGCCACTGTGGCCTTGGAGGTGCGCGGGCGCACAGAGCTCGAACTGCTGATCCGCTCTGGAGGAGCAGTTGCATCTCTGTTAAGCTCGTTGAGGGTAACTAAAGTGGGCTGACTTGGAGCTGTCGGATCCTGGGAATGAGTTATATTTTGAATAACAGCTGCATCGGAAGTCGCAGGCTCTTTAGGGTCAATCGTTGCCTTGGTAGTCGCTGGGATTTCAAGAGAAGCAGGAAAATCTGTTGACGATGGTTCAATTGGTGATTCTGGTTGAGTTTCTCGGGATGTTTCTTCAGGCACAGGCACATCGGAAGCTGCTGGAGCTTCCTTTGTAACCGGTCTAGCTAGTCCGAACCGGGGCAGACTTATCGGAAAACTCAGGGGCACTTGCTCCTCAGTCTTAGGTGCTGGCGTTGACAATGAAGCTATTTTGTCAAGCAGCGTCTCATCGGGACTAGTTGCTTCAGCAGCTTCAAATGGCGGAAAATTTGGAGCAGATTCTAAACCAGTTAGCGAAAGATCTTCAACTGAATCCAATAGAGGAAGTTTTGCTTCTGAAGTAGTAGGAGTTTGCTCCATGGGAATAGTTTCTGCTTTGGATGGCGTCAATGGAGCTGTTTTCCCAGATTTAGATGAAGTCAATGAATCAGCTTCTTCGCTTAAAGGCTTGTGCGGCGCTGGGCATTCATTTGCGACGGGTCTAACTCGTCCAAACAACGGCAGACTGCTGAAAAAACCTGCTGGCGTTTGCTCAGTTGGTGCAGGCCGCGGCTCATCCAGATTAGCCGCGTGGCTTTCGGCATCTGCTGGCGTTTCATTTGCGGTGGTTTTGGCCCGACCAAATAAAGGCAGATTATTGAAGAGCGTTGCTGATGTCTTCTCGATGAGGCTGGCCATTGAAACGGGCGCTGAAGTCAACGTTTTGCTGGCTTCAGCCCCTGTTTCAGCTGTGGCTTCATTTGACGCTGGTCTAGACCGCCCGAACGAGGTCAGATTGGTGAAGAGAGTTGGCGATGTCTTTGGCTCAACTTTGGCAGGAGTTGCAAGTGTGATCACTTTCTTCAAATCTGCAGCACTTTGATCCGTTCGAGCTCGCCCGAAACGCGGTATATTATTAAAGATGATGCTTGTTGACTGCTGCCCATCCAGCGTTGGCGTTGTCATATCCCCATTGATTGCTTGCCCCTGATCTGATTCGTCGTTTAGCGGCCGTCGCACTGGCACCGTCAAAATGGTTATGCTGCTCGTTTGTCGTGGTTGGTCAGTTGAATGGGCAGCTGCCTTGGCTCGGATGGACTCCAATTCGGCATGGGCATCCTTTCTAACTGGGCTCTGTGTTCGGGCCATAGACTTGGCCTTAGCCTTGAACTGTTTGTACGATTTGGGCTTGGAGGCGTTCTCGATGAGCTGCAATTTCAGCTGCTCATCCGGCGCGGGGTTCTCCACAAGCTCCGTAGCAGCTGTTATGTGAAAATAGGCAGGTTGGATTATCATTTTGCCGGTATCTGAGTTTTTGAGCTTGTCGGCCCACGTCTCCGAGTTTTTGAAGTTATCATCGGTTTTCTTTTTCTTTAACTTATCTGCTCCAGTTTCGAATACCTCGCTCGTTTCCTCGTCTTCCTTCTTCTTAAGCTTGTTAGCCCAAGTCTCTGTGCCCTTCTTCTTGAGTTTATTGACCGGAATCTCTGTCTGATTGGGTGCTTCCTCGCCTATCTTCTGCTTAAGCTTGTCTGCCCATGTCTCCGACTGCTTTGGGACTTCCTTTTCGTCCTGTGTTTTCTTATATTTGACCTTGCGCAACAGCTTTTCCTCCCTGGTTAGTGCCGGCGGATCCGACTGACTCCCCACACTGGAGACTTTCTTGATCAGCCGCTGTTGTTTCTCCCTAATGTTCGCCAGGAGGCGTGGTTCCTCGAGATGACTCGTTCGCGATGAATGTCGCTGGGGCAGATCTATGTCCGGTATCTGAACCATTTCTCGCAAAGCCGCCTGCATGGCAGCCTCATCCTCATCCTCATCCTCGCTCTTATCATCGCTATCGTCCCGTTCCGATGTTCGTTTACTATTGCTCATGCTACAGATTTTATGCTCCTTTATTTTATACAGTCACAAAAAAAAAAACTCTGATTAGAAAATCAGTTACGTTTATTAGTTATGTGATACGCTTTGGGGCTTTCAATGCTGGCATTTCGCCCATCAGGCCCCCAAATCCAATTTTATAAGCAACCTTTTAACCCATTTGTTGTTGTTGCCGTCGCTCATGTGGCTCCCAAGTTTGTCATTGTTCTTACGGCTTTTATGCGTCCGGTGGGGCTTCCATTGTCGCTTGGCTAATGCTGACAGAATAATTGTAAACAATACGGCGAGAAATTTAACTGAATATTAAGCAACGGTTTGAATACTCTCAACGGCCAGCGGTTGAGTAACAGTTCTGTTATATGAGAACTTTGAATAAACAAAATAAAATATTTTAAATATTGCAATTATGGGACTTATAATAAAGGACTTATCAAACGAACAACAACGCGCTTTGTTAAAAATTCAAAAAACATAACATAACATACCTTATAAATGTTAAGTAAAGTTTCTGTTATTTACATTTCTCAATTTATGTCAACTGAATTTATTTCTTTGCTTAATATGACTTATAAATGTTAATGAAAGTTGCTGTTACTAACATTTCGTATTATGTGTCAACTAAACTTTTTTCTTTAAACGGACAAGAACGCGCTGTTTTAAAAATTCCTAAGCCAATTTAATTGCTGCTTAACATGACTTATAAATGTTAATGAAAGTTGCTGTTATTAACATTTCGATTTATATATCAACTGAACCTATTTCTATAAACGAACAACGCGCTGTTTTAAAAATTCCTAAGCCAATTTAATTGCTGCTTAACATAACTTATAAATATTAATGAAAGTTGCTGTTATTAACATTTCGTATTATACGTCAACTAAACTGTAAATGCTTTTTTAATTAATTTTGCGCTATTATGCTGATATTTACATAGAGTTAACGCTCTGTTATTCACATTAACAGACTAACTGCAACATTAAAATATTCACATACATGTTAACAGTTTTAAGGCAAAACCCGCACAAATTCATTAACTTTTTGCATTTACAAACGGCATAATAAAAGCCGAAATGCCGCCACACGGGCAAGTTCCTAAAAGCCGCATTTAAAAAGCCATAAAAAGGAGTTTTATGTTCTGTTTCGGCCCAGGTGGAGCACGTGGCTGGCTGTACGGGACTTACATGTGGGTCAATTGTAAATGGGACCCAAAGACCTTTTGTCACATTAGCAACTGCTGCCATTGTCGTCTCATTCATTCGTAATGGTCTTTGTGTGTAGCCCCGCATTTAATGGGTTAAGTAGCCGGCGGAGTGCTGCGCGGCCTCTCAAATGGGTTAACTCACTCACCTCCAGATACATAATGGCACAGCCAATGAGCGTGATCATCAGAAAGATGGGGCTGGCCACCTTAAAGACTTTGACGCGCCGATGTCGAAATAGATAACACAGGAGCACAAATGTGCCGCAGGCGCAGCCAATGGAAATTGCCAGCAGGGATATTCTGTGTGGAAAAAAAAATAGATATATTTAAAAAAATTATTAAGCTATAGTTAGTTTAAGCTGAGGCTGTGCACGTGTCGTGTTTTTCTGCGTGACATGCACAACAACACGACTTAACACAGATATCTTAGGTATATAGGTTAAAAAAATAAAAAAAATTAAATAAAAAAAAAATATAACTTGTATACATACAATGTCTGAGCCGGATTCGAACCTACAACTAACACTTAAACTCAAAATCTGTTTACGTTTGCAATTCTAAATTTGAAATGTTTTTTTTTATCGGAAATGAGTCAGGTTCATTTTTTTTTACTAAAAAAGTACGGGTGAGATATGCAGGTTTTCGAGGGTTTTTAAGTTCCAAGTCTTTAGCTAGCGTAATAAATTGAGTGAATACGGACAGATTGCACAAAGCCAATATACTCTTTTCACTTCGTGAACGAATAGAATTCTATAAGTTAATGAACACAATACTTTATAATTTGAAAAAGAAAATGTCTAATTAAATTAGGTTAAAATATTACAGCCTGGTTCATCCGACTGCGAAATACTCTGTTCACAATCTTATGAAGACTGGAAACAGGTCGAAAAGAAACTTTTTGATTGTGCAGTTTGTGACTCTGAAATTGTTGCCAAAAAGTATACACAAGTATTTATATTTAAATTTTCCAGTTTCAATAGAAACAAAAAACAATTCAAATGGAAAGAACACAAAAACCTTTTAACTTCGAAAACTGGGTAAAAAACATTCTCAAACACTCGTGAATGCTGTGTCGAGTCGTGTTTGATGTGCTTTTGTGTGTTTGTGCCAGGCCAAACCAAAAACCCAAAGCGCGCCCAACTCAGGTCAAAGTCAGGTGTCAGACACACCTGAAGGGCCAATGATAGTTGGCCAGACAGGGCTCGGGGCCGGTGCAGGTGTCGCAGCCGGGGGCGCAAGGCAAACACTTGAATACATCCGTATAGTAATTGCTTATATTGTCCTGATCCTCCTGCCAGGCAATCTCCATGATGGTGCCATTGAAGCCATCCGGATGCCGCAGCGAGTAGAAGCCCCGCTTGCACAGGCACTGATACGCCCCGCGTGACCAACTGCCGCTGGCCATGGCGGCCAATATCTTGCCGCTGCTTATTGTCGGCGCCTCGTTGCTGGGCTGGCGATAGTCGCACTGCGTTTGGGAATACACAGGATGTTAATCCGGGGCAGCTATTTAATTGAGCGAACCCCCCCCACCACCCAAAAAACTTACCACCATTGAGTCGCGATGGCATTTGTGCGAACTGTGAAACGCCTGCAAATCGTTTATGGTCTCCACATCGTTGCCGGCCGCGTTGGCGGCGATGGCCGCCGCTGCCGTCGAGCGACGCGCCGGCTGCTTTTGCCGCATCAGCGTCCGCTGCTGGCTGCTGAAGCGATAGGGCAGCGCATCGCACTGATTGACGCGCAGCGCGGTCACGTCGATGTCCACGCTGATGAAGCCGCGCAGGCCGTGCCGGCCGCTGGGCGGTATCGCGATGCTGTACGAAACGAGCCACTTGCTCAGCGCGCACGAGAAGTACGGGTAGGTCCACCAGCCCTTGTAGTAGTTGTTGGGCGGACTGGGCGCAAACTTTGGCGAGCGCAGTGCCGGGGTGCTGCTCTCGTCCTCGAACCTGCCAAAAAGAGAAGTCCACATGCGTTAGATCCGCTTCACTGCACAAAAACAAAAAACAGGTAAGAACATTGCATTTGGGTGTAACCGACTGTGCAATACTCATTCTCAGTATGAGCAATAATTGTATAAAACAGTCAAAAACGCTCTTAATTAATTTTGTTACTTATTGAATATATATATTGATTTTTGAAGTTTGGGGGGGCGGAAGTGGGCGTAACGGCTCGATCTTAAGAGATTATTTAAAAACTCTTTGCCAAATTTGGTGGCTCTAGCTCTAAAATTGTGGGATATATTGATTTTAGCGGTTTACCCGCCCAAAGCGGGCGTATCCAAAAATATGTCTTGTGCGATTTTTAGAATAGGTCAACAGTATTCTGTCTGAAAAATGTAATGCATCTAGCTTTTTAAATTGCGGGAGTTAAATTGATTTTATTGAATTGCCACGCCTCACAAAAAAACTTAACACATCATCTGATGCAAGTATACACGAGTATATATTCCCAGCTTCAAGACTCCCACTTCCCACGGCGAAAGAAATTTCGCTTATACGGACGGACGGACCAACAGCATGCCCAAACCCAATATACTTTGAATGCCAGGTAGACGGACTTAGCTCCTCGTCCTGATCAAGATTATACGTATTTTAATTTTCTTTCTGTCTGTTACATACGTTACCGTTTTCCTAAGTTTTTATTTTTATAAAATACAGGGTATATATGTATTATGAAAGTCTCTCACTTTTCATGTCTCAGAGATCACACAGACGGACGAATACGGCTAAATCGACACTCAATGGACAGCCTCTTTTTGCCTTTTACGCACACTTGAACAGTTTCAATATACCCCTCGTTAGTAATTTGTAAAGGGTATAAAAATGCGGAAGGCCATAATTGAGGTGGCATATCGCCGGTCGCCGCGAGTGCTTCGCACTTACCAGGGATAGCTGTGCGCGGGTTTTTTGCCAATTTGCAGACCCTCCTCCTCGTAGCGCTGCGTCTCGCCCAGCTTGTCGTGGCCGCTCTTCACCCACCAAACGTAGGACTGCACCGCGCCGTTGGTTAAGTTCAAAGCTAAAATGCGTGCACCGTTTATATATTCGTCAGTGAGCAAGCCCTTGGCCAGCGCATCCGAGAGTCCTATAAAAATATGTTGGCAAATTAAATCTGATTACGTGGGTGTATGTATGTATGTGTGTGTGTGTGGGTGTGTGTGTGAATGTGGGTCATCGCGTAGGTGAAAAGAAAGTAAATTTAAATCTGCAGCGAAAAAGTCGGAAATTAAATGGGGAAGCATGGAAGCAAACGAGCAGAAGCAATTTAATAAACGGATGGACAACAGATATACTCATTAAAATTTCACTTACAACATTTAATTATTGTTTTCTGTGCGCGTTTGCAATTTAATTACTTTTTTCAGTTCAATTGCGATTGCTTGCCAATGCATTATTGAGCAATCAACTTCTTTTTTTTTTGTTTTTACCCATTCTTTAATAATCTATAATTTATGACGCCGGCTGATAAACGTATTTTGCAATTCACTTGCACTTGGTCAGCGCAATTTGGCGCCATTTGCTTTTTTGCCGGTAACTAGAATGACACCTACTACTTCTGCTAGTTTAACTTGTTGAAATGCTTTGCGGTTGCATTTTTCTTTTATTCTACCAGTACAAATATTATTATTTTTATTATTTATACCGAGGACTGCAAAACAAAAAGATATATATATATACTACTCATTTGGCAGCATCAATCCATAATAGAATTCAACATTAAATTTAGTATACTTCGCAGCATTGGACAAAATGTTAGGTGTCATTCCATTAATGGTGCTCTTTGCATTTCTCTTACATTTTGTACAATCAGAGATCGTAGAAAATTGGGGAAAAAACGTATGCAAATTGAAAACGAATAGCGGAAATTTGGAGCACACCAGCAAAGACTGAGAATTTAATTCATTCGGTTATACATATGTTTTCAATTAAAGTGAATTACAAAATATGAATTACCGTGAAAATATTGTGCTTTTGTGCATAAATCGTATTGTGCACAACAAACAATGTGCACGTAAATTAATTAAAATTTTTCATTTATAAAAGGATGCTGAAATATTGTTTGAGTATCATTTAACATATTTTTAAGGCTTTTTTTCGTGCGAATCTCGATGCTATGAGCAGCATTCCAACACTTATGCATATACATACATATGTAAGAATGTACAAGTAGTTAAAAATGTTTAAGCCAAAAAAAAACTCATGTGCCCAATGCCAGGAAAATGTGACCGTTTGCAGCTTTGTTAAAAGAATACTGGCGTATTCTGTTTAATTGTGCAAATTAAAAATTTGTTGGTACATTTAATTCAGGCCCAGCTGTCATTTCGATGTTGACCTTGAAATAGTTGTATGTTATGGAAAAAACGGCCATTAAAAGGCATACCGAGGCTGCAAGTGCTATTTTTTTCTTCTCTTTTCTTTATTTTTTTTTTACCCTTGGCAGAAAAAAAGATGTCGGCAGCTCCGGCAACAATGATTAATATGCGCTGCGGGTGCACAGCTCCTGCTGCACAGTCGCCGCCCCCTTCCGTGACCAGTTTGTGTAGTGCGCAGGGCGGGGCGGGGTAGGTTGGCTGGTTGCCTGTCAAAAGTTAATATTTTTTTTTGCCACACTTGGCTGGGCAGCCGCATTTCTGTTTGGCTTGTCCCGTGCGCTACAAAGCAGCCAGGAACAAAAGCAACAACTGTTTGTAAAGTAAACTTATATAAATTCGATTAGCGCAACTTCCGTGGCAATTTTATGCGTGCCCCATTTCTTAAATTTACACTTGTCGAGGGTATTGTAACTGTCATACGAAATTTGTTACGCGCATTCCATATAGTATAAAGGATACTATATAAGCAGCTTTATAAGAGTTGCTATAAAGTTGTCACAATAAGCTCTTTACTGGTTGACAGCTTTTCACAGGTACAAAATCGGATTACATATTGAGTTTATTAAGTTAGGTCGGAATACTAAGAATTTATTTATTTATTTGGTTTTATCTACAATAATAAACAAAAAATATAGGTTTTATAATGTTTCACACATGTTGGCAAGGGCTTTTCAAATAATAATATACAAATTTATTTTTATAGGAATTTGTTTTTATTCAAATGTTCTATAAATTTCGTATTATACATTATATTGAATTAAAAACAATGGAAAATAGAGATAATAATAGAGAAATAATATCCCAAATATGTATATTAGTAATTTCTGATATTATTTTCATTTTTCCAAATAATATATTTTTTGTAACAGTATATAATTGTTTAAAATGTGTAACCAAGGAAAAAAATTCTCAAGTGAACTCTAAAAACAGTTTTTAAAAAAAATAGTTTTTTGTATTTTTAAGTTCTGAAACTCATCTACTATTTTTCTATTTAGCCAATATATTTTTTTATACAAATTTTTAGGGAACTTATTTATCAAGTAAAAGGAGAATTAGGTGTACTAAAGAAAAGCTAGTTTTTGTAAGCTCTGAGCTTGTTTTCCACTGTTTTAAGATCTGACTACATATTGTTCAACTGTCTTGGGGGCACTTTTCTTTATCGAAGAGTCTTTAAGTTTCGACTCTCTGTAGTTTTCTTTCCAGTTTTGTTTTATATATTTGATTAGTATGTATAATGCTTTGCCACCGCTGCTTTAGAGTTGTTTTTGTTTGTGCCGGCCATAAAGCAAATACGCAGGAGACGCAGCAGCGGCAACAAATGTGGCAAGTTTGTGCGGGCGTTAAAGTGGAATGGTAACAGGGAGGCCGAGGCGGGCACAATCGTCACATAAACACAACGTTGCCTATGCCAAGTTGCGTCAAAGTGTTGCCTCAAGTTCAAACATTTGCCACACGGCGACGGCTGCGAATGTCTTCGAAGGGAGACAGTTTGCCGACGGGGCTGTGAGGTGTAGGCAACCTTATGGTAAACAACATCAGCCAATAGCTGTCAACCAGCTTAGATGCTCACCTAACAAACACACAACTGAGGCACTCACACACCCACACACACATCCACACACGCAACCAGTTGTAGTCGTGTGTGTTATACTCATGTTTGTCATTCATCATCTGCGTGCGATTTCTTGCACTCGGTTCGCATCATCAATCTTAGGGCGCCCCAACTTGAGAATTTATAGCCATTGAAGAGACTGGTGTGCGTGTGTGTGTGTGTGTGAGTGCGCCTGCTGCCAAGTGCTGCAAGTATTTTGTGTGTAGTTGTCAGAAATAAACATGCGCAACTTGCACAAATGTAACCAATTTGTTTTTTTTGGGCCCTCAACGCTGCCACAAGAGTTTTGTTCAGTTCAACTCTATGTAAAATTGGCAATTATTCAACTCACACACACACACACACACACAGACACATATGGTTTTTTGTGAGTGTGGGTGTTTGGACAGGTGTTTGGTTGTGCTCGTTGTTTTTGTGTATGTGACTTTTGTGTCTGTTGCTCTTTTTGAGTAATTAAATTTAACAGAGATTCTGTTTGCCTGAAAGCCATTTAGCGTTAGCTTCATTGACATTTTTCTACAGTGGAATTTCTGTTGACTTTTAACTGGAAATATTTCTTCTGTTTGACCTTCTTTGCATTGTTTTGGAAAATGTTTATAGTTATTTATTCTAAAATTTTTGTAATACACCCTTATAAATTTAATGTAGGGTATTGATGTAGATAATCTGAATTCCAATAAGTATATATTCTGTGTCAGTAAATATGTACATACAAAAATAGGTGTATATGTGATATATAAATATAATGTAACTATTTTATGTTTGGTTAAAAATTTCTTATGACGAAATGAGTTACATATTTATTTTGGAACATATTTTCATCAATCCTACCCATTACGAACTTTATTGTGCCACTAACATTTTGGCCAAAGTATCTAACCCCGGAAATACCTTAATTAAAAGAGATTTTTTACAATTTACGAAAAATAATATAAATGTTATGTTGCATTCTAAAACGCTTATTCGCACAAATAAATTAAACATAGAGAATTTAATTAAAATGAACGCTTTGAAGCAAGGTAATTTTGTTTTTTAGTTTCTAGCTTTTTTACGCAGTTTTAACACATCGATTTTATATTATTGGCAGACTATTTTTTAGAAGTTCTAATTAAAAGCTTAAAGTAAAATCGTTTGCAGCAGGTTTTAAAATGAAATCTACTGTAGATAAAAGCTAATATGAATATTCCACATTTTGTGAACTTTTCATTTCCAGCTGCAGTTGTTTTCATATCGCTGTAACCACTGCAGTTTAATTAAGATAACCTGGTTGTCATTTATGTAATAACAGATCATGTCTCCTCAATTCAGTTTAATATTTAAAATGTCCCAGTACAACGTTGCGTATGCGTGATATTCGCAGGAAAATTTAACTGATTTCACAGAAATCAGAGTGCACAGTTTGATTACTTGTCTGTCGTGTAAAAGTCGATGGAACACATTAAGCTCTGGGAAAATCAAAGTTGAAAACAAGCCGAATATGGTAAAAAAAAAAACGCACAACTCAATTTTAAATTAAGTAAACTATGTGAAACTGGAACTGAGGGTGGGAAGGGGGTTGTAGCAAGCGGGAGCTGCTTGCATGTGAATGACAAAGGACGATGGTAAGGGCGAGGGCGGTGCCAGGACGTTTGATGCGCCACAAGTGCGTTGTTGTCAACCCCAAGGCAGGCGATGCGCTGTCACGCCAAGCGCCTGAACGCAACCCCAACATCAACCCCAAACCCCAAACCCCACCCCTACCCCGATCCCGGTCCCAGTTAAGGGAAGCAGCAGCCTTGACAACAGACGGCCCGACCCAGAGCCTGAGCCAGTGCCAGAGCTATCAGTGTGTCATTTATGTGCATATACATATATATATACTTGTATGTATATATATTTATATTTATGTAGATAGTGTAGATACACAGCAAATAATTGTTAGTTTAAATTTTATTTCTTTTTGTATTTAATTAAATTAATTTTTTTAATTTAACCTAAAATTACATTTTCAATTTTGGCTACATACGAAATACTAAATACTAAATTCCTCAATTTTGCAAGTATTTTTAATCCTTAATTTTAGACAGTATTATTCATAACTTTCAACATATTTGTTTAAAACAATTTTGAAATTGTTTAAAGCCTAGATTTGTTTAAAATTTGAACCGGAATTTTTTACTGTGCATTGGTATAAATGTAGTCAAGGACAACAGACGCACAATGAACTCATCGCACTCACTCGGAGCACGGGATAATAACAAGCGCAACAGCAACAGCAGCAATAACAGCAGCAACAACAACAGCAAATGGTTGTTCAGTGCCGCGGCGCACCAGTTGCCTTTGTGTCCTGCACAAGCGCTTGATTTGTGCGCGTCCTCTGAAACTCCCCTCATTCCCCACCGGCCGTGCCCCCGCCCAATCCGCCACTCCATATCAGCTCTGAAAAGGTGCGACGTGTCAGCAAAAATCGCATAAAGTGAAAGCAAATTTGCTGTCATTCTTGCAGTCGTTGTTGTTGTTGTGCCGGAAAGCAACAGGGCAAAATGTGTGTATGTCTTATATGTGTGTGTGTGTGTGTGTGTGTGAGTGTATACCTACATATGTAAATGTTGTATAGAATTTGGCACTAGCACACATCCGCTGCTTTCCTCCCGTATCCCCAAACACGTTCAATTCTGCTGGGCCCTTGAAATTTTGATGTCTCGCATAAATTATTCGGAGGAAAAGCTTCTTGCAAATCGAATAAATTTAAGGATGAAGCCACCCAACGTCTGGATATCAATTGCCTGGGTGCTCTTAAATGCTTTGATTGAGAAGCGCAAAGAAAGGCGCTTGAGTGAAATAATGCTGCTTGAAATTTATGAGTGCCAAGCAAAAGGGGTTTAATATATGCTTTTAATAAATGGCTGATAAGAGAGCTTTGATATGGAAGTTTTTGATCCATTATTTAACTATCAGTATTGAGTGTTGAAAAACATTGATATTCAGTATTGAAAAACATGTATCTAATGGTAAAACTAAACAGAATTTGAATATTTACAGCAATTTCCATTTGCCATTATGAGATTTGTAATTTGGAGAACCAAATATTAGAATCTTAGAAAGGTGTGAGTTAAATAAACTCAAGTTTGTCAACTTGTTATATTTGACAGGCACATATGGCCTTTAAATATTTAAGTAATTGTTATAAGCTAATCAATTGCACAAATTGATGTCCCCATATCACATCACGCTATTTACCAGAGCCGGAAATAATTTTTTTTTAAATCACACGCAAAGGAAATTGGCTGACAAACACAAATCAATATATCAATAACCCAAACCTACGCCAAGACGTATATATATATATGTATATATATATATCAAAAAGTATAGCTTCTTATGTCTGTATATGTATAATGTGATTAGAACGAGATAATTGCTGTGATTATTGGATACTCACCGCCGTGTCGTATGATGCCCACTTCCTGTAGTATCGATGCCGCCAAGTCGGCCTTTTGTCTGGTGCTCTCGAAGCGCTCCGAGTTGATGGGCACTTGAAGCGGTCGATAGAGCGTTGAGATGCACAGTGTGCCCAGATTCTCGGTGGCAATGTCGTGTATTGTCACCAGCGATTGCTCGATGGCCGTCTGGGGAGAAATTTGGGGCGGAGAGTGGAAATAAGTAAAGCTCTATTCATTAAATGTATTTATAAATGCCCAAAGGGACCACCTGCCCGAGGGTTGGCGGCGTACCCAAATCATTTGCTTGGCCAACATGTTGACAAACACATTAAAAATAAATTTTTGGCTAAATACATTCATGGCCGCAAAGCTGGCCTGGCAACAGCTTTGGCTTTCTGTGCGCCATCCTTTTCCATATTACTTATTTTTCTTCATTTTTTTTTACCTCGCCAGCAGTTGCCTTTTATCGTTTAAGTGGAAAATTGAGTTATTGGGCTCACTTTGTTCTATGCCGTTCGCGAAAGTTGGCCAACAGCGGTTGACTTTAAGCAGTTTGCTGGCCATTGTTAGGGCACAAATTAATAAAGTGGCCCAAAAGCGGTGTGGGTGTGACTTGACATTTCACAGCTTTGTTTTGTTTTGCATGATGATCTTTTAAGTGTTTGAAAGAGAAAATTCAAATTGAATTGCCGGCCATGCCCTAATGGCATGGAGTAAACAAAAAAAAATAATAATAATAAAAATTTAATTAGTTTTGATTTAATTTTCATATTTGCTTTTCTTATCCAAAAACCAATATTAATAGACATTTATGTTATTTGTTTATTTTGTTTTAGTATTCATATAATATCGAATGTACTCAGACTTTAAGATCCAAAAAATTCGCGAAAATATATATATTTTGAATATATATTTTAAATTCGCATAACTTTGTCAACTCTAAATCGACTTTCAAGTTGCATGAAATTTTGGTCATGATTTTTCGTTCATATTGATTCATAGAGTCCCCACTTTTTCTTTCAAAATTTAGAATCGAAAATAACTTAACATCCGAATGATTACTGTACTTGTACTGTATACTGTACTATATTTACTGTATTATGCAGTTTTATGATCTCTTTTTTAGTAATATTTGGTTCAGAAACTTTTCTGAAATTACAATCGTTTAAACTGATTAAGTTCCTCAAGCTACAGAGCCAAGTTTAACTTATAATCAATTTATACAATTACCGCAGGCTCTTCAGCGAGTTAAGTGGAAAATGCATTTGAAGGACTTACGAGGAGGCAAGGGAAGGGGGAGGAGGAGGGGGAGGGCTTGAGGAGCAGCTGTTTGGAATGGAAGCGTTAAGTGCTAACTAAATACACTTAATATTCGGCTAACCCAAGTTACAAGCCATTACGCAATTGAATTAGTTGTTGTTGTATTGTTGCATAAGTAGCCACGCCCCATTCACTGTGGAGAAGTGGCTGCGTGGGCGGTATCCTTGTTTGCTGTCGCTCACAGTAACAATTGCAATTGCCGCTAATTACTGTTAATGATGAATAATACTTAAGACAGCACCAAACAGAACCACCCGGCACCACCCGGCACCACCCAGCACCACCAGGTACCACTATGCGACGCCCGCCCAGCCGCTACTTACACGCGTAACGATGTTGCCATCGCCGATTCGCAGAATGCTTTTAAACGGATTGCCTTGGGCTGCAGTTGCTCCTGGCCAGGAGTTGGGCAATGCTGAGGATGTTGCAGCTCCGGCGGCTGTTGCTGCTGTTGCTTCCGTTGCTGTTGTTGTTGCTGTGCCCGTTAAGCGTGTTGCTGTTGCTGTCGCTGTTGAAGTTGTTGCCGCTGTTGTTGCATTTGCTTGCTCAACTGTCAGTAGCAACAACAGCAACAAAAACAGAAATTGTTGTGTTGCTGTTACACGACTGCCACCAACTTGTTGCTGTTGTCGCTGCTGCTGCTGCAGCCGTTGTTGTTGTTGTTGCTGACAACTGCTGCCGACGACTGCGGCCAGCGTTTGCCTCTTCTTGCGCCATTTTCCTGCATTGAGCATGCATTTCATTGTTGTTTTGCATTTGCCACTGTGCAGCTGCAACAAGAAAGCAACAGGAAAAGCATGTGAGAGAGAGAGATAGAGAGAGAGAGAGAGAGAGAGCAAAAGAGGGAGATGGGTAAGTGTTAGTTCAGCTTGCAAATAATTGTCTTTTAATAAGTAATTCAAAAGCTTTCACTTTGTTTAACCCAAAACAAAAGAAGTAAGTATGCTCTAGTCTAGAGTGCACGACTAGTAGACACCCTGTACACATATCTGAAACATATATTAAATATATCATATATAGAACATATATTTTCGTAGCGAACCGCGTAATATATCCAGAAACTGAAATATACTACTAAACAAGAATCTTCGGAGAATATGGTCTGAAGATATGCTCAGAAGACCTGGTCTGAAAAGCGATTTTTATCAAAACCAGAGTAGTCAAAAAAGTGTAAATAATAAAAAAATATATTATTTTCCTTTATTTGCTCGTCTGTTAATGCTGATCAAGAATATATATACTTTATAGAGCCTAATTTGCGTCTTTCTGCCTGTGAACCGTATTTAAACAAAACTATTAAATGCATTGTTTTTACTCATTTTCAATGAAAACAGGGTACTCAAATAAAACGCTGTCGTAATTGTCGCCGACGTCGCTGCAGGTTCCAAATGTTCTCTCCAGGACTTGTCATTCCAGCATATATTCATGCATATTTAATTAGTTAAATGAATTGTCCTATGTTGCCTCGCAATTTCCATTTTGTTTTGCTGCTGCCATTCTGTTATCTAATTTGAGTCCTTACAGTAATTACAGACCTGTGCAGCTGTAGAGCTTTTGAAACAATTAAAAACAATTACAATATCCTAGCTGAAATTTAAGTGTTGGAAAATGGGTAACAAGATTTGCAGAGTAAATATTGTTTATATACTTGTTTGATAGGAAAAAAACAAAAAGAGGTAAAAATCTAAAGATGAAATTCCAAATTAAAAAAAATAGTTGGGCCTTCGGCACATCGCAAAAAGTTATTTTTGTGTACACAGAAGCGGGAGCTTTTTGCCCATCAATTTTTTTCATTTTAGCGGATTTTTAAGTTTTTAAGCCAAACTTTTTTCCAATAATCATAGAACAAAAGTTTCTTGGTTCATTATGAGTAACAAGTCCAACGCTGTCGAACGCGAAAAAATTTACCGAAACAAATTTTAACATCTCGTTTTCGATAACACACAAATAATTAAATTTCTTCATAACTATTGAACGAGTCATCGGATTTGAATAAGTGACGCGTATTCGAAACACAACTTGTATATGCCTGATTTTCTGATCGGTATATAACTCAATCTGATCGGACTATCGTAGAAAAACTTCAAAGGTCCGCAAATTTATTTTTTGCACACTTCGATGTGCTTGCCAAATCCAAAACAAATGTTCTCTTATCTGATTAGCACGCAAAAACGATTATGCAAATAAATAAATTAATATAAAATATATATTCAACACGTTTTCGGCAAGTTAACCAAATATAAGCAAAAGTAATGGCAAAATAAAACCACAGTAAATTCTAAATTCTAAATTCCACTGTGGGAAATTTCGACACTTTTATAAATAACTTCAATATCATTCAGTTTTTAATTCTGTTTGCTCCTAATATTATTTAATCAATTTAAAAAAAAATGTGGCAATGCCAAAACAATTTTGTTAATAAAAGTAAATAAAAACTCCTCTCTTAACATTACAACAGCAACTACAAAAAACTAATATACAATATTAATTTAAGCTTAAATTACTATAACTTGTCAAAAGTGAACCAAATTTAGTCAAATTTATATTTTTTATTCATAAAATAGAATTTTTTAATAGTTCTAGATTATTTATTCAATATATCTGCATTGTATATTAACAATTCTGCAATTTAATTTACACCCAAAGTTGACTATTTTACATACTTTTGTTAAATTATTTGTGGCCAAAAAATGGTCCAAATTGCCCATAGTGCACAGGTAGAAACCACTTCAACCAGCAACAAGAAAAACCCGTAAACAAATACAATGACAACAAATAAACAGAAATAAACAGAGCACTTGCACACGACTTGCTCTCTACTCTCATCCTAGCGTTTATGAGTCTTTCATGAAAGCGAACGAAATGTAAATATTAAATAAAATGAAAAAGCAAAAAACCAAATATTAATGTTAAATGTGACTTGTTTATACCCTGTACACCCAGCTAAAGAATTATATCGCGTTCGTATTTAAAAAAATTATTATTTAGCTATTATGAAATTTCAAGGACTTGGAGTTAAAATTAAAAATTAAATAAATAGTTTTATATTAGTACAATTTTAAAGTTTGCGATCAACTGATGATCTATCACATTAAAGTTTTTTTTTTTAAAATAAATTAACTGCACTTACACAATTTTAATCCTTCCATATTCTATATTTTTTACAGTTACAGGGTATATACAGTAGAATAACATGAATTTAAAAAATAATACTTATGCTACATGTCTTTTGCATTAGCACGAGTTGAGCAGCAAAACGATGACAAAACTGTGACGTAGTGCAGCTGGATTTACAGAAAGGATTACGTGTGCAAAAAGGGAAAAAAGAAAAGTAAAGAGGGGGTTGGAGGTGCATTTTCCATTGAAATAAAAGCGACATTTACATTTACATTTTCGCTTTCGTTTTCGCTCTTATTTAGCTTGCACTGCAAAAAAAATTTTCGTCTGTCGTAAAACTGAGTTGGCGAAAGTGTTTGAAAGTTGTTCGCACGGCTCTTGAGAGTTTTGTGCCATTTTTATTTGCGGTCCTTTTCAAAATGGCTGCCATTTGTAAGACATTGCGCATGATGGCCCACCATTTTGCGTGAAATACTCAGCTACTTATAATATTTAATCTTCATAGTTTATTGATTGCATGCTCGTTAAATGTCCTCGGCAGAAGCTTTTTTTATGAGTAAGTGGCGCTTATTGGGCGTGGGAAGTTACTTAAAAAGATTAACTGAGGAGCGTTCGAGCATTTAACATCATTATTTCAACCATTAAGATTCGCATTACAGATATTGTGGGGTTTATTTTGCGATTTATTGGTGACCTATTAAGGACTTTCGTTATTGTTTATGTCATTTAAAAAAGTTATTGTTTTTCTCTGTTATATCGTTTAAAAAAATTAAATATTAATGGATTAACTATAGTTTTTCACTACAAACATTTAGATTTTAATTATAGATTTATTGTTTTTATTTGGAGTATATAAAAAAAAAAAAAAATGATGTAGTTATTTAATAATATTATTCTTTAATAAATAAGTCTGATAGTTATGCAAAACTATACTAGTCGATAAAACATAACATTTTTTTTTTTAATGTGTTGGTAGCGCTCTTTAAAACTAGTTAAATGAAAAAAGAAAATTCAATTTCTATGCGCAATACGCGGCAATCTAATTAAATGCAGCTATTTAGCATGCAAAAACTCAAAAACCGCTAAAAACAATATAAACAAAAAGTAGGAGAGAGTCAGCCGCAGCTGTAGCAAATGAATAATCGCAGCTAGTTTCATTTAACTTTTTTAATTTGGCCAAAAAAGTGAGTATATATTTGTCTATATAACACTGCAACCCGGCTAAATACCGACAAAATGTGTAAAAGGTAACGGGTTTTGCCGTTTGGCTAAAAGAGGGCGTGGTCGTCTGGGCGTGCATTTTAAATAGCCATCGCGCGGATTAATTTGCATCCAACTGGCCGCAAGTGCCTTCAGTTCGCTTCTGGTGAATTTAAGGGCAGTGGGCGTGGCAGCCACATTTTGTTGTTGTTTTTTTTGCTTTGCCATGTTAAACATGGAGCTGTAAAACTGAGAGACGAGTGCTCAAAAGTCAAATGGAAAAGCTAACAGGACAAATTTGCATTTCCTTTTCGCTACTCTTTCTCTCTATCTATTGTTCTTTTATTTATTTTGCTAGTTTGTTTTTACCGACTCGAAACATTCAAGAAATTGTGTTTGTTGGCATAATGAGCTGGGAAGAGCGCATTTTACGTTTTGTTTTTCTGTGTGTTTTACGCTGTCAACGACATTAAAAGTAACAAACCATAAAATTCGCAGAATTTGCTCTTCTCTGTTACCGAATGGGAATGTGGGTTTCAACATTAAATCTGTAAGGGGTAGAGATTCGGAATATATTTGATATAACTTATAAAATGCGTAAATTTTGTGAATAATTAAAATTTAAAAATATATTTATTTTGGAAAAAAACGTAATAGAGAAAGTGCAAAGCAAAAATACAACTTCAAAATATGAATCTGAATTTACTTTCAATCTGCGGTATTTTTGGTAATTGTTTAAAAGTACATAAGCTTGTGTTTTACTATTTTACTTACTATATAAACATATTATTTTCTTAGGTACATTCTTCTAAATAATATATATTTTTAAGGGTATCAACTTTGAATGTTACATAAAAATATCGGATAAATTAAAATCTTCTGTTATTTTTAATAATAATTTAATTTAATAATTTTTAGAAAATTATCTTTCTAACGTCATCGATAAAAAAAGGTATGCAATTGAACATTATTTATAATTATATAATAATAATAAATAAATATGATATAAATCCGGGTTTATTGATTTCATAGACATCTGAGTACACACGATAATATTATAGCTACTATTTAGTTGGACTTGCACTTAAAAGCAATTCCCTGGTGCAGGTGTAGAATAGTCGAATAACTGGAAACTTTCATTTCAGAAATTCCACGAATTTCAGTCACAAAGTTTTACAAACTCGTCACCGAACCGCAAACAATCTGCACATATATTTAAGGACTTCAATGAATGGCTGCCACTTGCCGTCGGTGTTGGTAATTGTATAAACGTGCTTGGCATAATTATTGGAATTGTATAATACCAAACGGACATTTTACCACAGTTCCCTTTACTCGGGTAATTTTATAGCACTTGTTCCGCTTTTAATTACACTAATTTATATGCAAACTGCAATTGACATGTCGGCGGCATCAGCTGCAATTTCAATGTGCCTGTGTGTGTGTGTGTGTATCTGTCAGTAGTCTGTCTTTGAGTTCACATGTAAGGAATGTGTTTTTTTCTTTTGTGGGCATCCTAATAAGACGTCATGTGTAAATAAGTTTGCCTCTCTCAGCTTTCGCTCGCCTTGTTGCAGTCTTTGATCTGCGGCGCTGTGAAGGGTTTAATTAAATGCTTGTACTTATAGGGGCTACGCCTAACGAGCACTAAGAATATTCAAAAGTTAAACAACAAATTGATGATGTTTGTTTTGAGCAAAAAGAAAATGCTGTCGTATGTTAAAAGCTTTAAAATTGCTTTAAAAAAATACTAAGAACTTGAAAAATTAATTTCTCACATTTTCTCTATATAAGTGAGGTACCAAGTTTTATAAAGAGAACACATTTATTATAATAAACTGCATGCCTAACATAACAGACCAACTTCTAGGAAACATTATAGCAAAATTATGAAATTTTCAAGTGCAATAAAAGCATTTTATTTTGCGTCATAAAGCTAATAATGTCATAGCTGAACAAAGAGTTGCTTGAAATGTGTCTCACGGCGTTTTTAGCTGCTTTTTGTTGCTGCTGCTGCTGCTGCTGTGGCAGCTGCACTTGCACTTTGTCGTAAGTTTGGCCCTTCAAGCCAAAAGGCATAGCTGAAAAAATGTGGCAGCGGAATGCATTGCCCTCAACCCAGGCACATCAAACGCAGCTGCTGCTCAGTTGCCTTCTGTGTGCCTGAGTTTTTCTTTTTTTTATCTTTTTATATTCTGCGTCAACCTTCTTAAAACTGTACTTTGAACATATTTATACAGTTCGGTGGGTATGATAACTTTGCCATTAACTGTGTAATGTATTGAAAATGACATTTGCAGAGCTCAAAAGTATATTTATCCACCGTAAGTGCCACGTGCTGAACGGGTGTCTGCTCCACAGGAAAAAGTCTAGTGTGGGCAGTTATATATAAAAATAAAATTATTCAAATTTTTGTCTGGAAACATAAAAATGTCATGGTCGATCGAATGGGCATATACATACAAACTTTACATAAGATATGTATTAATACATATTACTCTCTGAGCAATATAAAAATTAGGCAAATTATTATTAAATTACAATTTTTGTATCTAATATATAATAAATATATCAAACCTGAGTATATGTCTAACAATTTTGATTTTTTAACGTATATTAATATGACTAAAATGTTGGCAACAATTTTTGACACACTTTTTGGTTTTTTTTTTTTGGTAACAATGCACAAGATATATATATATTTTTTTGTATATTTGTTAGGGCATTTGAAAGTCGGCACCCCTAAAAAACAAATTTTGTCTTGTTTTTGTACATGGTATGCCACATAAAAAATTTGTCAACATGTTTATAATCGTTGTTGTAGCTGTTGTCAACACAGTTGTTGGCCGTCTGCCGACTTAATTTATAAAGGGCTGAGCAACACTTATAGCTACCACCTTAAAGGCTTTTATATCAAGCTGGATTAAGCTGGCAGCTTCTGCACACGTAACAGACAAGTTGAGTTTTATTCCCCCTGCCGTCCTGTATATAGGTTAACTGACTTCCTCGTTTGGTCGGCAAACTAAGTAAACAAAACTTTGAGGATACTTCAGACACGCCCCGATTTGAAGCGCGCAGAGCGCCGCCCACTTTATGTCCAGTGGCTTTATTTAAGGCTGGCCATCAGTGGCATTTGTTGCCACAGGCTGGCATCGTTTCATTCAGATGACTGTGGCAACTTTGGCCGGCATAAACTATATTTTTTCTTGCCCCTTTTGACCCTTTCATAAGCACGTTTTTATCTGCTTTACACATTTGTGCGTTGCTCTCGCTTTGGCTATAAATAAAGCGCCCGATGTGAAAGTGGGGAGTATTTTTTTCTGTGTTTTGTTTTTTTTTTTGTTTTTTTTTTGGAAAATGCTCCCAGTTGAACAATTGAGTCCGGCGGCAGCCCCACCCACAAATCTAGAACTGCTGATTTTGTCAGTTTTCTTTGTCATTGATTTGCGATCATAATAATTTGATGTGTGCTTTATGTGCCGGAAACCGGCTAAAACTCATATCATCAGCAGGAGCCGGAGCTAAAAGAGCAACAACAACAGCATTAGCATCAGCAGCAGCAGAAGCAGCACCAGCAGCAATTGTCATTGCAATGCATTTGATTTGATTTTTATGCCTTGTCGTCCCTTTTATGGCTTTATAATGTGCGTCTTATCTCTGGGTTGCGAATGGAAGCGGAACGTTCCAGCAGCTGGCCATAAACTTAACTTGGCATGCGTCTAAAGTTTTGTGAAGCGGGGAGGTAGAAAATATGCCAGAATGCTGCGCTTGGCAGATACAATATGACATGGGATTACACTGAGCGTACTGCTTCAAAGTTGGGGCATTTCATTTCCATAGTGAGCAAGAAGCTTCTGGCCATAAATATATTTAAACAAGCTTATTCGATAATAGGCTTAGTGACTCCTGTTCGCTTAGCCTTTGACAATAGTATAATAATGGAATACAATTTAATTAATGCTTAATTATTCACCAGCATAAGCCGCACCAAATATAGCTTCAGGCGTGCAGTTTTGGTATTTGCCTTATAATTCGCAACTGCTTCTGATTGATGTTTGCTTGTGCCTGAGGAGCTTGTCAACCGATGAGCAATTTCTAAAAACTAATTTCCAAACATAAACACACACACACACACATGCTCACCTACGCACACACAACAAGATTGGCAAACCTATCGTGCAGAATCAAATATATACCATCGAACGCACACATTATGCAAAGCACTTGGCAACAACAAATCTGACAACAGTAGCAGCGACAAGAAGATAAACAAAGTCAAAACATCAACAGCTGACAACTTCAGTTATTCCGCCTGAATTGTGACGCCTTTTGGCCGCAGGATGCCAGCCGGGCAAACAAAACTGCCACGTCAAAAGGAACACACAGAACCGGCCCAAAGCAAAGGCGTTGAAACGCTATTCGCTTCTTTATTTTCCTGCATTTTTTTTCTGTTTTTTTTTTTGTTTTTGGTTTTTTCATTTCCTGACCGTCAATGCCAGTTTGGCCAACACTTAAAGCAAATGAGATGACGGCCGGGCAGCGCAGAGTAAACCAAAATCTAACCGCTGGCTATGGCACAAAATCTCATTAAATTAATGCAAGCCTCAGGAGTTTTTTTTTTTCCTTCTCTGTTGCTGCTGATGCTTGTGCTTGTGCTCCTTAACTAATTCGTGGCCAAAACGTCTTTCGCGAAATTGTCCCAAGATTTGAAATGTTTGATAGGCCTAAGCCAATGCATTGGGGCCGAACCCAGTGAAATGTTGGCCTATCGTCAGCCGGAGGCAGCGCAGCAGCAGCCTAATTTGTATGTGGATAAAGACTTTACCTATATAAATTCGAGTATATATCTATATATATTCTAGGGATTTTGCTTATGACATGCAAAATAGGCGTGTAACAGATCAGAGGATTACGACTTAAGTGTGTGTCTGTGAGGGTTTGTGTGTGTTTGTGTGTGTTTGCGTGTATTTGTGTGTGTGTGTGTGTGTGCTGGGCGCATGACAGGCGCATATTGAGCTCTTAATGGATGTAAATGTAACTCATAAGGTAGGTGAGATTTATTAGAGTGGCACTAGGGAAGCTGATTTCAATTTAGAAACTTATTTTGGTGCGTAGAATTCGTGCACTAAAGTTGAGCGGCAGCGTGAAGAAGAAGAAAAAACGTCTTGGAACACTTTATAGGCATATTCTGTAATATACTGAACTAGATAAAAAATTTGTATTTTTATTTTGGGAACAGTTTTGTCTGCCCTTTTTTAAAAGCTTTATGAAATTGGATCATAGAAGTACATATATGTTTATAATATACCATACCCTATATAGCTTAACAGTAAAGAAAAAAAAAACTAAAGAAAATTCTGTGGATTACATTAAGCAGATGTTTGAAACATGTAAGAAACTGAGTTACCCTAATCAATCAACCACCTTTTCCAGGTTGGCGTTACAGTTAAGAGACTTCCTGACAGAACATGTTGTCCAAAAAAGAGTTTTTGCATAGCTAAGCACACATAAATGTTTGAAAAACCACAACAAATGCGACAAAAAAAAGATTTATTTGAGCTACCTCGAAATGCCCCACAATCCTTAAATTTAGCCACCGTCCGGCAGGGATTTGCAGCTCATTCGTGCTTAGTTTTGTAAACAAATAAAAAGGAAAAGCATCGACAGCAACAACAATAACAGCAAGCAGGACACAATCGATGGTCATGTTTACAGCATATCCGTTTATATAACTTTTTATACCCTTGCAGAAGAGTATATAGTTTTGTCAGGAAATGTGTAAAGCATAGGAAACGTCTCCGATTGTATAAAGTAATCAGTTTAAGCAGCCGAAAAATTTGTTTTAGCGTGGAAAACTGTTTTGTTTTAAAATATATCATATCCCAACTCTTACTATATAGTCTTACACAGGAACAATCGTATAAAAATTAAGTTTTTGTATAGATATATATAGATATAGCTCACATTTGTTATATGTCTGCTAGGGTATTTAATATTTGGCATTCCGAAAACAACTCTTCTTTCTCGTTTTATTTAAAGTTGGAATTTTCTTCTCGGCTTTTTTAAAAAGCCCGACTACTACATATTGTGCCATATTGTTTCAGCATCGTTGAGTTTGGTTTCTTTTACTTTTCTATATTTTTTTTGTTTTTTTTTTTGTGGCTGCTTTTCGCGTTACGCTGCTTAGTCATGCCCATAAAACGCGCAACGTATTGTGAAATTTTCCAACGGTTAATATTAAATACGGGCATAAAACATAACATTGCCGTCATCGTTCTAACACCAATATAATCATCATCTACTATATCGACGTGGTCATCCCTTTGCACGTCACGACCATTGCCAGTCTGTTAAGTTCAAAATGCTTGCGGTTTCCACATATATACACATACATGTATATAGAAGCAAGAAAATAGCTAATATTTAAGTTAAGCTAGGTTGGAGATTACGTATACGCAACGCGCCGGTGTTAGCGGTAACGCATTTGGCAATCGACAGCATTTCATGGCAGTAAAATGGCGAAGTGTTAGCAAATAAAATAAATGTGCTGAGTGTAATCGTACTTAAGGGAATAAAGTACAAATATCATATGCTTTTCACAATATTATTTATTTTATTTTTTGATGATAAGGCATACGCTAAGTGAAGATAATTTAAATCTGGGAATATTATAAATATTTTTTAAGGAATTAAATTCAGAGTTTAGCTTGCCTACACAACAGTTAGTATTAAAATTTTTGCTTTAAGCTGGCATTAAGTAAATAAATAAATTCAGAGTTAGGCATTTTTTTAAATTTTCTCAACGCGATGTAATTAAATTAAAAGGAAAAACAAATTTTTTTTAATGCATTCAATTTAGAGGCATAATTAAATGACAATACAGTTCTGTAACAAAAAAATATTCAGCATAAAAATTGGGTGGGCTAAACTGAAGTTTTAGAGGTGTTCTATGCAAATTATAAGGATAATCAAATAATCCATATTAATTTATGTGTTTATTTGAATTACTTTCGAAATGCTTTGTGTTATCACTTTCATGAATCATTTTAAGTAATTTATTTAGTGGCCAATATCATTAGCATTAATTTTATTAATTTGCCCCTATATAAATAGGTCCATATACAACAAGTACATAAACTCGCCTGTATATAATATAAATAATTGAGCAGGCCGACAAATAATATTACGCTGCCTGCCAATTGGTCATTAAGTCAAATTCAATGCGTTCTGAGTAACAAAAAAAGAGCAACAAAAAAAGCTGCCATAATGAGTTTATTGATTTGGGGCATGGCCCACAATTTGATAGCTGTGTTCATGTTCGCGTCATGGGAATTTAATATCAATTTGACGCCACTTCAGATTGAAATGCGTAAGGATGGTGTCACCACAACTTGAGTGCGTCTGTGCTCGGCTCGAATTGGATTTCATATAATGTAGCTAACGGAGTGGTATTTAAGTTTGAGAGTATATTTTTTACAAATATTGTATATCCTGAAATTAAGAAAAAGAGTTTATATAAAAGGCACATCTTGTTATATAAATATATTAATTTTAATGCACATATTTAGATCTATTCTATACATACTTCTTCATCTTTATATTAGATATACAGATATGTATAGTATCGATTATCAGTAAAAGCAACTGTCTGTCTGCATGAACTTATCGATCTCCGAGGCTGAAAAACCTAGAGCCAATGAATTTGGTAACTAGATTTCCAGATACTCTATACGAATTAAAGCTTTAATTATGTATAAAAATATTTGATGTTTGTCGAAAAAACCCAAAGAAATAATTTGCATTTTGCACAAAACACAGACAACATGAATTTATGCTTACGGGGTCCTACTGAGGATCTATAAGACGTGCACTTTTGTCTCATTCTAATTGTTATTATTTTTTTCTTCTTCTGCTAGTTGGCCACAAATGACAAGTCCAAACGTAAACAAATTGTGAGGCAGCAACCGACAACGTTTCGCACAACGATTGTCATTAATATTTATCGCCCAGGCCATCATTGCCAAAGGGCCACATGGCATACACGCTTCCCCTATGGCATATTACTATCTATAGACGATATGTACATATGTACACATGTGCTGGTAGTTGCTGCAAGTGTGATAATAGTATGTGCTTTATGGCCCGAGGAGAGAAAGCTGAGCGGCAGTCAAGACAAAGCTTAAAGCTTATAAATGTTAAGAATTTACGCACACCGAATGGATTAAAACTCGGCACAATGATTATGGAGGCACAAAAGAAACTTATATAATTATTTGTATGCAATTAAGTCAATTATATGCGCTGGCTGCAAATATTATTATCAATTAGTGTCAGGCAGCGAGTGCTATGATTGGAAGTACTTTAAACAAAGTAATTGTTATTGTGACAGCAAAGCCTTTGTTTAATTATGACAAAATCGAATACACACACATATGTTCATATAATGAGAGAGATGTTCATGTTTAAAGTGTTGCTTAATTGTGTGTTGTAAAACGATGTTAAGCAATATGACACACACTTTCTTCAATAATAATAATAGCTTACCTCTGACAGAAATAATTGTATGTGCAAATACTCAGAAAAAGCCGAAAATACTTTTAAATCACTATTGTTTATTCTAATTTTTATTTTTTAGAAATTACATTGTTTGGAAAATTAGAAAACCCTATGGAAACGAGGAGATTTTTACTAAATTCAATTTATAATTCTCTTATCATAAACATATTCAATACCTTAAACAAAATATGAGTACAAATATAATAAACTTGACTTGATATATAAATTATATTGCCATATAAAATGTATGTACGTTGATGGAGTTATTTTCATAGGTAAATATAAAAATTCTATAAATGATTATATTACTTAATCAAGCTTCGTCCGGATGCATTTATGAACCTATTGCATTTGTAATGCAGAACACGTCTTTTCATATATTTGTTTGCTGCTGTTTATCGTTGCTGACAGTTATAATTAATGTATTTAATTTAATTGGAAATACGTTATGCAAATTTTGAGTAATAATAATGTGGTCAAAATGCGTAATTCAGACATCAAATAATGTCATTTGTTGAAAATTGGGTTTTCTAATTTCAGACCGACTAAATAACTGCAATTTACAAAGAAAAAATAAAAGCAAATTGCATAATTTAACTTCGTTTTTGTCGTCGCATGTGTCTATTTAATCGTAATCCAACTAGCACCACAACAATATATCAATATTTTATGCGGCTTGCCACATTGATTATGCATCACATTAGCATAAATGTGCAAACCTTTCAACTACCTGGGTTACCTCTAGGAGCATTGCCATGCCCAGGGTCGCAAAACTCTGCGAATGCTGTTGAAAAACCATTTGAATCTATTGTTGTTGTTGTAGTTGTTGTCGCTGGTCTCAAGTGTAAAATGCTCGTCTGTAAAGGTGAATGAACACGGGCACATCGCCAGCACATCGATATTTATGTAAATATGCATAAATAAAATGGGCAAAGCCCATGAAGTACAGCTACGTGATGGAACCAACAAAAACCGTAGCATACTTTTCTGCGCAGCGACTGAAACAATTTAAAATTGGCTTCGGCCTTAAAGCCATTTAATTTTATTAAGCAAATGGGAGCTTTAAAATCTCCCTCCCTTAACGCGAACAGCCGTCTCGTCTCGACTTGAAAAAGGGCCCAAAACGGACCGAGTGCTTCACAAGTCACTGAGTAAATAATTTAACGCATTCAATTATGTATAATAATGTGGCGCATACATACAAATGAACGCCCTTTGATAAATATAATACGCTCTACTATGTACTGAGTATCAATTTAAATAGCTTTCTGTAGGCCTTAAGCTAAACGTTGCCTTAAGTAAAGTTAAATTGACTTCGCTTACACAAAATAAATTCTCGTCCAAATATATGGAATTAAACTTGTATTTTTGTACTTATTTACTATATTTAATATATTTTCCATATTTTATAATAATTTTTTTAGCTCAAGTAAAGTTCTATTTATTGCTTTGAGTGTCGTGATTTGGCCTTAAATTAAGTGCATTTAGGTTCTAATATAATATAAATATAAAAATTGTTTAAATGTACAAAAATGTACAATTCACCTATGTTTTAGTATTTCCTAATTTATACTATGGACAGGATGCTTTTCTTATGCCGATGTCTTACCTCACTTTTAGGAAAATCAAATCATGTTAACGCTTTCTCGACTTCAGAGTCAACCACTTGAAGCTGTTGTTGCTTTGCCTTTTTTTTTTTTGTATTTCTATATTTTTTTTGTGTTTTCGCTTTTGTTTTATTGCTATGTACACTGTTTCCGGCTGGCTTTTGTGTATAATGTATTTTATTTTCAATGCGTTCTGGTTTTCTCTATATACGTTTACATAAAAGCCTCACGCACTTGTATTGCTTTCGGCTATCACGTTTTTTTTTATAATTTATTTATTTTTTATTCAATATTGTTATTATTTCTGTTATAATTCAATTTGCAGCGCAATTCGATTGATACAATAAATGCGAAGAAATATTTAAATTTTCAAGACATGTGAACACACTTGTGTGTGAGTTTGCCTCTTTGCCTGTGAGTGTGTGTGTGTGTGCTCTTGTTGCTGTTGGCTTGCGTAAAGTTAATTTGTCCGTTGTTTGTTCATTGAATTTGTAGCATTTACATATGTAGTTTATTATTGGCTTTGAAATTGAATAATTGTTGGGCACCCAAATTATGTTAGGCTCTTTGAGAATTTTTTCCCATATTGAATTATAAATTGCTTTAACTAGGCTCTGTGAATATTTAAGCTACTGATAAATGTAGATTAAAAGGAAGATAAATTTGTTTGTTTTCGTTAAGTTATTTTTGGAACTTGCTTATGGCTTAAATATTGAAATAATGACTCCAAGAAAATGTGTTATATGACTCCTAGAAATTTTATTATAACAACTCTGCTTTAATTTTGTAAGCTAACTAAAGTGTGATGAAAAGTTCACAACGCAAAAACAAAAAGTTTATTTTAGCTTAAATATTTATAAAGCTGTGACATAAGAAATTGTTTTTAACTTTTATTTCTCGTTTCACAAAGTATCTGAATGTAAGCTATTCCTTTACAGAAACTTGCATGTAATGGCCATGGCTAACCAACCCAGCTATCAAGTACTGCTCAGACTCCAAAAAACTGTTAATAATGAATGAAAATGAAACTTTGTTTTAACCCAATTGCTGCCCTCAAAATGTTGACAGTGGAAACTTTTAAAAACCAAGCACTTTGCCTCAACAACCTACAGCTGTCCCATCCCTCTCCTCCGCCTTGACATTTAAATTTGTGCTCTTTAAGTTGTAAATTTATGAATATTTATTAGCTGTGAACTTGGTTTGCAGTTAATTGAAGCGGTTCATAAAATCCCAAAACCTGTTGCCTCATTAACGCTAGACCTCTCGCAATAAAAGTATTTGGCCAGCGGGCAAAGTTAATTACAATATTTTATGGCCTGGCATACGAAACAAATTTAATTCGCCAACAAATTGCCAACGGTGCACAAAACGTGACCGAGAAAAACATTAAATTCATTAAACACCACGAGCAAAAAAAAAAAAATAATAATAATAATAATAAAAAGTGAAACTCCAGTTGAAACGGCGCTTAAATGCGTAATTCAAACAGGAACTAAAAATGTATTGCTTAAGTAAAAGCAAACAGAAGGAAAAAACCGAGACGGATATAATATGAAAAGTTGGCAAGCCTTCGAAGTTTTACTGTGTGCTAAACGCATTAATGAATTGCTAATACACGCAATATATTTAGCTGTCTAAGAAATCTCAATTAGGAAATTTTACAATCTGGGTATCTGGTCAGAAGATTAACAGAGAAAAATGAACAATCACAATTCGGTTCACTGTGAATAGAGAAAGCACAAAATACTTTACTACCTTCTTGGGTTTATTTCTCACTCTGTTTCTAGTCATTAGATGCTCAGTGGGAGCTACCAATATTTTTGACTATCCTCTTTGGTCTACTTTCGTCTGCAGCTTAACATTTTGTTTTTTTTTTTGTAAAAACGGAGCAAATAGCGCCTAAAACCTTTTACTGCTTAGATTGACTTTCTCCTCACTTCGTATCTATATCTAAAATATGTTCATTAAAAGCAAGAGACATTTAATCCTTTAAGTTACATTTCACTTGAAGTCTGTTTCTATTTTACCGATGGCCATTTTGTACTAGAAACGAGCGAGAAGCGGCAAGCTGCTTATCTCTTTTGTTCAGTTTCTGGTGTTTTCGCTTCTCTCAAAACTTCTTACTTCTATAGTAGCTTCTCGCTTAAGTCGATTTATGTGTATTTTGCGGAGCATACCTTTTAGAGCACAATTGAGGTTTGGTCAAGTTGTAAACTTGAGTAGCCCATAAAATGCGCACAAAATGTTTATATTGTTAAATGTGAAAACTTGAGCAAGCTATTTGAGTAATGTTTTGTACATCGGAATGTGCCCGTAATACCTGTAGTTAAGCTACGTGGGCTGCCCTCTATGCAAAACATTTTGCTAGCACAAGTTTTATTATTTTTCTGCAAGGTCATAACAACAAGAACAACCTGTAAGTTAAATCTCAAATATATCTAGCTATGGTGATTGGGCGGCAGCGGGCGCAGTGGGGGCGTGTTGGGGTAATTTTTGCTCATACGCTTGGGTTTTTGGAGGCGGACGCCCACGCGGCGCCATTTGCGCATCTCTTCGCTTGTTATTCAACAGCGCCTAAAAGGCAAACGTTTTTTTTTTTTTGTTTTTTGCCACAATTTATCAAATTCAAATTCTACATTTAACAATTAGATGATTGCCCTTTTCGTCAATTGATCTGAACTGTCAATTAAATTTCCGCAAAATTGACGCCGCCTGCAAAACTTTCACTTTTCATTACAGCAACAACAGCAACCAATACACATAGATACACACACACAGACACAGGCACATGGACGTGTGCTGCCACTCACACTGAGTGTTGAAACTGTTCAGACGGGGCACTTCCTTTGCACCGTTCCGTTCCGTTTTATTTAAATGTATTTTTTTTATCAGCGCACAACCAACGCACTCGCAACTCCGCCACGAACTGTTCCGTTATCCTCGAACAGAGTCCTTTAAAGTTCAAATATGGTCGGCGCTTCGTGTCCTGCACTTCGTGTGCTGAGCGAACGCGCCATTCGGCACTCTCACGCATCCTGTCGCTGGTCATTGTTGTTGTTGTTGTTGTTTGTTATCAGTTTGATTTGATTTGGTGGCAAGAAGCAGCAGCAGTAGCAACAGCAACAGCAGCCAAAGTCCTCGCACAATTTGCCTTGACTTGGGCGAGGGTGCTTGTTGTCTGTGTGCGTGTTCTCAAGGATATATCCTCGCTCTGTGGGTGTCTGTCGGCGGAGAGCGCGTTGTGTGAAACTCACCACACTTGTTCCTGTTGCTGCTGCTGCTGCTGTGGCCGCTCTCTGTTATTTGTTTGCTGTGCCACTAAGAAGCGGACACCTGTAGTGTGTGCTGGCAGAAAGCTTTTGCGCCAGAGTTGCCACCCTGTTGGGCGATGACAGCTAAAAGGATGCTGTTGTAAAAAAAATTTTAAATAAAATTGTTTAACTATTTTGTTTTCTATTTTGTTAAATTTTATTTTAGATTTTATAAAATTTTTCTACTTTAAAAATTCTAAACACATTATTCTCTACTTCCTTTAAATATGGTACATATCTCATTTAAAAAAATGTCTTAAATATAGGTGACAAACGAAAGACATATTTGATGCTGCTGTCCAAATACAGTGAGTCTTAATAGATAACGTTCGGTTTCAGCAACAAACACAAATTTTCGGAAACCTTAAATTTGCCACTAGCAAATTGATTGTTTTTAAAGACAATTTTCCTTAGAAGAATTTATAAACATTACAAGTTTTACAAGGTATTTTAATGTACTGTTACTGAAATTCATGGAATTTTAAATATTTCTGAACAACAAAATTTTTAAACAGCAATGCCAATAATTGCTTTTAAAACAAGAAATTTAATGCATTAAAAATTCAGATTCTAATTTACGACCATTCTGATTTCTGGAAATTCGAAACTTCGAGCAACACTAAGAAAACGAGTCGTTTGCTTATCTGTTATTCAATAATTATTATTATATTAATTATTAATTGGAAAATATAATTCAAGGAAAATAGCTGTCGCAAAAACTGAGTCGGGACAGTGTTGTAAAACACATCATAAAATTTTGAGAACAGTGCTGCGCAATACACTTTAATATTTGAATGCCTCTATATATGAGGCATTGTAAAAACCTGAAAACTAAACAATTCTTGGAAACAAAAAAAGAATGTGTACGCAAATATTATGCGAAGCTAAACAAAAAAAAAATATAACCAATTTGAAGCTGTCAAGTGCAAAGATAATAAATATAATAAGCTCTTATTTAGCCACAGTGCGAGCTATTGAAGGCCACTATATGCTCGGCTGGCAAATGCATTTGAGCCTCAATTACTCAAACAACGGCAACCTGTTGTCATTTTGTGCGCTATCCCAAACAGCAGACACGCCCGCCCCGCCCACCAATAAGTGCTCGCTTCGATGAGTGTCCGTCTGTGTGGCTGTCTGGCTGTCTGGCTGCCTGTATGGGCGGTATTCCTGTTGGGTAGTTTATATAATTTGCTACATTCTAAATGAACTCTTAAAAATGCCCTGACATTTCACTTGGTCACATTGTTATTGTCAACGTTGTGTCCAAAGGGCATTTTTAGATAAAAGACGGAGATCGAGGGAAAGAGGGCGAGAAATAGGTGGAGAGAGAGTGAGCCAGAGTGAAAATGGGAAGTGGCCAACAGTTGACGTAATTTGCAGGTAATCTTTTGCCTGTTGCTCCTGTTCCTGTTTGCCGCCCGTTCACCGGTGCCAAGGGCAGCGGCTGTGTGGCAACAGTGTACACACTCCCCGTTCCCCCATTCCCCCATTCCCCCACTTCCCCTCCTCCCTCTTCCTGCTCTCCTGAGCAGCAGCGAGTACAAAGTGTCCTTTCCTGGCGCTGGCCAAGCATGCGACATGTGCGCGTCGTATTGATTTATGGCCATTGATGGCATTTGAAGCCGTATTCGATATATTGTAACTGGCTGCATCGCATCCATTGCTGGCCTGGTAATATAAACCTCACTTTGTCTGGCTCGCAAAACAACACAACATCGGCACACATTCGCACACACACACACCCACACAACACACATGCAGCCATGCATGCACTGAAAATCAATTTTATTTGACACGCTTTCAATATAATGAAAAATTAATTGAGTGTTTGCACTGTTCCTGCTCGCCCTCGCCCTTGCCTTCGCCCCCTATCGGCACTGCCATGTAAATGGAGCCAACACCGAAATGCAATATTCAAACAGTGTGCACACACTTTATATATATACATAACTTTTCAGAAACATATAGTTAAAGGTTTACCTCTGAACAGTTGCTTGGCTAAATTAGCTTGTCGCAATATTTTTTTCTATTCAATTTTGTTCTTATTTTTATTTTTTTCTGCATTGTTGGTTAAGTTCAATTTGTTTGATTTTTATATATTTTACACGACCCTCAATGACAAATTGGGTGTATTTAGCTTTTATTAAATGCTTCAAAGACCATTGACGCTAATCGACAATTATCGATTACCGCCAGACTTGAGAAGTTATCGATCATTTCAAATATTTAAAATAATTAAAATTATCTAGTTCTTACATTAACAAAGATAGACAAGGATTGAATATATATACATTTCAATGTCTAAGATGCCTTTATCTGTCTGTTGCATGCATTGAAACTAATGAATACTGTAACCTTAGAGAGTCTTCACTCAAGAGAGACTTCACTGTGTGCCGATTGACGTATTCCAAGTGCAAGTGAATTTTGTGCACATTTCCGTTGTGCTAAACGTGATTGAAAGCGGAAATTGCGGCATGTTCTTTTTGTTGCCTTACGTTTCGTCGCTTCCGTTTGAAAGCCTCAAAATGGTGGCTCGTCACATCCGACCAGCTGCTTCTGGCTCTGCTCTCCTCTTTCTCTCTCTCCCCGTCTTCCCTAACCAACTGCATTTTTAAGCCTGAGTGACTGGCAAATCGGGTTTTTCAATTGACATTTGATGAAATTGTATTAGTGAACACCTTTCTCCTCACTTTCCCGCTTTAGTCTACCCACATCTGAAACCGCTGAAGTGTTGGACAACGCGCGCTGATTCAATTAATGTTGCCGAACATCGGCATCAACATTTTTCAATACCCTTTTAAATTTGGGACATAATTCCTTAAGAAAAAAAATGTTTATATATAGAAAATAATAAATATGTTGTTATATGTTTTATATATATTTAAGGCATCTTTCTTTGTTTTGGCTTTTGCCAATAAAATTAGAGCATTTTATATTCGATCTCAAGTGCTTTTAAAAATATTGCAATACATGCAAAATAGGTGGGAAACATGGAAAAATACAAAAACAAAAAAATCATTGCATTTAATTCAGCTTGAGTTGCGTTTAGGTCATGAGGCCCTCGTTGCGCAATATGGATGTCATGTCAAACTGCAGCAGGACAATCAAATACGATGTGGCTGCACTTACAGTCTGAAAAAAAAAGAATACAAAAATAAAGTGAGTAAAAAATTGTTAAAGGTCAGCAGTCAGCTGCAGTTGTTGCTTTGGCTTACGGAGAATATAAATGTGTAATCGAGGGCAAAGAGTCCGATGCCATTGAATTGAAAGTAGCCCTCCCAGTGCAGGAACTGCAATGTAAAGGACTTCATTTTGTTGTAGAAGAGATCATTGCTTAGCATAAAGGCGGGCTTCTTCTGCATGATCTCGTGCACAATCATCGCCGATTGCTTGGAATGATTGTTGGCATTGCAGCAGAGACGCAGCACAATGTAGGCAACGACCATGGTGGTGAAACTCCAGATGACATACAAGTAGGTCACGTAGTCCAGCAGGCGACTCTTGCCGCTGACTATGAAATTGACCTTTGTCTCGAGGAATATGCCAAAAATGCTGACCACAAAACAGGCCGCCATATAGGGTACACACTGTGGTCCAAATTCGCCATTGGTAATCACGCTCAGGGCGAGTATTTTATCGTGCAGCTTGAACAGATCCGGCAAATTGGCTTCCGAGGTATTGCTACACAAATTTGGCCACAAATCAAAGTTGAGTACAATTTGTTTAATTTATGCAAAAGGATCAAAAAGTGCTTGTATGTAAATAAAATTCTTTGTGTTTTAAGATATCTTCAACAAACTCATCAATTTCGTTTTTCATTATGCGCCAAAAATATGAACTAAATTTGATCAATATTATTGTCTCAATAATTATGTTTTCATATAAACAAAATTTTTGTTTTAAAAGATATCTTGGCCAAGCAGTTTTTGAGTAAAATTAAATTTTTATATTGAACACCTTTTTGTTTTTCAAGATACCGGCATTATTTTACGCTTAACAGCAAAGTTAAGTATCATTAATATCGGACACAGTCAGATAACAATTACACGGAAATATAAATCAAGGGTATTTAATCTTCGGCAATCCGAATAGAAATGTGCTTTCTGGTTTTTGGCTCACTCGGTATTCTCGCCCATGATGCCATCGTTGTAATCAAAAATATCATCGTCCTCCTCATCGCTGGTATTTAGCTCATCCTCATCCTCCGGCTTTGGATTTGCCGGTTCGGCCTTTTGACGTTTCATTTCATCCGCCAGTTTGGGCTCATTGCTAAATATGGCTTTGGTTGCGGCCGCTTTTTCCGCAAGCGTTGCCTTCTGCTCCTGCTTTTTGCCCTCGCTCTCGATGTCGAATACGGTGAGCGGTGCATGGCGATGACGGGCCTCCTGGTTAATCTTCTCGAACAGCTTATTTATTTGCTCGAAGCGATTCGAAATGACAGACACATGATAGATGAATTCGCCTTGAATGATGCTGCCGGCCAGATATGGAAAACTCGAGACCATAAATGGTATTATCGCATATTCGCCAAAAGTGCTGCAAAGTGTAAGAGAGTTGACGTTCAGCTTTAGTTGTGGATTTCGTGTGATTTATAGATTGACTCAGTGAGGGTCAAGGCAGTTATCAATGGTGAATTTATCATAATAATAGATGGGAAACCCAAAAAAAATGACACTCAATAGTCAATATATTATAATAATACATAAAATGTATAATCCAAAATTTAGATTGAGTGTATTTAGTTTTAGTTTACTTAAAAACAATAATTAATGAATCTAAAATAAAGATTTGACAAATTCAAATTATATACAAAATTGTAATAATTGAATATAATTTTATATATTCTCTTACTGAGTTTTTCTTATAACTTTTGTCTTTCACAAAAATATCTAATTAGTTATAGACTTAAAACTGGATTTTTTAGATGTGTTAATATGCATTTTTTTTTTTTTTTTGATGATTTTTGAAATTTTGTACTAAATTATAAACCGCTTTGCAGTTTATCTTGTGCAACTTTTAGAACTGAAAATGGGTGTATAGATAGATAGATAGATAAAAGACAATATAAATTGCTACAATCTAAAGAATATATCTATTCCGTTGCCCAATATCCATTTCACATTTAGAGTCACGTAATGAAAAGCATTTCATACTCACAGAAATAGTTCCCTGGAATCGTAGTACAAGGCAAAGATGAACACGCTGAACACAAAGAGCCAGGTGAAATGATAGGCAACACTGTGCTTAACCGCCTGGGAGCGCATCTTGTCCAGTTCGGCCACCCGACGGCACTTCTGTATGATCACATCGATCGCCGCGAGACGCGTCTCGAAGTCCACGAAGAACTGTTTGCGACGATACAAACTCATCAGGGTGATGGTCACGTAGAGAAAGGCGCCCAAGTGCATGAAGAGATTGTTGCTCAAGCGGCAGACGCTGTTGCAGACATCCAAAAAGGGCAGGCCGAAGCGCTGGAACAGATTGATGCCTAAATAGGCACCCAAATACAAACAGGGCACAATCAACATCATCGCATAGTCCAGCAGGAAATTCGACTCCGATTGCTGTCGATTTAGGGGTATAAGCCCAATGGCCTGCAGAATAAAATCGAGTGCACATACAATTTATGAAAATTACAGTTCGATTTCCGATTAATTAACTAAGCTCACCATGGACAGCCAGTTCATAACTTGTATCATTTTGTCTGTGCCTCCTCGGCAAGCTAACTGCCTCGCTTTGCTGCACGCTCTGCACTGAAACTTGCGGCTTCAATTCGAGCCAATATTTGTTTAGTTTGTTGTCGTAATGAAAACGGTTTCATTGAGTGGGTAATGTGCATATGGTTAAGATAAATATCTTCGGAGTTGCGCGCCTCCACAACACACGGGGCTGGTAATGCTTTTAGTTTATTAAATGTGAGCCATAAATGCACTGAGCGAAATTACAAAAGTTACAGGCATTTACTCCTAAATGAGGCAAAAATTTTTAAATAATTTAATGATAAATGCTTTTTGACATTCTTTATTATTAATTAAGGTTAAAGATTGAAGTTAATTTTAACATGATTGTTTTATTTAACCTTTCTTTATAAATATATAATTTATTTACATATTTTATTTTAATTAGGTAAGCATTGTATTGTTTGCAAATAATATCTGTCAAATATTCCACAAAACGGACACCTTTAATTTAAAGAAATTTAAGAAAGTAATTCAAAGCACTAATTAATTTGTCAAAAGAAATTTTGAAATTTTTTTTATGATATTATTCTTCGGTTTATTTCATTTGTGCATTGCATTAATTTGCCTCCTGTTTATTTCCTTTTAATGTGCAATTTCTAATTGGATGTTGTTCATTAAATTCCTGAAGCATCTCTGAAATTACTTCTGCAACTATTCGCATTGTTTTGCCATCCATTTACCAGGTACTTGAACAATTTACCTGCACTTGTTGGCCTGGCTTTGCGAATTAGCTTAATCTAATAAATTCCGTATATCTTCACCGTATTTTACATGCTAATTAAACAATTATAAGTTATAGCCAAGCCAAGGCTTTCAGCCCAAATTAACAACTACAACGAGAACTACAACAACAACAACAGCAACAACAATTACAACAACAACTACAGAAGAGCGTTAACTCTGCGCAGCGCTTAGAAAACCAATTAAAAGCAAAGCCCCTTGCAGCATTAGGACCGACACATGGATGATAAAATGCAAATTTCCCTCGAGCTGACGGATGATATAGGCTGGCGGGACGGGGCTTAGCAGGGAAAACAAGAGGAGTTACTTACGATTCGTACAAGAAGACCAAGTTGAAGGTGTTGCCTTTTGCCTCGCTTAGTTAATAATTGAGTTTGCAACAGAGGCACGCACAACACAGTAAATACATTCACAGCCGGCACACACATCCATACACGCACACGCACACACACACATACACAATTGGCGTGCAGAGCGGGACAACAAGTTGCTTTAAGGCTTATGCCTCTGCACGCGCTAAGACCGCAGGAATAGAAACAAGCACACACACGCGCTTATATAGCCAACTATAATGACACTTGGGTAATCACACTCTGAGAAAATGAAACAATATTTTACCCAAATCAGCTACAAACGTTGTCAAAACCCGGACAAGAACAAAACATTGATCTTGAGTATAAAATGCCTATGTCAAGAAAATTGTTTTTTAATAAAAAAAATTCCGAATTTTAAAATATTGCATAGAGAAATTGTTATGCTTAGCTCTAGTATGTAATTTTATTTAATTCAAGGATTTTTATTAACAATATTATGCTTTTGTACTAGTTTTTAAAACATGTTCTGATCGTATAAAAAAAAAAAATATATATATATAGTGTATTTACTTCTCTTGTTCAGGTTTGAAAGGAAAATCTGATCTAGCCATGTTCTTTTATGTGCCCATCTGTCTATCTAAGCTAAGTTCTTGTTTACTGTCGCTGAATTCCACTATTATAATATAGGACATCTCTTTTTTCTCTGAGTGCACACACACATATTTATTTGCCTGGTTAGCCACAGGCTAACATCGTTGTCCATGCGAAAATTGCGAATAGATTTAACTGTCATTCTGGTAAGCTTTAAATTTTTTGGGGCGAGGGGCTGCCCTATCGCAGGCCTATTTGTTTAAGCATTATCTTACCGCTGCTTGTAGTTACTGTTATTGCCAAGCTGCCCCGCAATAAACACGCCCCGTTTTGTGCCCAATCTTTCGCTAACTAAACACAGCGCTTTATAGCCGCTGCGTTTCGCAATTTTTGGTTAACGTTTTTTATTGGCTCCCACTGGTGGTATCAATAAAATAACGGTCATAAAATCTCTAACCGCAGTAGGCCGCTGCGCCGTGCCACGCCCCCCACCACCCATTTGGCCACATACTTATTTAAATCCCAAGCGGCAGCGCTTTAGTCACTCAATCAAGTGGCATACATTTCGGGCCCCGCCCATATTTCATGCTGCTCGAGTCCTCGGTCGTAATGAGTATGTTTGCTCGAGATTTTGCGCAAGGATTTGCCTAAGCGTTCCGTTGGTAAGCCCAAAATTACAAGTCGAGCAACGCTTTTGGTCCGAAACTGTGAGGATGATTTGCCAGCAATTGCAGCATTTTGATTTTCCCAGGCAGCTCCAGCTGGTAGTAGACAGTCAATGATTTTCCTGGAATTTGATGGGAATTACTGCAAACCCATTACAAACTTATCAACAACTGTTAATCGAGGACGGTTGGCGGTTAGAGCGACAAAGAGTAAATAAAACTGTTAACTTTGCGAATTTCAAAGGAAGTATTTTGCAAATCTCACAGCTGTTTTAGTGCTCAACTTTTAAATTTGTAAATGTAGTAGACTATGTTTTAACACTATGAAAAATTCTTAAAAGAGGGTATATAAGGTTGTGCAAATGCATGACTGTTTGCTAGACCTTATTTTCGAAAACGCAAAAGCTTAGCTTGAAATAATAAATAATTGACAATAAATAACTGTCGGTATCAAAATTTAAAAAAAATGTATTAAAATATTTTGAATATATACATATGTGTTGTATATATATGTGTGTGTTGGTTCTCATAAAGGGATCGCAAATATGCGTCTCACTTTTTGCATACCCTTCCACCCAGAAATTTTGGATCAATTAAAAAGTTCATATATCCAAAAAAAAAGGTCTAAATTCAGGAATGTGTTTGTTTGATCTTAATAGTCACAATATTACAATAAATAACTTTCTTGACAAGCTTAGTCAAAGTATTTTTTTTTAAAATAACTTCCACTTGAGCGTAGGCTTAGCATACATTTTATAAAATTCCACCTTTTAACATTAATTCAAGTTTTCCTTTTTTATAGCAGCTTTAAAGCTGCTGAAAGCTCCTGCAGCGCCTTAAAGTTGCCTCCAAAATCTCATTGCGGTTTTTAAGGCGTCTGCAAAGTAGTCGGAAGAGGGCAGGTCATTGCGTTGTGGGGCTGACAAGGAGTGCAAAGTGGGCAGCGGTGTGTGGGGCCCGACTTCTTAATTGCGCATAAGATAAGCTACGCACATTAGCCGAGTTAAGTTTCTCTAGTCGACTTTTGGCTTTTACCCACAGAGCAGCTGGAGTTTGCCAGCTTTTTGACCATTTGTTGTAACTGTAGTTGTCTGAAAGGACCTTAAGGAACTGGTGAGGCACGTAGCCACGAGGTGGAAGACCCTTAATGACTTTGTGCGTGTCTGAGTGATACTCGACGCTGCCTAAAGTCCGCTATAATTTTTCTTATCCCTTGACCTGGCCAAAATAATTAATCGCGCCGTTTTGTTTGGGTCTCCCCAACGATTTTAATGGCTTCGCTTACATAAATATTTTATTGAAAGCCATTCATAAAGGACTTCGCTGTGCTGCTGACAGGCGCTGGCCACGCCACGCACTTGTCCCAGCCACGTGTCCTGCTCGAGAGAGCCGAACGAACTGAAAACTGAGCATCTGAGCATCGGAGCGTCGCTGCTTTTCCTGAGAGCTTTTCACCGCACTTTGTTTTGGCGAATAACTCAACAACTTTTCGGTGTTCAGTTTGTTGTTGCTGCCAGTTGCAGGCATGCAATTCACAATTTGATTAAATGTCAAATGCCAAGGATAGTTTATCGCTTTGATGCAGCTGTGTGCCAAGCCAAAAATATGTCTGTTATCTGTAGATCTATTCAGTTAGGGCATTGGTCGTGCAGATGTATGTTAAAAAGTATTTGGTTTTCAAAAAAGAAGTTTGTTTTTTTTATAAATAAAGTAGAGTGTAACTAACAAATTTATTTAATATACAAATTTTGCTTGAATAGAGTCTAATGAAAGATAATATATATTCATAGATTTATTAATTTACTATATATTTATAATTAAATTATATTTTAATTTTACAATTTAAATTGACAAGCAAAATGAATTTACATTTGCATATACTCAAGAAGCATCAAAGTTTAAGTTCTAAAAAAAGGTTGTTTCTTATTACACAGTTTTAATAATTTAGCTTTATATATTTATAAGCTTTATAAGCACATATAAAAATATTTTGGATATTTTACTTTTTGTGGATGTTCCTGATATATTCTGGATAATTTCTAAACGCAATGAAAAACTTCTACAAACGGGAAGACATTTAATAATAATAGAATATGCCTGTCGGTTTTAGCTGCCATTAAATTTGTATATATTAAATGTAGGCTTCTAAAATTAAAAATAAATTAAATTAATACGCACTTAGCCCAGACACAAACCAATCAAAAACGGCGAACAACTAATTTCGAGAGTGCGCACAAAAGTATGCAATACCGTTTTTGGGCTCAACTAAATCACACAATGACAAATCAAACGATCGATGGCTTTGATTGGATGCGTGTCTGATTTAAACATAGCAAACGAAGAAGACGAAGAGGAACAACAACAAAGGCACCGTTTGCTCATAGCGTTGTTTTGGATAGGTTGTGTGTAGTCGCGGGTTAAGCGCTTAGCGCAGCGAACGTCGCAGCTGACTGTTTATTTGAATTTGCTAAGAATTTCGCATTGAGGATTTAAAGTTTGTTTAAGTGTGTGTGTGTGAGTAAGAGTGCATTTTGCCAGTGCATCACTTTGACAGCAAACAGGACACAAAGGATGTCAGGCTTCTGCTGCCTGTTCTTGTGCCGCATGCAGCGCCGTTGCAAAAGATTTTCATTGATGATTTAACGGTGACGCATTCGCTGGAACGACGACGTTTGTGGCGTGTGCCCTGGTTCCTATTGTTGATGGGCATTGTACAGGTAGTTAACGTTGTGCCTGCTCCAGTTACTCCATATTTGGTTGCCAGTCCGATTAACAACGTAATGCATTTGCCTACTCACCTTTAAGCCCGTAACAAACCATTCGTTTTGCTGGTTGAAACCAATCAAATTGAACACATCCATGAAACGGTCGTCAATATTAAATTGCTCATTGTATTAAGCCACTATTATTTAAACATATACAAGTAAATAACGTTGAAGAGCAACTAATCAGCTAAGCTCAGCAAGCTGATAAAGCTAATCAGGCATTGACCCCCACATGAGCGTAAAGCTCACACCTGCACAGTTAAATTCTCAAAAATCAAAAGTGAAAAAGTCAATAAAATACTGCTTAGCAGTCCGGCCAGACTGTATGGGTTTTGAATAATTTGTTGCTATTTTAATTTCATTATTTATGCGACTGTTTTTGTAAGTTAATATAATAAAAATATATTTAATTCAACATTCAATGTAGATATTTTATAAAATATGATATAATAAAAATAATAAAAATATAATGGCAGTTACCTGAAGCCATGGTAGTTAAAAGTATGATAGAAATATACTTAATAGTAGGCTTTATTAATTTAATGGTACACTGGAATTTTTCCTACAAAATAATCAATATTTTTCGTCAATAGGTTCTTAATGAAATTAAGTGCACAACTGTACCAAATTAATTTTATTAAAAAATATTACAATTTAAAATGTAGACATTGTAAATGGACCAATATGCTTAAGCTTGTATATTATAAAGTTTTAAAGTAAAAACAGCAAATTTGAAATTAAATACGTTCGTATTTTGTTTTTAGAATTTTATAAAATTATACTTTATAACCGAAAATATTTGTAACATTTGTGAAATGAAAACCTTGAATGAAAATTATATTGAAAATTTGATTTTCTCACGAGAACAGCAAGAGCGGTCGAACAGAGATAACACAAAACAGACTGAATTAAGAGAGGCTTACCAACAACAACAACAACAACTGAATAGAACTTTTTAATATAATTCAAATTTTTAAATGTAAATTGAAAAAGCAAAAACTCTGAACTAAAAACACAATTAAATAAAGATAATTGCACTCGCGAATCGGAGGAATATTTTTGTAAGATTTTGACGTACAATTAGGTATTTCACCAGTTGTTTAAATATAAGAAATCAAAGTAAATGCGGAGCGCACAAAAATAAACACGTCCGTTCCCTTCAAACGTGCCCTTTATTTTTTAGAAGAAATTCACAATCTCGGCTATTAAATATAGCATAACAGCGATAAGACAATCTGGAAGCTAACATTGCCAGAGATGATAAGACAACTATGTTGCCAGGTGAGCATTGTCAGCATATTTGAAACGGCCATTTCATTTAGCTTGCTTATAGTAGGTCAGTTCCAATAAATCCTCCACGCAGGCATATATATAACACCTGAAATCCTCATGCTCGCTTATCAAACTCATAACCTTCGCGGCACGATCCACGTTACAGAAACGATGGAATTCACCCGGCTGCTCATCCTTGAGCCGCTTCAGATAGTTGTCGGGCAGCCGTAGAATAGTTGCAGCTATACAATTGTAGGTGGCGCCAAAGAGCGCAAAGTCCTTCAGGGATTGCTCGAACTCGGCGCGACTCAGCTGCTCCCGCTGCGCTTCGATGCCCATTGCCGTCAGCTCCGCCACCAAATGCTCATAGTAGCAGCTCGTAATGCGCTCCAACATCTCCTTGCGCTGCGCCGGCTCCACGTTCAGGTAGCTGGCCATGAGCACATCGACCGCTGGCGGCGCATAGCGGCACAGCTGAAAGTCCACCAACACGCAGCCCACATCCTCGGGCTGTTCCTTGTGGTAGAAGACATTGCCCGTCCAAGCATCGCGATGCAGGAATACATTGCGATGCACGGGCGATGGATTGGGCATATAGTAGACCCGATCGAGACAACGTGGCAGCTCATTGGCAATATAATCCTGAGCAGCTGCATCATTGCGCACCCGAGGATGTTCAGCAGTCACCGCCAGAACAGCCTGTAGAGAGTTATTTGAATTAACAGTCTATCGTTGCCTTCGCTTAAGCCCTAAACGCACCTTTATACCCGTCGTCCACCATGGTATATCGGGAGCAATGGACTTTTCCAGCAGCCACTCTCTGAATGCCACGCCGATGGTCACCCGATGGCGGCGCTCGTAGGCCACACTGCTGGCATGGAGGGTGGCCAGGGCTTTGAGCAGGGGTCGCAGCTGCTGCTCGGCGAGAAAACGCGTGTCCGAGGACAGCGATGTATAGCCCAAGTCCTCAATATTTTGCATTACAAACAAATCCTCGCGGGTGAAGTAGCACTTGGCACACCACAAATGGGCAGCTGTCAATAAAAAAAATATATAGAAAATTAATTAAATAAAAAATTAATTTAAAATCTAATCTTGACAGCTTTATGATAAAGTAATACAAAATTAATAACAATTTAACAAAGTACTAGAAGCATAATAAAAAATGTTTATTGTTGATTTCGCAGAGAAATTGTTTAAAAACAATGATATGGAAAGCTAGAAATATAATCTACGAAATCAACATGATATGATAGTCCGAATTAAAAGTATACTATTGTAAGTATAATATATTAAGATACTATAATATATTAAGATACCTTTTAATCAAACTTTTTTTACCCGATCTTAAGTTTGAAAGGTACATTATATTAAAATATGACTTAGTTTGTTACATGTAAGTGAAAATTTAAATTTAAGAGTCCATTTGACAAAGCGACATACAGAATAGACAAGACTTCATCCAGTGATATCTATCGACACGACTGTTGATACTGATCAATAAACTCTTTGGGATCAGAGACGTCTCCTTTTATGCATAAAACATTTCGTGACAAAATTATAACACTTCTCCACATCACCATCAATGGCAATACTTACAGAACTCTTTCAATTCATTGAGCAGCAGGCCATATAGCTTGGCCTCCTTTTTCATAATGGCCGATTTTTCCTCATAGTAGGTCATGTCCGCATTCTCGTACACCACAGATTTGACAAATAGTCGTGTTGTGCGCTCCTCTGGCTCATTTACCAAGTGGTAACTCAGTATTAGATGATAATATTCCCCCAGAAATCCCACATGTTCTATGGCTGGCACGATTTTGAAAGCCTTTAGATTTCCCTTCTTATTTTGATCGTCCAGCACAGCTTTCAGTATCTTGTCACATTCCTCAGCCGTAAACAGTTCCATTCGATTGGCACGCGTAAGCACCGGCTTATAGTCGTCCTTACTCATGATTTTTTTGAGATATTTTTTTAAAAAACTGTTGTGTTCAGTGCGCAGTGAAAACCAAGAGCGTACTGTGCGAGAGATCGAAGAATACTATTAACAGTTTCGAGGCTTTGACGATTTCTTGATCAATTTTTGGTATACCCTTACATAAGAGCTATATGCAATTTGTTGTCCAGTAAGACCCTGTTCAAATTTGGCAGTTAACCAATGTTTCAATATTTGTTCCCTATTTTTATTTATTTATCTTTAGTACTCTAGTGTAAAACAAAAAAAAATTATTTTGAAAAACAAATTATGTTTTGCTTTGCTTTTTTTTAATGTGAAATCGATTATTTGCTTTTGATTTCTGTTTTTACAGAGAAGCCGAAGCTTGACGTTAAGGCTTCGTAAAACAAAGTAAAACAAAAACAAGTTAAAATAACACTACGAAATCACGAATTACAAATTCCAATCATGCCTTTTTACTATGAGTATTTAATAAAGTGACCAAAAAATTATTTTTAATGCATAAGAATAATAAATAAATATTTATTATATGCATTTTTTTAAGCCGTCCCGACTAGAGCAATGTTTTTACTTATTTGTTTTTATTTAGTAAACACTTAGTAATCTTTATAGGTTCAGCGCTACTGAAAATAAAAGGAAAAAAAATGATTTGCTTTTATTTCATTAAAATTTTTACTTAGTCTAATAATTTTTTTGAATCAAGAAACTAAGTAAGATAAAAAATATATATTCATATTTATTATTTTAGTTTATAAAGTTGATGGTTAATATAGACGTGTAATCTGATAAATTCATTAACCAAAATGCTTCTGTTACTTAATAATCCTTTTTTGGTTTTCATATTATAATGGATTTTTACTGTCGTTTTAATAATAACATTTTAGTGTATTCCAACCTCGGTGAGCTGTTTATGTGCTCTTCTTATGGCTTATCTACACATCTTATCGCTCTCACATCTGACAGCTTTATTGATCAGTGAATTCTACCTTATCAGTGTCAGGGAGAGTGTAAATAAAAGCGAACGCTATAAATGGGCCAAAGCGGTTTCCATGACTTCCTCACAGCACTTTTCCATGACGTCTCCAAACTCTCTATTCTCTCGCATATAATCCAATATAATCGAGCTGCGATCCACGTACTTGAAGTCGTTGGTAACAAATGCGGGCGGCACCTTGACAACTGTGGCAACCACGGCGCAGTAGACAGCCGCAACGAGGCGAAACTCCTCGTAGGATTGCAGCATTTCTGTTTTCGGTATCAATACAGACGACTGCAGTCCAAAGTCCTGTAAATCCTGCTGCAGCCAGTTGTAGTAGAGATCAATGCAATTGGCCTCCAGACGACGTCGCTCACTGATTGTCAAATTCAAATAGAGGCTAAAGCACAAATCAATGGCAGGTGGACTGTAGCGACAGGTCTGAAAGTCAATCAGCAGCGCCGCCTCCCTGTCATCTGCAGGAAAGAAAAAATTGCCCGGCCATAGATCACGATGGCAGAGCACATTTCTGTATTTGGTGGATGGCGAAACCTGCTCATAAACCCGCTGCGCAATCTCGGCCAGCAGGTCATCCATAGAAGCAACGTGTTTGCTGCTCTGATACTGTGGCAGGCTTTTAATCACGGCCAGAATGGCCGACAGGCCCGTGGTAAACCAGGCTATATTAGCTGCCACAGTAATCTCCTGTATACGATCGCCAAACTCCTGTTGGATATTTATGCCCTTGCGCTGCTCGTAGACCAAACTGGATGCATGAAAGGCCGCCAAAGTGCGCAGCACTTGATGCAGTTGCTTCTCTTTCAGCAGCTTCTTTGGTGCAGCACAGTAGCCGCTGATTTTGATATTCTCGAGCGCAAACAGATCTGATCGCGTGTAATAACATTTGGCGCTCCACTTGATTTTGGCTGTGTGAAGGGAAAATAAATTGATTAATAATCGTCACATTATTAGTTATGATTATGATTACGCACAATATTTTTGCATATCAGGCAGTAATTTGTCATACAGCCACGCCTCTTTGCGAAAGATCGCCTCTTTTTCCAGTTCATCGCTTTGCTGCGGCAGCCCTTTGACAAAAACTTGTTGCTTTTGAAGTGTTTTTTCATCCGCCTGAAAGTATGCAAGCTATTTAATGTACTTAACAATCAAACATTGCTTTTTTGAAAGGATCTTTATATGATTATGTAGTTTATTTAGTTAGTTTATTTTAATAGTTTTTTATAAATATGCATGATCTTACTATACTACAATCTATGTAATCGAAGTCGTTGCAGCTGTTTAAAAAGGCGTCCTAGCCATTAAAAAAACCGATTCAATCTGAATTTTAAATCTCTTCATTTCTGATCTTGCTTATGATTCACATACATTAAATATATATACATACGAATGTGAAAACACTTTTAATTTGTGCTCAAAACCGACTTAGAAGCAATTGAAAACAATAGCTTCGCAATGATTTATGTTTTATAAATATTTTCTGGTAAAAACGTTTTGTAAAATTGAGTGAAAGTTTTGACAAATGTGCAAAATCTGATTAAATACAAAAGATGATGCATATATGTACATATGTGAATCAAAAACGAAACTAGCCAAAAGTCATTAAAATTATCATTTATAATCGTGCTTAGTTTTACATGCCAAGTTCAACGAAAAGTCAATGCGACAATAATCTATACAATGTTGTGTTTTTCTTACAAAATATATTTGGTTTATTTAATTTCTGATTTACTGTTATTGCAGGCTAGCAATGTGTTATCAGAGTGAGTATCAGGGCTTCACAACTTAAGAATAATTTGTTCAATTGTTCAACTCACAGTGCAGTAGCTTAAAGTCAGCGCATAATAATCGCCCAGATAACCCACGGCACTAATATCCCTTTCCAATTGGAACTCCACAAGATGAACTTGATCGTTTGGAGCGTTTAATATGTTCTTTAAGATTTGCACACACTCCACGCGCGTTAAGAGCATATTGCGTATACGCTGCATTACGTATACGCACTGAGTGGCCTTTCTCTCTAGCTTAGCCCGCCGTCTATTTTAAAAAAAAATGATTTTCACACGACACTTTTCCCGTGTGCTTTCGCTGCGCAACGCGATTAAACTGAGCGCCAATGAAATTTTATTTTCATAGTTTGCTCAGTTACCGAACTACTGAGAATTGTTCAGTTTGCTTTGAATTCGTTTTCGTTGCATTTCTGCCGATTGCTTGTGAAAGGGTGCAGAATATAGTCAAGTGCGATAAGATACATTCATATATATATATATGTGTAGTACTTATGGATACGTTTCTTAAACCAACAGTTATTAATTGCATTTTAGATCACGAGCATTTTGCTGCTGTTATGTTTGTTTATTTACGCTCTTAATCAGAAGAAATACACTTTAGAGATATTGCCGTATCGATTGTCTTTTCGAAATTCAATTAATCGCACCAATGTACATTGAGAACAGCTTCTTTTCTTAAAAAACATAAAAATAAAAACATGTATAGATGTTTCTAATTCTATATATAGCTCAACAAATAAATGCTATATATATTATAAAAATTGTTTTACATTTAAAACTTGCCTTATACCAAATATTTTATTCACACGTTCGCGTAATTTTTAAGTTTGCTCTATAGTTTTATAATTTTTAAATAATATGTGTGAATATGTCAGTTAAAAGAGATATATATATTTTTTTTTGTTAATTATTATATTTAAGAGACTAAAATAAAATAACATTTCTTGAACCCTTGATGTTACCTTTTTTATGTTTTTAAGTAACAAGCGGTTAATGGGCTGGGTATACATGTCAATTTTGTATAAAATAAATAATAAAATAAAATAATAAATAAATAATAAAATAATAAAAAACTAAGGAAAAGTTTAGTAGGCTCTGATATAATTTAAAGTAAAACAAACGGTAGAATATTTTCATTTATTAATGATTCTTAAAATTCGAAATAAATAAAAAAAACAGCTGTCGAATGTTTTAGGCCAGAAATGATTGGAAAACATGTTCACGAGTGTTAGTTAATTAGCAATCGATTTCGCTGTTCGCTTTTCAGCTTCTCGTGCATGTAGCTGGAGTAGGGTCGTATGGTCGCATAGTATATAATCTCCACAAAACTGAGCAAACTGGCGCCCACAAACAGACCCGTTGTACCGCCTATGGACACTGCAAATGATGCATACGATGACAATTCCAAGTTGTAGCAAGTTCTGCGTTCAACTTACCCACCAGATCCAGTTTGCCTCTGACCAAATTGCGCTTGTAGCGCTCTGTGGGCAGCTCATTGAGCGCCACTTCAATTTTGGACACAGGATTCTGATGTCCATAAATATTATCCTTGCTGTCGAACACGGTCGTGATGTCCACTTCGGTGCAGGAGGGCAGGCAATCGCAGACGAGACCTTTGCGGCCACGGCGACGCGACCATTTGGCAATGATCACCGACAGATCCTCGTAGTTGCGATTGAGGCACTCCAGGCCCTCCATGTTGCACAGCTGCCAGTCCGGTGAGTTTGGTGTCAGGTGACTGGAGCAATTGCATAGCTCCATTTGTCTATCCTTGCGGCACTGCACCGTGCAGGCGCTATAACTGTAATAGCGATGCACGTCGAGAATATTCTCGTCCGGAAAGCGACAGTTGCGCTGATAGACGCTCGTCTGGCGGATCTCCTCATCGTTCTCAATGTCACGCTTGGACACATAGCGACTAGTTGATAAAAGATAAGTAAGCATTGTGGAACAGTCGAACTAATAAGTAATATTTACACAAAGGATATGTAGGGTCCCACCACAAAGAAATCGGTTTTAGGTGTCACCAAAGTGGGCACTTCCTCATTTCCCAATATGAAAACCTATTTGGGGCGATAATCAATCGATAAAACAAGCTCAAAAGTTGTAGTCGAGTGTAACCGACAGCGCAATTCTCGTTCGCGGTGTAATAATAGCGGTATTTGTACACGTAAAACATAATAATTAAAAGATTGCAAAGTGGGCTAGATTAGAATCTCGCTCACAACTTATCATGACCAAAATGCCATCAAACGTGAAAATCGGTTCAGTTTTGACAAAGTAATTAAGTTAACTTTACTTGTCAACGTTTTTTGTCAATTTTAATCTGTCTTCAAAAATTTGGGGTATCTACCTTTAAAAATGAGTGAGATATTGAGATTAAATTGAATTACCACGCCCCCAATGGGTGTAGCCACAGACGGACATCAAGACGGACATTGCTCATTGAGCATAAAATTATATACACGACTTATTCTTGAATTTAAAACCTTGTCTAAAATTATTTTAATAATTATATTTAAAAGAAAGAAATAAATATATTTCCAGCAAAAACAAAAACAAACCAAATAAATATGTTTCCAGCAAAAAAATTAACAAAAAATAATATGAAATTAGATTAAAATAAATTTCATAAAATATTGTAGGTAAATTAAATTAAAAATGTTGTATAAGTATTGTTCCAGAGTCAAGAGCTAATATAAGACTAAATAAGATAGAAATTTTTATAGGAATAAAAGCTACAATAAAATAAAATATACCGTTGCTTCAGTAAATAGTTCCATTTTCAAAGAGCCGGGACCCGTATATCGATTGGAGAACATATTAATCTTGGGACCCTTGTTCTTGCTGTGAAAAAAAGATTATCATAGGTATCAAATAAGTTAACAATAATTTGCCCCACTAACCCCGCTTGCATTGAATTAATGGCATAGCATATGCCCAGTTCCGTTTCCATGCGCTGGAAATATGTGCAGCAGTCGAAGGCGTTGTTGTTCCACTCACAGTTTTTAATGGAGTCCACACACTTGCTTCTCACCAGCTGGGCGTAGTACGAGAAATTCGAATAGAAGCAGGCGGCTGTGGACTCCTCGCCGCTGCACTCGTGCACCGTGTGATAGGACTCGCCGCGAAAGAAGGCAATCTCGCTGAGCACCTCCTCCAAGGTAAAGTCATGATCGGCGCCCCACAGTCTGGCGGGGATGCGTGCTTGAGTATAATGAGAAAATGTGGTATTCGAGCTACCTACTGTTCGGCTACTTCCTGTATGCGATCCATATTCTTTGACTCACAAACGATAATCGCCGGAAAATTGGTGTCCCAATCGCGATAGGAGCTCTCCACCACAAAGCTAATGGCATTGTTCTCAAAGGCCGCTTGAAAGTTTCTTATTTATATTTCTTAAGCTTATAACTACATATGCTAAAACTCACCCAGCGATGCTTTGATGAGCAGCCAGGAGGCATACCATGAGGCCGTCAGGCAAACGACCCAAAAGATGCGCTCCAGCCAGCTGGCATCTTCATCCACGATAAATCGCGCTCCATGCAACGTCGAATTCTTCAGATATTCCTCAACGCTCCTTCGCAAGCGCATTTCGCGTCCACTTCATTCAGCTCTGGTCAGCTACTAAATTTGGTTTGCTCATGAACAAATCAATGGGTCAGAAATTGCTTTTTCCATCTCGATAAAGTTGTGGTTCCAGCTGTTGGCATTCCCAGCAACACAGACACGCATTTCACCAGCCCTTTTCCCAGACTTAGATAACATTTATCTAGAGTTTAACTTAATTACGCAACGTAAAGGTCTTTCGCTTTATTATCTTTTGCATTAGTTTGGTTTGCGCTAAGTCAATAATGGACCTGGTCCAGGTTTATGATATTTCACTATTTGTCCAAATGATAAACACGCTTCTGATTGCTGTGATTGCCAAGCGGCATGTTAATCCTTACCACAATGTTTAACCAGACCATAATGATTTATCTAGCGTTACGGTATCAGTTGCATTGCATTTGTAAATGTTCACATGACAACAGCTGATGCCAAATTGAATATTCGGTTGATTTGTTAAAATTTTTTTTCTTTGAGAGTATTTCCATTTTTAATATAATAACATTATTATAATTTCTTTTTTTTTTAATTAATAATTTTTTATTTTTACAAACATTATTATTTAATATTTATTTTAATTTTTCGATCAATATTTAATTTTCTATGAAAATGTTCTAAATTTTTTACATACATATATTTATTATTATAAATATTTTTCTTTTATATGTCCCACTACCAATTATATATTTTTCTAATATTTAAATAGAATATCTGTAAAATGTTTGTCAAGCAATAATCGTATTGGATATGTTGCCTTCAATTGTTAATATGCGACTTTTAGGGTATTTCAAGTTCGATGTGTAAAAAACAAAATTGTTTATCCGGTTGTTAAACTAAATCAAACACGTACGAGAAGCTGAATCGTAAAAGATTTGCGATTAGGCTTTCGTTTAAATCAGAAGATTTTCCGAATTTCAATGGATTAAAATACGCTTAAATTATGAATGAAACACAGATGGTTGGCTCGTGAACTCATGATACCCTTTTTCTTAAGCTACTTCAACATTATTCTTTAACGCGTAACGCATGAATTTGCATTTAAAATATTCAAATTTAAATCATAAGATATGCTTTAAGATTTGCTTAACAAAATGTTGAAAAGATAGTTTCAAATTATGCAACTAAATTATATTTCTTAAAGTTAATTTAATTTTATAATTATAATTTTTATAAACACATTTTTTTAGCTCAAGCAAAGGAGATTATATTTTTGAATTTTTTATATATAGATTTTATACTACTCTGGTCCAGAAGTAGTCGGAAACTGAGTTGTTGTCTAATAATTTTTTTTTTTTTTTACATATATTGGGCCAACATTTATTAACATTGAATATTCTACATATAATAAAGCTTTCACTAAAAGAATCTACTAAAAATAAAGTTTTGGTATAAAAAGCATTAGACACAATGTTGCTTGAGACCAGATCACAATAATAATACATTTTATAGAACAAATGACTTCTTGAAGGGTATTTCAGCATCGGCAATATGAGAATTGTTCTCCTTTTGTTTTCGGTCTAGGTTAGAGGCTGGTAACATGCGCTTATCAGGTAAACATCCGTTTACGACGGCTTTGCGATAGCTGAGACTGAGTATAAAGCAATAGCCCGCTGGACGTGGCCAAGACAGTTGGCATCAAGATGGCAACAGCACTGGAACTGAGCAGCATCGAAGTGCACGGATTGTGCCAGAGCTATCTGCACCAGAATCAGCTGAATGCCAGCTTTGAGATTGTCAGCTATCAGCTGCTGCCCACTTCGGAGGCGCCGGCCGGCTTTCTGGGCAGTCACTTCTATCTGCAGGTGAGCCTGCGACTGCCGGCAACTGGCGGAGAACTGAAGCAGCTGAGCTTCTTCTGCAAGTCGGCGCCGCAGGGCAACGCTTCGCGCATGGAATATCTCGAGAATTTTGGGGTCTTTCAGAAGGAGATTGCCGTCTATCAGCATGTGCTGCCAGAGCTGCAGGCGGCCTGCAGCGAGATAGCGCCCAAATGCTACTATGCGGACAAGAATCTGTTGGTCTTCGAGAATCTCATCGATCAGGGCTACTGCATGGGCACCGGACGTGACGGATTGCTCAACTACGAGCAGCTCCACTGCTGCCTCAAGACGTTGGCGGCATTGCACGCGGGCTCCATTATCAAAGATCAGGGCAATAGCCGGAGACTCCACTTGGAGGAGAACGCATATCCTACGGATGTGCCGCCGGACCACTTGCGTCTGGTCAACTTTAATCAGGCCTGTGAGGTGCTCAAGGAGTTCATCAAAACGGTGCCCAAGTACCAGGACCAACTGGACTACATATTGGCCAACTTCACGAAGCGCATGGCGCGCATCTGGCCAAAACGTCGAAGACGCGACTCAATACGCTTCAGCACGGTGATCTCTGGGCGAACAATGTACTCTTCCAGTATGGCAAGTTTGGCCAGACGCCGCTCCAGTGTCGCTTTGTGGACTTTCAGCTGGCTAGATACGCTCCGCCCGCCATGGATCTGCTCACAGTGCTCACCATACCCACGACGAGCCAATTTCGAGCTGCCCATCTCAGCGAGCTGCTGGCGGAATATTATCGCTTTATGACAGAGTTCCTGAAGCGCGCCTGCCTAAATATAGCCGACTTTATGACAGAACGGGAGTACTACGATTCGGTGGAAGAGTATCGCATTGTCGGCCTCATCGAGAGCTGCCTGTTCTGCCATCTGGTCATACTGCCGTCCGCCAGCACCCAAGAGCTGACCGGCTCCGCCGATGGCTTCAGCGATTTCTTCAGTCGCAAACGCATCGAAATCTGCATGAAAGCCTTCAACACTGACAAACTATACAAGGATCGCATGCTGGACATGCTACAGGACTTTGTGGATCATTATGTATTACCAGTTTAGTAAATAATTATAAACTAATTGAAAATATTAAATTTAAAATAACTTATAATGGGCAATTTTAAATTATATTTAAAAACGGATTTTATTGATTAGTATTTATCTGATGAAAGAAATTAAGACAAAAATACAGTTCAAAATTCAAGGGTAGAATTTAAAAAAATATGTTTCAAGAAAATTTACAGAAAGTTAGATAAATTTAATAAATGTAATATTTTAATTTAATATAAAATTCAAATTTAGAGATCTATTTTAAATGGGTGCATTTTTACCAGCAAAATACTTATGTATTAAATTTCCGATAATTTCGCATCATTTAGTTAAATATTTCATAATTTATTGTTATTATAAAGACAAATATGATATTATAGTTGAAAATTATATTATTTTCTAGTATAAAATCGAGGACAATGCGATTATAATATAATATATTATATACGTTGAAAAAAATATCATAAATATAAAGAAAAACAATGGATCGGCCAAATAACTATATATCGTTCACTCCCGGTTTGCTGCCTTTTGGCACAGCTTTCGAAGCTTCGTCAAAAATTTCGTTAAGTTTTTTCGTTTTGTAATTCAAAAACTTTTAAGCTACGTTCAACCTGCACTTTGGCTTCGTCGGTCTGCTCGTGGCTGGCTCGAAGTAAACCATTCAGTTGCCAATCGGACGCGTTCATTTTAACAACTTGTTGCGGTTTTGGGCCGACATTAAGAGATCTTTAAACTTAACGGTTTTTTGTGCTTACCAGGATTACACAGCAAAAATAAATAGCAAGTAGAAGAGGCGTGAAGTTGTTTAATTGAAAAATAATAAACATAAATAATCGAAAAATGTGAGTTTTGCAATTAATTGCAAGTGAGAATAAACAAAATAATTATTAATAATGAAACAATTTGCATGAATAAATAAATATGGAAAAGTATAAATTGTATTATGCGGCCAAAAAGCCCAAAGTTTAAGTTAGTTAAACAACTTATTGAATTATTCAGTTTAAAAATGTACTCAAAGTCATTGAAAGTGATATATTTTAAAGTTCCAAAAAGTAAACCTTGCCAAATTCCCTCACATAAATTGTTGTGTGCCATTCACTAACTGAACCCCCAAAATCTTTGCCAACACTTAATAAAATTCCAAATATTTGCGTTTGTCCGTCAAGCAAAGTTGTTGCAGGCAACAATAACAAAAACAGCGCGGCTAAAAGCGCAATGCAAATAACCATAAACAATTTGACCTATCACAACAAAAACAACAACAGCGGCAGCAACACAAACATTGTCAAGCCTTCAAAAAAAAAAACCAAACTATAAAAGTAGACAGTAGCTCGCGGCACCTATTTCAATTTAACGGTCACGTTTTATTTAAAATATGCACAAAGTTTTCGAGAAAAAAAACTATTCATTAATAAAAATAATGCTCAAAATTTAACATGAACATTGTTTGTATGATTGTTGACTGTAATTGACGCCCTTTCTTAAACAAGTGAAAAGTTTAATCGAGACTACTAAGAATACTACATGACTAGAAGATATCCTGTTAACAAGTATAAGCCTTAACTCTCTCAAATAACTTTTATGTTTATCGTCTTTAAACTTATACAATACAAAGATATCATTAATTAATAAAAAAATATACGTATACCAAAAATTAACATTATCATTTTAAAACTTTACCTGAAATTTAATTTTATCAAAAAAGAAAAGAAAATGTTTTAATTTATTTCATTTATTATAAACAAAAAATTATTTTGAAATTAAGACGATTTTACATATGTAAATAGATTATCTCATTTGCATATTTAGGATTTAGTTACTTATTTGAATAAAAGAAGCCAACCTCTGCTTGTCATGTACAGGGTATATAACGAAAACAGTTGACAATCAGTTACAACGAGCTCAAAATATCGTCATGTCTTAAGGGCATTACAAGAAGTGAATATCAATATGGACTATAAATTTACGACAATTAAGTAATCGACAAATTAAGCAAGCGACAATCGCATTTTTGGGTAACGATTCGTGATTATATAATTCATATAAGACATGGTATTAGCAAATAGTAGAAGTAATAGAAGAATAATACTTAGCATACCGGACTTCTTTTCCGATGATTATTTCAACCAACTATTAATAGTTATTTATAAACTTGTATTCAGCATATTAAAAAAAATTACAGCTGTGTTATCCAATTAAAAGGCTTTAATATACAAAAAAATTGCTAGCACATTGCCTTTTAAAGTATTTTTAATATTTAAATGCATATAAACTACAGATTCCGAATAAGCGAAGAGCAAATAAATATTTTTCAAAACTTTAACTTCAATGTAATTGCGTTTCATATAGTTTTTACAAACGAACTGCCAGTAATATTTAAAAAATCAGTCACATTTTAATTTTTACAAACGAACTGCCAGTAATATTTAAAAAATCGCTCACATTTTTGTTTTTGGCAACATTACTATATTTAAAAAAATGCATTTCCGCGTTCCGTTCAATTCTGGTGAGTTCTATAGATAGGTGTAAGAATCGTTTTACCAAACCCGACGAACATTAACATACCAATTTTATAAATGACTTAGTTGAAGGGCCCTTATCTCAACTTCTGAATGAATATTAGAAATTCCCTTCAAACTAAATTATTTACTAACGTATTACATAACTTTTGTTGGTTTTTAAGTGCTTCATTCAGAACTGAGTAAGCTGAGCAACTAAACCATTCACAAAACTATTTACCCATAACATTACTGCTGATGATCATCATGCTGATCATCTTGATGTGCAGCATGATTGTTGTCAGTGAGCCCCTCCTCGTTGCACACACATGCGTTGCATTATGCAACTCAACTTGGCAAACTCTGAGCGCCCCCGAATGCGTTGGTATTTTTTGTTGTTTTCAGGTTTTCGAGCGTATTTTGTATGTCATGTGGTGTGCTCAAACTGTGACTGTGACTGCGACTGTGACTCTGCCTCCGACTCGGAATCGTACTCAGACTTGGATTCAGACTCTGTTTCTGCCCGCTACTTACAAACGAAAACAGCCCGAGTTGCTGTTGTTGTTGTTCCTTTTGATTAGGTCAATGGAATCCAATTGGCGTAGTCGTCGTTGCAGTTTCGCTCTTCGTTCATTTCCAAATTTGGGTCACTTGGTTAATTGACAAAGATTGACGTATTGTTAGTCTACGTGCCCACAAATTTGTTTACACTCACACATATTTTGCATACAATGAGGAAATACATTTGGAAAATAACTGAAGCTTAAAATGCAACTGCAGTTTGAGCTACTTACGGGATCATACGAGAGTGAAAGGCCTAAAGGCCTTGAATTCAACCATGGCTTAAAGAGCGCCGCATTTTGGCTCATTATATATTATTATACATACATTTTTTTTTTGGCATTTAATGAGCTCGTAAAGTCTTCAAGAGTGTGAAATGTTTTTCTTCCACTTTTTAAAAATTACAAGGTTACATTGAGGATGTTGGCTGTTTTTTTAATTAGTTGTTAATTAACAATAGCTTCTCACAAAGAGTAAGATTTAATAATGGCTCAAATGAACTCCTAAATATGCCTAAGCACATTGTTTTGTAACTTGTTTATACCTCTGCAATTTGTATAAAATAATAAAGTTATTTTCTATTTTTACTTTTGTTAAGCAAAATCTCTAAAAATAAGTGGCCAGTATTTCTTTTTTTCATTTTTTATCACATTGGTTTTGTTGTTAAAGAACTTAAAAAGTATTACTCATAATTATTATTTACTTCTATCGTAGCCAAAGCTACTTCAACATATGGTCTGAATTAAATATTTTTTAAAATTATTTTCCATATACAAATTAATCCCTTATTTTAGACCAGGTATGCTATCTTATTGTCAAAGTTAGCAATCACTTTAACAGATATTTTCTTTTTCTTAACTGAGCTGCTTTAACTATAAATAAAATTTTTTTCATTTTTTCCAAAAATTTTATTTGGTTTAAAATAGTTACAAACAATTTTAATAGTTTATTGACATGCGGAAAAAGTAAACTTAACTTCCAATCAAATTTAACTTCGTGTTAACTATAGCAGCTACGTTAAACATGGAAGGAGTCAACTAATTTGGATGTGAAATTACATTTCAATTTAACTTCCCAATTTGAACATAATAACGAATTTATTGATCTACGTAAGGCCTTGCATAAATTGAGTTTATTGCTTTTAAAAAAATTTCAAATCTTGGAGTCTTAAGTTAACATGCAAATAACCCAGCGCTGGTGTTGATCACGTAATCATTTCTTCAATCATCCTTGCTGATGAGTTGGCGAATAAAGGGCACATAAGGCATGTGGCAAGTGCAATTTGCAATCTGCCTCAAGTGACAATATCAAGTCCAACACTTACATCATCATTGTGGCGCATCAAGCGACGAAGTCGCTGCGCAACTGCCGGTTATCCAATTAAAACCAAAGATCAGGGATAGTTTGGCTGCAGCAAAAGTGGGCCGTCGACAGCTCCAAACTGAGTTTTCCTTTTTTTTTTTTGTTATTGTTTTTTCTTTTCTTTTTGTATACGCACCAAAGCGGCGCAGCACGCGACATCTAGGAAATGAGAGTCACATGACGACCACTTTTAGCCAACCAGACCGATATATAAGTGTACATATATATATATACATATATACTTGAGCAACAACAGTTGCTGGACCAAGTCAGCTGACTCGTTGTTGTCCCGCCTCTGTCTGCAGTGAAAAGCGGTCATTTGGGTTTTTAGGCGTGCTCGAGCCTGGCCAAGCGGGCGTCTAGTTGGGGGCCACTGGAAGGGGAGGTGGTGGTAGAGAAAGGGGAGGTATCACACATGCGTGCATGTGCGTGACAGGCGGAAACTTGTAGTATCATATGCACGCCACAATTATGTAATGATCATAATAGTAATACCGAAGCAAGTGAAATACGTTCGCCACATTCGAACTGTGTAACACATCCATCCTTAGCAAGTGTTTACTGTACTCTATTCCTTCTTAGGTGCCCGCCCTATCGCTTGATTATTTTGACAATTCTGCTCTTTGCTCTGGCTGAGGCACGTCCGCAGCGCAATTTGCAGCACATTGCCGTCTTGGAGAATGCTGCTTGGGAGCAAACTTTGCCGCAACAATTGCAGAATCCCTTCTATAAGACCCCGCGTGTTAGGGATGCCCTAGCCAGATCCAGCTGGTTTGGTCCCGGCGAGCAGGTGGTAAGTCGGACAATTACAATCTTCGTCTATAGGTTAATTTGTTGCTGTTCTTCTCAGGTTCTTGAGCGTCAGGCGGAGAAAATACCGCGCATGGAAATCTATAATGTGCTCTCCCATGCAGGTCTCATACCGCGTCGCAAATATTTCTAAAAATATTAACCTACTATTTACATTTGTTACATTTTGTATAAAATATATTAAAAAATATTAAAGCTACAGTCATTAATTTAAGTTAAAGAAATAAACAATGTCTTATTATTTTAGAAATAGACTTCATTACTTAGGTAAGTCATTCCAAATAATATAATATTTTAAAAGCTGGACTACCTTAATTTAATATTTTAAAATCGATCTTAACATATCTAACAAAAAGCTCTCCACCTAGATAAGAATTTTTCATGTATTCCACTTTAAATGTAAAATAGCGATCTTAAGTAAATTCCAAATGGAAAAGCTGTTTAAAAATGGATTTTATACAGGGTAAGTAGCAATTCTACAAGCCCCAGAAAAATTGTCAGTGTTTCGGTTCAGTATTTGAAATATTTTTTTTCGTCACATTCTAAAAAAAATTTAAAGAAAATTACACTTTTACATTTAAAAGAAAATATATTTATTTTTAATTAAGAAGTAGAATATCTTTGAGCAAACTCTTATCAATGTAGCCTGTGAAATGTGGCAATATAGTGAAATATTTTGTAGTACTAAAAATACCAAGACGATTTTATATATAAATAAAAATTATGTATAAAAAGGTTCGGCTCGGCGGACTTTTTCTGCAACTGATTTGGTTTAAGGTTCGGTACATGATTTAAAAAATCATGAATAAATATTTTTGGGTTCAAAAGCGGTTTAAATCCATGGTAAGTAGTCAACAATTAAATTTATATTCTATTTACTTGGATTTTAACGAAATGCTATTTTACAAAAATAAAATATCTTACATAAAATTGCATGTATATAAAATATTAAGCGCACAAATATATAATTAATCAATAGAATAAAATAGATTTTGTAGAAAACTAAAAGACGTATATTTATCGCATTATATTTAGTAAGCTCTTTTGGGTTGATGCAGCTCCTATTTTTCGACCTGCTAAGGGAAATATCCGACCACGCTGATTAGATTACTTAATTATATGCCATTACCTAAAGCTAGAATGTACACCATATTTAAAAGACTTTTGCTTGTAAAAATAACTGCATTTAGTTTATATTTAATAGAAATGTTACGCATATTATGTCTCATTTTTATACAAAAAGAAAATCGAAAAAAATTTGTTACAACAACTATGCGTGTATGTAAGTAAATAACATAGCTGAACTGCGTGTGAACGGTCTCGGTATTGGTCTCTCTGCTAGATGTGTCATAATTCTACATTTAAAACTCCAGCTTCACTTCGAGCTGCCCGACGCGCTGCAGTCGCGCATCCAGCGACAGCTGTTTATCCTCCTGGCTGCTGACTTGCTCCACCAACGCTGTGTTCTGCGCCAGCAGCGTTTTGCGCACCTCTTCCGACTGCTGCTCTTGCGCTAGCTCTTCCAGCTCCTCCTCCTCCTCCTCGTCGTCCTCTATATCGCTGCCTGGGTGCGAGAGGCCATTGCCATTTAATTTGCCATTGCTGAGCGTCTCTTGCGCAGTTCCGTTATGCCTTTCAGCGCTCTCCGCCGGCGTTAGCAGCGATTTAATGAATTCGCCGCAGATCAGGCTCATCGCAGGCATCGTATGGGCAGACAAATTGACCAACTGTAATTGTGAAATGATTTCGAGAGAACATATTAATTGGCATTGACCTTCACAAAGTACACAAAAAAAAACTGTATTAGTTGGATTTAAGTTTCAATGCTGTTGTTGTTGTTACGATTACTTGTCAAATTGTGTTTTTTGGTGGCGCACTAGTTCAGATTATGGTTCAAGTTCAGCGCTTGAAATTCGTAATCTCACAAGCTCTTATACGATTTTTGGGCTGTTGTTGTTTTTGTTTTTTTTTTCATTAGTTTGTCATTGCTCGGAATTAGGTTTGTGCTGCCATAGCCTTCACGCATGCGTCTCTTATGTATATTATTTTCTTAAATTTGTGTATGTGTAAGCCTTTCAATTAAACTTCTGCAGATTTGTGACTAATAATTAGCTGCGTTTTTCTGATGAAAAATATTAATTAAGAAAAATTCAGACAAGCGCTTCAAAATGAATCCCGAGTGAATCAGAGGCGCTGAAAATGCTCAATTTACACTCAACAATTGCAACTTGAAGAAACCGACTCAAACTAGTTGAAAAGCCGCGCGACCGACTCAAATAAATAAGCCAAAATATATAGGCTATGTATATGCATGAATGTAAGTATATAATGTAATTAAGGCAATAAGCGACAAGTGCTTGCCATATAATTATTACAATGGTTCAACCCACGCGGCCGGCCCCAGGGGAAATTACATTCGGAGAGAACTTTACATAAAGTAGCCAGAACAAATGTTTGCAACTATTTATTGAACAGCATAATGAGCTTAAAAACAGCGCAAAAGCACGCAACAACAACAGCTTGCGGCAGCTACGACTCATAAACAAAACAAATTGAACAACAAAAGAGCCAAAGAGCGAATGACGATTGAAAAGCGAGGAGCGAGGAGAGAGCCAACAGATAAGCGCAAGCTCCTTTGGAGTGGGCGTGCTGCAGTAAATGCATCGCCAGCGCTGCCAATGTGTGTGTGGGAGTGCGAGAGATGGAGCGCCAGAGAGAGAGCGCACGCAACAATAACAAACCGAACTTTACGAGCAGGGCTTCGTGTATTAGAATTACGAGAGCTCGTCACGCACGAAGCTGCTGGTGCCGCTGCCGCTGCTGCTGCTGCTGCTGCCGCTGTTGTTGGCGCCGCTGTAGCAGCAGCGTGGCGTATAAATTGCATTGAGCGCCAACAGCCGTTCAACATTTTACCGTTGTATTTTGCACAAACAACAACAGCAGCAGCAGCAGCCGAACCGGAGAGAGCGTAACTGAGCCAGGCAAACGGAAGCGCGTGCCGCAAAAGTTTACGGAAATATAATAACACAAGAGAAAAGTTCACGGCACATAAAAGCCACTTGAACCGAAGCTGACAATAAAAAACGCTCAATCATTATTAAACAATTGAAGCGAAGCTATTAAAAAAAAAAACAAAAAAAACAAAAGAACAACAAGAAGTGCAGTTAAGTGAAGTCCAAAAATACCGAAATGTGGCCCAACTTTGTTGCTGTCGTTGCGCTGCTCTGCCTTGCATTATTCTGTGCCTGGGCGCAAGCTGGACCCGTGCCAATTGTGAATGAGGTGAGTTTCGGGGAGGGCAATGGCATGTGAAGTGTGGAGACAAGAAAGAAGGCAGAGAAGTTATGGGGCCAAAGAGTTTTTTTTTGTACGATAGGAATTCGTAAAATTGCATAAACAAAATTGATTGCAACCGAGTGCAACTGTCAATTAAAAGATTACTTTCTAATTGAACAAAAAAAAAGCAATAAGGCCGTGAACACGACTTGGGCGGCTGTTAATCAGCACGACTATTTATAGAGCTTAACTGTTTATATGATCAGAATATTCCACTTGCTTATATAATAAGCGGAGTGGCTTTCCTTATCAATTTCTTGGCGAAGAATTCGAGGTGTTTTCAAAAAATTTTAAAAATAACAAAGTGATTAATATATAGCATTTAATGATCTTTGAGCAATGCTCAACAAATATACAAAAAGAAAACAACTAAAAAGTCAAGAAACTTTGGAAATGTCCTAAATTATGCAAAGTGGACCTATACCAATATCCCAGAATCTTACACTAAAATATAGTTGCCATGCTAATCAAATGGTTTGCGAGCACTTTCCCAGCTTAAATCCGCGTAAGATCCAATTGAAAGGCATCCAGAATAAGCAACACAATCGCGCCTTTTAACTTTAAGAGAATGGCGTTATTAATATGAATTGAAATTATTCAAATTGAGTTGAAAATAGCCCAGAGTAGGCACTTCGTTTGCACAAAGGCACTACGGTAGAGAACTGAACAAAAACCATCACGAGATCTGATATAGGGTGGTCCAAAAAATGTAGAGCCTAACCCCTATTAGATATGCAATCTTAAAATTGGAAATCGATAAAACTTAAAAATGCCTTTGTATAAATAATTGATTTGATTTTAAAACATTTTGTATAGTTTTCGGAACTATTTTGAAAAACTATCAAACATTTTGTATAATTTTTTTAATTTATTATATTTTTTCTTGTTTATGTTCCGATAGGATTTTTTATACTCTATGAAAAATGGGAAAATATTTGACTATTAACATTTATTGTTTTTAGCTAAAATATAAAAAAAAGTAGATCTACATTAAAATATATCTTTAAGTCTTTTGGTTGGGTGTGGTTCAAAGAAATATAATCCTTGCCAATATTAGATCAACATCTATTTGTATCTTTAACTTTTTTTCTTACAGTTTTAAATGGATCACATAAGAAATATTCCCATTAATTGAATATATAGTTTTTCTGGCTATTTTTTTTAGTTTTTTTTTATATATATTCCCTATTTGTGTAACTAAGTCCAGTTTTCGTTTTTCGCTTTTTCATTTTTACAAAATTTTTGTACTATATGTAGGCACAGTTTTAGAAATGACCTATTAAACTCTCGCATTTAAAATTTTCCACTATATAAATTTCCCATTTTGTTTTCATCCACACATCAGCACCAACAGCTGTTGCCCAAGGTGCCCCAATGGCATTGTCTGCGTTACTTTAAGCACGATGTGCTGATGATGCGGCGCTGTCGACATTTGCGTGTTCCAACGGCGCCACGTCTTGGGGATGTGCTCATACGCAAGAAGAAGAAATAGAAATGGTGGCGATCAGGCGAGCCGAGCCAAAGACAACAACAACAACAGCATACGACTGAGCAACAAGACGAATTACAATTAGAAATAGAATTCCAACAGGATTTATAACAAGACCAAAGCTAAACCAAAAAAAAAAAATATATATATATATTTAATTTAAACTAATCTTAAGTCTAACCACTTGTACTTCATAGCACGTAAGGTTTCAATTAAAAGACAAAAACCAAGGCGGGAAACATATCAAACCTATCATAAAATGCGTTTTTCACTTGAGTTAATGTTATTATAAGCGTAGTTGGATTAATTAATGAAAAGATAAACAATCTTAACAGGTCCTATTTTTTGAGAAGCGATTTTATAAAAAATATTGGCAAGCAACAAGGGGAAATGGAACACAATATACCTTTATTGGGCAGTGAAATCGATGAAAATCTGAGATTTATGGAAACATTTACGTTGTGAAAAACTATCGAAATGAACTGTCTGTGTATAGTTATTATCGAAATATCGTTATACCGGAACCGTTTCAAAAACAGCACCAAATTGTTGAGTATTCCAAAAAAAACGAACAAATTAGACAGAAATAAGCGAAAATAAAATATTTTTGCTTATCTTTATAAAAGTATATATTCTACAAAATATATTTTTAAATCGCAGTTTTGCTAACCAGCAAGTGCTGAACAATCCAGATTTATGCATAAGTTATAAAAATTCTTCAAAAATTAGAAAGAATTATCGAAAAAAAATCAGTGTGTCTACTAACTTTATCAGAATAACACAAAACAGTTGTTGATAAAATATTTTACTTAATTTCTATTGTGTGAAAAATTTGGAAAATTAATTAAGCCTTTAATTTAAGAGTTACTTTTCCGATACTTAGCTTCCTTTTTAATTCAACTGATTCATTAAAAAATGCACAGCGGTAATTTACAGGATCCATTTCAGTTCCAAAAGAAAAATATTGGGAAAAAGAACAGGTATCTCATTAAAGGAGTGATCAAATATCCTTGCAGACATTTGAAAAATGCACACTATATATCTATATTTAATTGTGCTTTTTTTTCTATAGAAAGCTATATTATTTGGTAGTAAGATGATACAAAAATTATTTGCGGATATATTTATAATATTGATAATTCGGTCAGGATATCCTATTAAATAAAAAGTTTTTCTTCCAAAAACTCATTTTCGACTGATTGTTCCGATTGTAGCTATATGCTATAGTGGTATGATATTGATCAAATGTTGCCTTTGTCGAAAGCATAATAACAAGGTTAACGACGAAGCTTAATCTAGATATCTTGAAGATGCAAAAAATGTGTTTGAAACAAAACTCATTGTAGGACCTATTAAAAGTTACACTAATATAGCTTCAAAACTAAAAGAGATTAACTTGTTTTGAAGCACTAAAAATCTTTAAATTGCAAATATGTCAGTTAGAAAACATTTTCGTAATTTCCAAACACTTACCGCATTTACTGAACTATGGGTGCGACGTCCGACGATTAGTGGGCCGCTGGTCTGTGCGGTTTCTGTGCTTTCTGTGCTGGACTTGTGCTTGGCCACGAAGCTGCCAAAGGTGGCGTATTGCAGGAGCGGCTCCGTGAGTGGCGGCTGGGCAAAGGAAATGGGCGCGGGCGCATCGTCCATTGTGCTGTGGCCCGGCGCTGCCAGATAGACAATCTCCTTGTTGTGTGTGAGCATGTGCAGCGTGGACTGCGCCTGCCAGTCCACATTGATGGAGCTCTGCTTGGGCTGGCGCCGCGGCAGCCAGACCAGGCCGTGCATCTTGGGCAAATTGCTGCGCTGATAGACGGGCAGCGGCACATTGGGCTGGAAGACATGCACTGGACATGCAGAACAAAAGGTGGACAGCATGAGCTGGGATTGTCGAGCGGCCAACTGGCCAGCTGCCTACTCACGTTCGTCGTTGCGCGTGACGGCAGCTATCAGATTGGTGAGCGGATCGAATGCCAATTGCCGCACGGAGAGTTTGAGGCCCGCCTGCAGACGCAACGTCATCAGGTTCCAGATGAGCACGCGCGTCTCGGTGCAGACAGCGACCAGATGCGCCTGCGTGCCAGCTCCAAATTGCACATGCGATATTTGGGCAACACTCTGGAGCGGCGCTGCCTTCGCCAGCGGCTTGGCCGGCTTGGTTTCCCAGCGTTTGCGCTTGGCCGACATCGCTGCTGCCGGTTTGGTGGTCTCCTCCAGCTGCAGCACGCTGAACAGCGGCAACAGCTCCTGCCTGACCAGCTGCTCGTAGTTTTTCCGCCGTGTGCTGAGCCGGGCCAGACGCTGTTTCGCCTTGAAGCGTTGGCGCGGCTGCAGCCGATGCAAGCGTGCCTCGAGCGTGCGCAGGCGCTGCTGCACCGCAACGGGATCCACCACACAGTTCTGCAGGTGCGCCCGGAGGCGCCTGTGGCAGGCCTCGTGAACGGTGCACTCAATGCCGAAGCGTCGCAGCAGCTGCAGCTTCTGATGCAGCCCCAGCTCGGACATTTGCATGATGTGCTTGTACACGGTCGCCTTCAGGGCCTCCTTGGGCGCCTGTTCGCCGCTGTCCTTGCACTGGCTGCTCGGCGCGCCGGCCATCAATTGGCGCGCCTGCTGCACCAGCTTCTGATCGTCGCTGTCGAGCAGCGTTTGCAGCAGACTCCACAGCTGCTGGCGCTGCTGCGTCAGCTCCGAGCGCGTTCCATTCACCGGCATCTGGGTAAGGCGCAGCTGTGCCTTGGCCACGACGCCGTCGTAGCCAGCGGATGTGCTCAGCGCATGCAGCAGTCGCAGCGAGCGCGCATCGTACAGCACCATCGTGCTGCCGTAGCCAGCCGCTAGGAGGGAGCCATCCTGGGAGAAGCATATGGAGCCCAGTGGCTGCCGTTTGTAGCTGGCCTGCGCCGCACAGCTCCACATCCTGCCACGCTTGTAGATGTTCTCCGAATCGCCGACAGTCCACAGTTTGATCAGATTATCCTTGCCGGCGGTGGCACAGCGCAGATTGTCCACCTGAAACTGATTGGAGAAGATGATGGCCTGAAAGCCATGCTCATGGGGCAGCTCTATGTTCGTGTTTAGTGCGTAGCTGCAAAAGAAGACAACAGTTATAGAGAAGATGAGAGTAAACAAGAGTATTGAATTGTAATGAATAAATTATTAACTTAATTAAAAATTCTTTTTAATAATAGAGAGAAAATGGGACAAGAGGAGAAATATCAAATGTCTCTAAATAAATTAAAAATTGTTATATCTTGTAGTTCTCGGTATATGAACAACGAGTGTTGATTTAGTCAAAGCCCATATAGAAAAGCAGGCTGTACTATTTTAAAGGCCGTATTGATGGAATGATTGTTTATAATAACTTTGTGCATTTCGCAATATATAACAAATAATAATTATAATAATAATAATAGATACGATTTTCTAACACCAAACAGTAAAGCAATATTTCCTAAATGTTTAAATTTAACATTCAAAAAATATTTGCTAGAAAACGGATATCAAAATAGAACTATTGTCTCTAGTCTATTTTTTTTAAAATTATTTTTTACTTCTATTATTTTAATAAATGTATAATATAGGGATTAAATAAAATATTCATACATATTATAATATATTTATATATATTTTAATATTCGCCAAAAAGATATTTTTTCTTTTCGAAGGTTACACAAAAACTGTACGTATTTGCTATACTTATCAATGAAAAGGTTTTTTTTCAGAAGAAGAAAAACAAAAAACGGAACTAATCTTAAAATTAAAGTTAAATATGATTTCCAGCATTTTATAACAATTTTAAATAGCATTTAAATAATTAACAATTTTAAATAACATACTGGTGTAAAATAGTTATCTGTTTTAGCCAAGACAATCCCATTCAATAATTACTTTAGGTTTCTATAACTATGTTATATCTAATAAGGGACTTCCTATAGTATACAAAATCTAGACTTCGAAGTTTATTCCAGTACAATAGAATATACATATATTAAATTATATACCGACAAAAGCAGATTTCCAAAAGATGCATATTAACAAAAACGAATTCTCACCTTTGTAATCGCTCCTGATATTGCCAAAATTTGAGGCGCAACTCGGCAAAGTTGCGCTGATCGTTGTACACCTCGCCCGTGGCCATCCAGTCGATGTTGAATGCGGCGCGTGTGACGCACGTGTTGTAAATGATGCGGCGCGACTCCTGAGAATTCACATTATTCTCGACAACACGCAGCTGCATACGAAATAAGAGAAACACAATTAGCCAAAATACAAAATAAAAATGAAATCAAGTTACATTGTAAAGCAGACTCTTCGTATAGGCCGAGTAGAACTGCAAGTGTCCAATGCGTCCGTTGAGCACCAGTGTGTTTGTGCGCGGATTGAGGCACAGGCCGATGGGGAACATGCTCTTGCCCGTCTTGTCCGGCAGCGCATAGGTGAAATGCTGCAGCGTTGACTTGAGCATCGATTCGCTGGGGCTCACAAATTGCAGGGCATTGTCGTCGGTGGAGGCAAGCACATGCTCGTTGCCATCGCTGATCACAATGTGCCTTATAATGCTGGACATGCGCGGCACAAAGCGCCGTTCGTCCGAATTAGCCAGCGTCCATTTGACCAGCACAGCCTCATGGCCAGCACTGTAAAAGCTGACGCCCGTGGGCGTGAACGCAATGCTTGTCACGGGCGTATTATGCCAATGATAGTCCGTGCACAGCACCCGCTCCTGACTGTCGAATTGACGCCAAATGATGACCCGACCCCATTCATCCCCAGTGGCGGCCATTTCCTCGCAAGGACTCATACGCACACACGTAATGGGCGAGCGTGTGTTCTTAAATCGCCAGAATTTCCAAGTCTCATAGTTGAGGAAGTAAACGTAGTTACCCTGTGCTAGTATTAGGTACTTGAAGGCGCTCCGGCTTACGTCCACCAAGGGGATGCGAACTCTGTTAAAAGAAGAAATGCCACAGGTGGTCAAGAAATATATTGAGCGAAAATCACATGAGATGTTAAACAGATAAATAGTTTGGAAAATGGTTATAAAGCAACAGAATGCGTTGAACAGTTTGCAGAAAAATTTAAAAACTGATTAATTATTGTTAGAATTCTGCAAGTTTAAGAGAAATCTTTTAAAATCCAAAATATTATTTAATTGTAATATATTACATATGACAGCTATTACGACTTGAGAGCTTACAAATTATTTGGGTGTAAGAACTAGTTTAAGAGTGGTTTGCAAATCATTTTAAACTGATTTTAAAGTGGCTTAAAGCTAAATTTTTCAAAGAATTTTAAAGTTTTCAAAAAGAAGCGACGTTAAATAAACTATTTTATTTGTAAAGAAATTTTATTTTTCTAAACTTTTTGATGATGATGAGATGAGACCTTTCAGAGTAAAATGTAAATCGGCTCCAAAACGGACGAGACAAAATGCAAATATTTAAGCCAAAATTAAATGAATTAATATTTGGTTAAATTAGCAAGAAACTTTAAAAATTACCTAAAATAACAAAGAAGATGAGCGGATATCCTTTGATAGATATTAACTCTAGTAAATAATCAAAATTGTAAAATCCTACTAAAAGATATAAATAATCAAACCCACATAACAAACTAAATATGTACAAAAAAAAAATAAATAAATAAACCCACTCTGCGAGCTTAATTAATTATTATAAAAATAATACAATTCCTTGTTTAAAATTCGTTAAGGGCTTCAAATAAGCTTAAAAACTGTCACATTTATGAACAATTTTGAATTTCAGATAGAGGAATAACGACTACCTACTTCAATTTGAGGCCACAGTTGATGTCGATTTTGGTGCCGGTGCTGGTGTTGACCACGAACCAGAGGATCTGCTCGCCGCTCTTGCGCTTGGCCGTCACAAAGGCGCACGCGGTGTCGCCCTCCTTGTACATATTGAGCAGGTTGCACGTGAGGATTTGCAGGCCCTCTGTGCCCAGTTTTAGGTTGATGTTCTTCTGCAGCACGCCCGTGCGCCAATGCCAGCGCAACAGCTGCCCCGTGCTGGTGCAGCCCAACAGCAGCTCCGGCTGCTGCACGTCCAGCTCCAGGCTGATCAGCGGGGCCGTCGCATCGCAGAGCTCACGTGTCAGTTCGCCGGTGCTGGTGACGAACACTTGCACCTTGAGGCCGCAGCGCACGAATATGAATCTGGGCAGATGCACAAGGTGATTAGTTCAGATAATCTAAATATGAGGTAATTTATAGTTTTAACTAACCTTCCCTGGGCGGAGAAAACGGGCGCATGTTTCACAATGTTGCCGCCCGCCAAATGCTGCAGCTCGAGTCCGTCTTCGTCGTCGAAATTCATGGCTGTACCAATTCTGCAGCCTTATGGAGCAGTTTCGACTGCTTGTACGCGTTATGTCTATTAAATTTAACCAATAACAACTTATTTGATGCAAGTATTTTCATACAAAATCACAACCCGCACGTGTAGCTGCTTTTTCCAGTGTTGCTAAACGCGACAGCGGCAGCCCGTGCTGCTAAACAACCAGGAATGCAACGGAATTTACTACAACCAGCCCTACATCGATAACAGCATTTGAGCGGACTAATTTTGAGTGTTTGAAATGTTTTCGAACTTATTTGTGTTGAAAAATAAAAAGTTTAAACAAATATAGTAACTTCATTTTGCCAACATATCACAAAGTAAATTTCTAAAGACATACCTTAAATAACATGCTTAAAGGGGAAAACTTTGTTGTCTTTAGATAAATATTGGGTTTATTTTAATATTTATTTGTAACAAGTTAGAATAAGGTATTATTTTATATATAGTACTTCTTTATTGAGTGAAGTTTAAGCAAATTCAGTTAATTATATATATATTATATATATATATAATATATATAATATAGCAGAATGTATTACTTATTATGTTATATATTTATTTAACTTTTTTTTTCAATTGATTTCATTAAATTTTTTCGCCAATTTTTTAACTTTAGTTAAAAACATTGTTTCACTTAACCTAACTCATATTTTTTGAACTACACTTAAATCTGCCGCGCCACAACCAGTGCAGCTAAGCGTTGGGTAGGTTTGTGTTCGCTATCGATAATCGATATTTTTTGGTATTTTGTCGCTAGTGCATTGCAGCTCCCACCAGAATAAAATAATGTTCAATAAATGGATAAACTAATGGTCAGCAGAAAGTAGGCGGCTCAAATTCAGCTGCTGCCACGTGTCCAGATAGATTTCAATTTGGTTAACTGAAAGCACAATGAAGTGCAAACTCAAAGGCGCAACAACAAGCCGGACCAGAGCCAACAACATGTGCAACGTTGCATTTAAGCGCGATGTAAACAACTTGCGGGCAAGTTGTCCGCTTCCGCTGGCGATGCTGCTCCTGGCGGTTGTCTGTCCGCTGTCCGCTCTGGCCGAGCCGCTGAAGGTGATCTACGCTGTGAATGCGGGCGGCGAGGGGCACACGGACCAGAACGGCATTCACTATGAGGCGGATCCGTTGCGCGTGGGCATTTCGTCGGACTACGGCAAGCATCTATTAATGATTGGCCGCGTGCCGGAGCAGGACGAGGTGCTCTACCGCACGGAGCGCTATCACACGACCACGTTTGGGTATGACTTCCCCGCCGATGGCGACGGCGACTACGCGCTGATCATGAAGTTCTGCGAGGTCTACTTCGATGCGCCCAACCGGAAGGTATTCGATGTGCTGCTCAATCGCAAGCACACGGTGGTTAGCCAGCTGGACATCTACAACCAGGTGGGCCGCGGCGCTGGCCACGACGAGATCGTGTACTTCAAGATCGTCAACGGGCGGCTGCACTACGAGCAGGAGGGCGAGATCGAGACGTCGGACGTGCGCAACGGCCAGCTGCGCTTGGACTTCATCAAGGGCGCCCTGGACAATCCAAAGATCAATGCGTTTGCGCTGCTCAAGGGCGATGTGTCGCAGCTGCCGCGACTGCACAACACCGAGGCCAGCGAGCGGCGGGCCGAGCCCGACGAGGAGGACAAACCACGTGCGACGCGTCCGCGCGACAATCAGCAGCACCAGGAGCGCATCGTGCGCTACAACGAACGGCAGGCGCAGCGAGGCTACGACGACGACGACGACGAGGACGAGGATGAGTACGATGTGGAGGAGGGCGAGGCGCTGCAGGAAATGCCACAACGTCAGCAGCCATCACCACCACAACAACAACAACAACAACAGCAGCAGCAACAACAACAAGAACAACATCAGTCGCCGCCGAGCTCGAAGCGTGCGCGCAGCGGACCACGTCAGCCCAATCCATATTCCATGGATGATTCGTCCATTCTGTTGCCGGTCTTCATTGCCATTGGGGCGTTTATTCCGCTGCTATTTTGCCTGTGCAAGCTGTGATCCCCATGGGATCAATTGTGCTGTCCCCCGTCCCGTGGGAGCGATCGTGTTGATTTTTGTGATTTTTATAAAAGACTTAATTATATGATTCTCGTTTAGTTCTAGCGACAAACTGTAAAACGTTTCTTCTTTTGTTTTTGCCAGCACACAAAAACGCACAAAACTCTCTCATTACATATATATGCATATATGCATGCAATATACACATATATATGTATGATTATAGTCTAATTATGTGTTCCTTTTTTGAGAAATCAGATCTTAGCCGGCCGCCAGCCTCGTTTACTTAAGCTTACAACGCACTGAATTTTCTTGTTTTTTTTTCTTTCGATTTTTGCTATTAAGAAAATATGAACTTTTTGTTTCTTGAGCAATTGCTGTAAACGAAATTAATGAAAATAAACCTTGTTTGTTATTTACAAATTGTTTAATGATATCGACATGTTTCTTGTTCTTCATTAATGGGAGCAGTGGGGTATATCGTTTGGGTTTTTCAGAGTTTTGTTTGACCAAAAATATAGTTCGAATTACGTGTCAATCAATTAAATTATAAATTAGATCTATGAAATGCACGAAATACATTAGCTATATTAATAGCTAAATTTGGAGTATTCCACCCGCTTTTCACCCGTGTGCGTGGATTTTAGTAGCCGCTAAACTTTAAACTTTGGTCCATATAACTCGACATATCGACATCCATTTTCCAGTTTTGAAAAATAAGTTTAAGCTTAGATGGTAAAGATGTTCCAAGAATAAGTGTATCAATCGGTTTTTATGTTTGTGGGTGGAAATTATACAAAATCCTCTAACATGCATCAAAAAAGAATATATCAGAAAAAAACTTAGCATATGTCTTACTCTTTGGATTTATCTCTCAAATGCAAAAAAAAAATTTTTAAATGAAATTTCATTATTTATGGTACTCTTGCCCAGCCTTAAGAAATTTATTTACTTATGGAATAGAAAACCAAGCACCAAGCAATTAAATAACAAGTGAAAAGTGAACTCAGTTAGGGTTAAAGATTGATGCCGAAGTGTATATAAATAAGGCTAAGTGAATATAAACGAGCTTTTAATAATGCAGTTGACTTTAGATCTATTACGGATTGGATTTCCGCTTTATAAAACTACTGAATAGATTTACAACTCAGTGCAATTTTTAAATGAATATTTTGGCTTGGTTTTTTTAATGCAAAAATGTTTCCTACTAAAATGGAAAAAATGTTTCACATTTTGAAAATTATGGAAGACATCCCTATTTCTCCAAAATAAGTAGTTACTTTTTTATGCGATTATATAAAATCTTTTTGTCAAATATTTAACATATAGATAAGTAAGACTGCTGTATGATTCACGGATAGATATATTGATAAAGCTGTGTAAACAAAATCTGGTTTGACAACTTGTTAAAGTAGCTGTCAACTTTGACTGATGAAAATTAGGCGCTCCTAACAAAACTACTCGATGCGGACTGACGAGCACAACGCATGTTATTGGGGTTCAAGTTCACTGCAGTTGTAGACGAGTGCCAAGCACACGATTACGCATGTCTTCCAGTCTATATGGCGACTCCGGGGCTGAAACCGCTGTTCATTTGTATGCAGGTGCGGGAATAGCATCGTGACTGAGAGAGAAACGCATTAACAATTTGTTATTCAATAAAAATAATTGATGTTGAACTTTATTTGATAGATACGCTTGGGTATAAAGTTTTTGAAGATGGGACAGAAACCAAATGGCTGCTCATATGTACAGGCACAGGAAATGAAGCAGATCGAACATGTATAAAACGATATATGATATAAAAAGTGTATAAGCGACTAAATGACTAACAATAAGACAGGCACACAGCACACACATGCACACACACAAGTACAAATTGCACTTAAAAATGTTTTGCAGCGGTCACAAAACTAGACATAAAATGCGTTCTAAACAACAACAAAAATGCACAAATTAACTATATACTAAATACATATATATGTCTATATATATATATTTATAAAAAAAAGTGCAAAACTATAGTTGGGATGTTTAGTGGATAAGCTTACAAATTAATTAACAGCATAAGGGGAAAAACCAAAAAAATCAAATAAAAACCCTATATAGAGAGTGTCCATTACAGTCCTTAAAATCGTATCTCGTTGCGCTGCAGCTGCTCGTATGCGCTGGGCGTGAGCAGTTCGTAGCGTCCCTTGGCCGTTTGATAGTAGAGCGCATCGTGCACCACATTCGGATCGTAGCCCTCCTTTTGCAGATCGACTTTGCGCAGCTTGAACGTCCCCGTCAGATCCACCTTGGTCAGCAGTCGCAGTATCTGGGGGCGCGCATAAGCGGGCAGCACCTTGGCAAGATTCGCGGCAAATGTGTCCAGGTCGAGTTCACGCTGCGGATCGTATATGGCAGCCATGCCGGCGCGTCCTTCGGTATGTGGTATGGTTACGCCATACACGACGGTGTCCTTGTAGCCAGCCACATTGCTGACCTGCGCCTCCACCTCGCTGGTGGACACGTTTTCGCCCTTCCAGCGGAATGTGTCGCCGGTGCGATCCTTAAAGTACAAATAGCCCTTCTCATCGGCAACGAGAAGATCGCCGGAGAGAAACGCCATATCACCATGCTTGAACACGTCCTTGACAATCTTCTTGGCCGATGCCTTGGCATCCACATAGCCCAAAAATTCGCGCGACGGATTGCCCTTGACGATCTTGCCAATAAAGACGCCCGGCTCGTTGGGCTCGCACAGCTCGCAGAGGCCATCCTTGTTCCGTATGGGCTCGCCCGTGTCCTGATCGGCGCGTATTATCGATATGGGATAAACCTTGGGCAGTATGCGCGACACAAAGCCAATGGCGCCCACTGTGTTATCGTGGTTCATAATGTTCGCATTGCCCTCGGTGGCGCCATAGAATTCACCCACTTTGGCAATGTTGAAGCGCTGCACAAACTGTGGCCAAATTTGTGGACGCAATCCGTTGCCGAAGACCAAACGCACGCGATGCGCACGATCATGTTCCGAGGGCTTTGTGGCCAGAATATAGCGCGCCATTTCGCCAATATATTGACCAACCTGCGAAGTTCGGAAATTGTTAAATGGTTGGCTCAAACGAAAATATAATGTACTTACAGTTGCGTTGAACTTGGCGCAATCAGCAAAGTAGTTGGACGCCGAGAACTTCTTGCGGATGGACACCGTGGAGCCAAAGAGCACCGACTGGCCCATGCACATGATGCCACCGGCGGTGTGGTAGAGCGGCAATGGCGTATAAAACACATCGTCATCTTTGAAGCCCATGGTATAGTGAATGCCGGCGGCAATAAATAAATAACTGCAGAGGAAATTTATTTTAGTGGAAATATATTTTGATAAATTTAGAGAGAAAATGACCAATGGTTTTATTTAAAATATAGATAAAAATAAATATGGTATGGATATTTTGATACGGAAGTAAAAGTTCTTTAAGAAAGTACCTAATTGAGAAATATACTTTATATTGATTTACATAAATAAGATATTTCTGTATGCTGTCGTTTCCTAATTATAGTTTTTTTATATCAAATATGAAGATTTGTCATTAAAAAAATTGCATATTAAGTGAAAAGTAGATAGTTAATATTATAATTATATATTTATATTATAACAATGGATTCACATTTTTAAACTGCATTCACAAATACATTTTTTGAATATATATTCATTAAATATATTTCTGAAATGATATTGTAAATTCTTTATTTTTAAAGTTCGTCAAATTATTAAGAACATATATGTAAATATTAGGATAGTTAAGTGAACTATTTGTATAAAAATTAACTTATAAAATCTGTTTGCAAATATTGCAAATTCTATTAATAAATGTCAAGTCCATAACATTATGCCTCTATATTTATAAAACTTAATTTAAACGCACGAAAGCGATTGAACTCGTGATCAACAAATTATAAACTACGTATCACATTTGACCGCTTTTAAATAAAACCATTAACAAATGTTGTGAATGAAATTTACATATAATTGAAATGAATGAAAATATTTATAATTGAAAAATGTTCAATAATAATTCAATACGATATGTATCTATATCATATGATTTAAATGATTATAACATCTTTACGGCTCATTTCCTATTTGAAACTAAATTAACATAACTGCAAAAGTATTTTTGAGCACTTGTTAATGTTGTAGGGACTGTAATTTCTGTGAGCTCAGCTAAAGGCTGATAATTATGCTGTTAAAATAAAAAAAAAAACATTATTGTTTACTTACCGTGAATGGGAGATTACGGCCGCCTTGGGCAGTCCCGTTGTGCCCGAAGTATAGATGTACACCAATTTATCATGATGGGCCACCTGGGTCTTGCTGGGCTTCTCGGCGCTGGCCGCGGCGAGCAGCGTGTTCAGATTCTTGGAATGTTTGACCGCCTCCGATTGGCTGTTGTTGTTCTCGTTGTTGTACTGGAAGAGCGTTAGATTGGCGGGCAGTTCTTTGGTCACATCAGCGATGGCCTCAACGAAATCCTCGCCATAGATGAGCGCATGGCAATGGGCCACTGTGATGCTGTGCAGCAGCGACGGACCACGCAGATTCGTGTTGATCAGCGGCGTGATGATGCCAATTTTCGATAGGCCCAGCCAGGTGGCCACGTATTCGGCACGATTCTCCAGCAGCAGACCGACGACGTCGCCCTTCTGATAGCCCTGTGCCTGCAGCACATTGGCCACACGGTTCGCGTGCTCGTTCACCTGCCGGAACGTCCATTGCTGCGTTTCGCTGACCACGGCCACCTTGTCCGGATGCGTGTCCACATTCCGCTCGAAGACATCGGCCACGGTATAGTTGAGGCGTTCGTGACGTTTCGTGTAGCGCAGCAGCTTTCCATAGGCCCACAGAGCGCTGCGGAGCGGCGGGATGGATGCAAGGAGAGGAAGAGCAACAAGCACGATTAGCGATTAGCTGTTCAATTGCATACTATAAAAGTGTGTAAATGTGTATAAAAAATATATAAAAAAAACGAGTATTATCAATCCATCTGCTGGAGTTTCGTGCTTTATTGGGCCAATTGTGAAAATAGGGCAAAAACAGCCCAAGCACAGCCGTGCCCCAGATAAGGCTTGAAATACATTTAAAGTGGCGCTGCAATTAAATTTGCCTGGGAAAAAAGTTTGAAATGGCAATAAACACACATATATTAGGTAAAAGTAAATGAAGTTGTTAAGTGGGTAGGCAACTAAAACAGACTTTGGCTTAAGTGGAATTATTATTAATATTCGTTTATTGCTGTGACGGAACACAATCTTCAGAATTTCTTTAAAGATGAACGTTTTGTTTCTGATAAATGTTAATATGGTAAATCTTCGAATACTAAGTCATTAAGCATGAAGAAAGATAAGCTAATATTTATATTATATTATTCATCAGTAATTTTATCATATGAATTGAACGATATCACAAACAATGTATTTTAAAGTTTACCATATACATATATACCGTCATTTCAAATAGTGAAGAGTAGCAATGAGCATTATTAAGAATTTGCTTTAAGCAAGTTTGAAAGTTTCAAACGATCAATCAACTATAATTTATTATACTCGTTAGCAATAGAACAACTTTTTTCGCCGCTTTTAAACCTAGAGACTTGTAACTCAAAATATATACTCGTGTATATCCGCGTCAGATAGTGTTTAGATGCGTGGAAAACGCTTATATTGAATCTATAGCTCCCACAGATTTAGAGTTATAGTCTAAGATATGTTAAATTATATCATTTTAATAGAATATATCTACATGACTTACACTTGCACAAAATATACATTTATATGGACATTGTTATTTAAAAATATTCTACATTAGAAGCAATTAACGGAAATGTAAATGTGCATTTACTAAACATTAAGGATATCGGCTTTATATGAAATCATATCAAAGCAAACAGACGACTTACTATAGCTTTCAACATTTATAAAATAAAGTTAATATAGAAACAAGTTAAAACCACATTGTAAATATTCAATTTGTATTTAATGGTTTGCCAATATTTCACTTTTGTAAGTTGTATATAAGTACATATACTACCTTGAAAAAATGGCACATATGTATTTATCGCAAATAAAACCAGTCCAGAATTATCTATATAACTAAACAACTATATGGAATTCATTATATATATATTTATAAAAACTCAGATTCTATAAAAGTTGTGGCAATTACAGCTACGTCTTAAATACATAACACTTAATGCTAATTCAACTTTTTATTTAATTAGGACTAAAATAAGTACAGCTCAAAGTTTAAGTACATGCGTACTATGCACTTTTAAGCAACGGGTTTGGAGAAAAAAAAAAAACAAAAGAAAATAGTTCAAAGAAAGCTTATATATATATATATATGTATGTATGCACAAATATGTAGAGCATAACGAAAGTTAATTCACTAACGCTCGTAATTTACGGCCGGCTAATGCGGGTATACATATATATTTTCGTGAGCTTCGGTCTATAATCTACAATGTTAGAGCAATATCAATCTAAATCAATCTATAGAACTTTTGCACCGCACTCAATTTGCTTTGCACTTCAGAGTACTTTGCACTTGATGGAAAGTGTAGCATAGCTGATAAGATTGTCAGCTAAGCAAGTTGAGGATTATTTCCCATGTCGACGTTCTTCAAATTTATTTTAGCTATGTAATTAGAATTCGTATAGAACCCGGGGGGCCCAATTATGTGTGTATATAGCGAATGCCGACTGAAGCAGAAAGGTGGGAATTGGTATGCTAATACTAAGTTTATATAAACATCTTATATATAGCCAAGCTCTTGCACCTTGTACCGTGTGTTAAGAGATATACCGAGCTGAGATTCGCAAGGTCGTCAAGAAACAACTTGCAGCAATTGGTCGATCTTAAGAATCTTGCTCATTAAAAACAAAATTCGCTTGGCCTTGTGGCTTGGAACTCGATCTTACGTGTTGTTGTTGCTTCTGTGCCATAAAAAACGTATTTAGCTGATTCCATGCAATTTTTCGTTAAGCTAATGTCGACTCGGTTTCAATGACAGGCAAACATTTAAGTCAATCGGCCGTAGGTTAACATAATATATCATTGCTCTATATAATTGTTTTATAACCTTTGTACGGGGTATAATGTTATTCAGAAATGAGTATTGCTTCGAGTAAGATTTATTTGTGATAAGCCCTAGAAAATGTTCGCTTTATACAATTATTTCGTATGCTTATCTATGTATAAGCGATTTATTACTAGAACTTAAATTATGTTAATGACTTGGTAATATAGACTTTTTTCATCTCTATAACACATTGGATTACTTTATTTCTCTTATGAATTGAACAATATTGATATCTTGCAAACAAATATGTACATACATTCGAACCTTTGTTCGTCTGCGTTTTTTATAAGGAAACTATTATATTTATTATTTAAAAACAAAAATAAAAAATTTTTTTTTTGTTTGTGTGTTTTCAACAAAGAAGGTTCATTGTTTTAATAATAATAAAAGCACAAATTCAAAATATTACCAATATAGAACTACTATATAATATAGACTTCTATAGGAGCAATTAGCCAAAAATTAAATGGGTGCAAACTGTAAGCTGCAAGATATAGGACACATTCTCTATATGTCTGCAAGAGTTCATTTGTTATTATTAGACCGTGCTGCCCTCTGTAGATGAGTTTAAATCTTTAGGCATTTAGGCAACTGTACAACGAGGATGCGGGTTCGTATCCCAGGCCGGTGTATGTACATATATGGTGTTTGTCTTGGCTAAAGGCTATAGAGCAGCGAGTGTTATTTGTAAATAGTTAGGTTGATAGCTTATAACTATGTCCTATACTTTAAATAATTATAATATTATTGAATCGGTTCCAAACTATTTGTTTTAGATCTATGTAAAAACTATTTTTTAAAACTATGTAATAATTAATTTAACAAGCGTTGAGATTATTTTCTAAAAGTCCATATGGACGAAATTATATTTTTTCTCAACAGCTGCAAACTCAAATTCCCGAAATTTAAAACGAAAGTTAATTAAAATATATATATAATTATAAATAACCCATTACAGCTGTTTTTTTTTATAGTTTACGGCACTTAACGATTTTTGAATATATGGAAAACTTGTTTTGGTTTTTAATTTGAATAGCTACCTTATTTTTATTGCCCAATTCTGTTTAAGACCTTTTTTAAATTTATTTTTTAGTTTTTTTAGTTTTCTATCTCGAAAATACATATCTCAACTGTGCTAGAGTATTTAATATTCGGTATTTTCTTACTCTCTTATATCCACTTCGAAATATATGTGTCAAACGGAAATTTCAATATATCAGTGCCCTCCGCCTCCCCCTTACCTAAATGAGCAGTGATAATTACCATTTATATTGAATTAGCGTTGCCCGAGCCCTGCTGAACGTTGGCAACCCTAGGCTAAGCATAGCAACAAATTTTAAATTGAATTCAAATACAAAATAATAATAACAACAATAATGAAACCCCCAAAAACAAGTTGCGACGTTTTCAAGAACAGTTCGTACATTGATCGACGCGACGCGTCGTCCGTAACTGTGCCAGCGGCTACAACTCTGCCTCTTCCGCCCGACTCAAAGACACACAGAGATAGAGGGAGAGAGAGAGAGAGAGAGAGGGAGAGAACGAGTCGCGATATAACAAAAAATTAGTATGCATTGCAGAGACCCTTCACGCATTATCACATGAATTTGAAAGCCGCGCTCGATGGTGTATGAAAAGTGAATTTGATTTTTCAAAGTTTGTTTTGGTCTGTTTTTTTTTTTATTTTTTTTTTGGCCACCTACTGGCATCGTTGTCGCGACCTTGAACCTGAAGAAGTCAATGACTGGCGATAAAAAAAAATACAACAAATATGCGTTACTGATAGCCCAAATGGATGACACATGCTCGCATATGTTTTGTTTACATGGCAGATAAATCGTGAGGCCACAAAACATATGAAAATTGTGAAAAAGAGAAAACTTCAGCTGTAGCTTTTCTCAAATCTTTACATAGTGTAAATGTGGCTGCTGCGACCCAAATAGAAGGCAGAAACGAGTTTTTTTTTCTACTTGTTTTTTTTTGTTTTTTTTTTTTACTTGTTATGCGCTCGGGTACAATGGGCAAAGTATACGACTACAACGACGATCTGTTTTGCGGTTGAGTGGCGGACATATGGAGCGGGGCGAGGGGGAGCTAGCGGCCATTCAATGGTTTTACAAAAGAAAATGTAAATTATATTGAAATGCACACCACTTGTGGTATTGTAAACTAATCAACATTATGGCGCACTCTAGCTAACACACACACCCACACACACACATGCACATTGAAGCGCAACTCACGTTAAATCTCGTTTGGCTGTTGCTCCCGCGATGTAGAACCAGCGCCAAGACCTTGTTAGCAGCAATGCGCTGAGCGCAGCGAGTACCGCAAAAAACCAACCCATTGTGTGCAGCGTGCAGGCGACGGTCAGTGCGAATGCGACTGTTGCGCAGAAATAACGAAAGATGACTAAAAAGCGGTCGCGTCGTTGGCGCTTGCGTTGTTGTAACGATCGATAGCTCAGCGATAACGATTGCCGATGCTGATGACTCGCTGTGCCGTTCACACTGCGCAACTGTTGAGCGTTCACGTTGCCAGATCATGGACAGTTATTTAAATAAAATTAACATTTGTCCTTTGTTAATTAAATGTAACTTACATTGGTGCTGTAAAGCGCACAGTTATCAATATTGATAACCACGTTGCTGTTTCCATTGTTGTCCAGTAAGCTGTTGTGCTATCAGAAATATAAATAAACATAAACATTTCATTGCATAACTCATAGTTTGAATTATTCGCGCGCCACTTAAGCAAAGCTTTGGCATATTGTAGCTTTCGCAAGCTACGAATTTTGTTATTGACTTTTTGCATAAATGTGCCACTTTACAGTTTCGCTGATAAACAATGGCAGTTTACTTACGGTTAGTTCGTGCCTTGGTTGACTGTTGCCGCAATTGTTATAACGCAAGCGTTGATAACGCGTCTCGTTGCGTTGTCACAAGAATCCATTGAACATATAAAACGGCAGAAATTGTCGACGAAAGCGCACAACTTTGCGAAATAGCATTTTCCTGCGTTTTGAGTGCTGCTTGGGCAAGCCCGTGATTTTATATGAATAAATTTTAAACAGTTTTCACCTGGAACTGCAATGTTTTGTTTTGTTTTATAACCACGTTTGCTTTAGTCGATTGTCCTTAGCTTTTAAACTGCAGCTGTTGAGCTTTTGGTGAACTGGTTCCTGAAGTGAGCAGCAGCTATTGTTGTGCCAGAGGCAAATATCAAGGGTTTACTTAAAAATAGGTGTATAATGGGCAACGTTGTTACCCTATTCTAGTCATTAATTTGTAAATTTTCTATTAATATTAATAAGTTGCTTACATGTATTTAAATACGCGCCAATTAGGCTGATTATTATTGAATATCGATTATTGCAGCAATCAGCTGTCATCAGCTGTGCGATGTTAAATCAGGTGGCAACGCCGCTGGCAAGTCAAAGCAGCATTTACAACCGAAGGAATTGGAATTTAATATTTGAACGTTGTTTATGTTAATAATAGGCCAATAGCAGCCACGAAATGAAAATATTGTGCGAGGTGCAAGTGGTGAATCGCACAACGCAGGCAAATCGCACGCCGCGACCTGTCAAATCGACCCTAGCTATTGGCTACAAGGAAAGCGCGCGCGACTCCAATGGCAATACCAAAAAGGAGCTGGAAATGGTGCTGTTCACGCCGCAGGTGAAGGCGGGCGCACGCTACAAGGTGCGCGACAATATACACAGCGTGCACACCAAGTTTTTGCTCGACGGCAAGGCGACCATTGGGTTCAAGCAGCCGGCAGAGAATCTGCTCATCAAGTGCGATCCCATACAGCTGAAGGGCTTCCTGCAGACGCTCAAGCTGGGCATGGAGGGCAAGGAGGCCATCAATCTGAGACTGAACATCGCTGCCACCACGGCCATACCGCAGAAGGCACAGCCGCAGCAGCGCATGACCATCAACAAACGCAGCGAATACCCGATTAAGGGTTTCCCGCGCACCCTCAAATCCCTGACCATCAACAATATCCAGCTGATGAAGCTCAGCTTCGAGATCTGCACGTTGCGCAATCTAACCACGCTGGATATCAGTGGCAACAAGCTAACAAAGGTATGTTAAATTCTTATTTAAAACTCGGACTTATTAAATATTTAATTTGTGAGCCGCAGATTCCGGCTGAATTGGGTCGCCTGCCGCTGACCACGCTGCATCTGAGCGGCAATGCGCTGGGCGATCTCAACGACTGGTGCTGGCTGCACGGCAGCAATCTGAGTCAGTCCCTCTGCGAGCTGGATTTGTCGGCCAACGGACTCAGCTACTTTCCAGCGCCCTTGGTCCGATACGAGCGTCTGGTCACGCTCAATCTCAACCACAATAGGCTGCGTCACCTGCCCTTTGCCATACGCCGCCTGCAGAAACTGCGCTCGCTGCATGTGTCCAGCAACAAGTTGGAATCACTGCCCGCCGCCATAGAAGATCTGCACATTGATATGCTGGACGTGTGGGGCAACTGCTTCAAGGGTTTCAATGTGGAAGCCGCCCAAACACAGGTGCAGCGCACATCTGCCACACACACAGCCACGCCGCTCTGGCTGCAGGCGGCACGCGTCGTCTGCAACCACAAGCTGCCCTATTCGTCGAGCACACTGCCTGCCATTCTCATCGAGCTCATCTCGGAGGCGCCCAAGTGCCTGTGCGGCAAACTGTGCTATGCGCTGGAGGCTCGCGATCTGCTGAAGCGTGTCGCCCAGCCCAAGTTCACCAACATCAAGAATCTCACCTACAGTCGCGAGCATCAAATCTATTCAGATGTGATTATCTGTGGTCCCAGTTGTTGTGCCTATCAGCAGCTGAAGTCCCTATTCAATATACTACTCCCTTGAATTTGTAGCCTATATAAATTATTCGATTTAAGTTAAATGTGCTTGCTGCCTGTTCAGAAAGAAGATTTCGAATTCATTCTATATTCTTTCAACAAAAAGTGAGGTACGCTAAATACTTTTACATGAAATATGAGAATTTGTTCGAAATTTAAGTTTTTTCTTTACAGATTTTCGTATATTAGATGATGACAGGTTAATTTTTAATTATTTCTCATATAAGTTGTTGCTTTATGTAGCGAAATAATGTTCATTCCAATCTTATATTATATCAAAAATTTACGAAATTCTTTCGGAATCTTAATTTGGAACATGACTGAAAAACAACTAAATACTTTTTTAAAAACATTTCATTTAAACACTTAACAAGCATAACAATGAAAAAACAATTATCTCCGCGGTGCCGAAGAAACTCAAATTTCCGCATGATTGTTCCTATATATAAGGTATATAATACAGTAGTCGGTTGTTGATTATATTTGCTCATATTGTTAAGAGTGACATCTATATTATATAGTAATCTAATCCATCCGGCTTCGAAATATGTCCAGCCAGCAGTGAAAGAAAAAAAGAAAAATGTAAATTTTCATGACGACAGTTTCTCATCTAAATGATTAATTTGCATAGAAACAGGCAGACATGTGGACAAAGTCTTGAACTGATTAAAAACATATGTACAATTTTTGGGGAGTAGAGACTTCTCGTCTTTGTATAAATTATAATAAATTTTGCAAGCATATAAAACAGCCAATAAAAACGAATTTAATAATAATAAAATAAAAATAATAAACAGAAATAAAATAAGACTATTTTAGATTGTTTAACTAATTATAAAGTTAATAGCAAAAATAGAGATAAATAATTAATATAATAACCTGGCATACATATGGCACAATTAGCAGTCTGATTTTGAAAAGTTGTTGTCAACAAGCACAGAGTATAATAAAGCTGGCTAATAGTAGATATGGTGAATATGCGGCAACTGAATTTTGTGCCAATTGTTTCTCCACTATAGTAGTCCGATCTTAAATATATATTCGACTGATGACAAAGATAAAGAATGTGTAGTAAGCCTTCTGTCCGTTACACAATTTACACTTTTTGGCAGTTTTCATGGTTTTACAGATTAAATACAAATATTTAATAACGCATTTAAAATCCATAAAAGAAAAAAAAAACACTGATGCTTAAAATGTACCAGTTAAGTGCTTTATCTTGTTGAATAAAATACAAGGAGGGGCATATTTTTGTATTTTTATTTTGTTTAATAAGCACATTCCCTAACCAGGCATGGCACATATATGCAAAGATTACTTTTCATTTTGGAAGGGGTTTGGGGTTTTTTGTATGATTTGGTTTTTGTTGATAAGAAAAACTCTTGGTTAAAGTGTAATCAACTTGTGCGTGTGTGTGTGTGTGTAGCGTACTTTGTGGCTGCAATGAAAGCAGTTGCGAAAAGGACTCTCACTTGGGCTTTACTTTCACTGCTGCTCACGGACGCATATAAAGACATTTACACGCACAGCCATGTGCCTATGCCCGCTTGCCCCCCCCCCCGTACACCCCCACACCCACCCACACGCCAGCCACACCACACACTGCTCTTGCGCATCGCTTACTTTGTTTTCATATAACAGGCGCTCGTTGTTTTTATTATTAAAAGCTTCGTGCGTATGTGACTTGCATAAATGCTGGCTGGAGCATGAGTTTTTATCAGCCTTAAACTGACACCTAAACTGGGCGCACAACCAAATACACACACACAGACACACAGGCACACACACTCTCGCACGCTTGGTGCTATCGTTTTCTAGGCATTTTCCTTTCAGCTTTATCAAATCAAAACTCCGAAGCGCTGCCACTTTTTTAAATAAGCATAAACACAGGGACAGTCTTCAGTCTGCTGGCTCCAAGCCCCCACGCTCCACGCCCCACTCCTGCATCCACTTGGCGAAAAAAAAAACTTAATGTGCATTTGGGGAATAGGACAACGGCTGAGCAAAGCATGAAAATGGGCAAAAGGCTGAGGATGAGGATGAGCCATGACTTGTGGCAAACTGGCAGCAGGCCCAACTATAAAAACCTTTATCGGCATGTGAGCGAAAGGACGCAGGGAGGGGGCTAGGGGGCAGGGACAGTCGCCTAAGCAGCACAAATCCAATTTTGAGCAGCGTTTAAGTGTCCTGCGAGCGTCTGTGCCACTTCCTGTTGCCCAACACCCTCAACCCCTCCAAACAACAAAAAAAAAGTTCTTTTCCGTTTTTGTTTGCTATGCAGAAAGACACACACATATGCAAGTAAGTGTGTGTGTGTGTGTGTAAATGTGCTCGTGTTTGCCAAAGCCTTGGCCGTGACATTGCCATTTCCGACACACACACATGTGTGTATGTGTGTGCTCCACAAATATTTGACTTGATTTTACATTCGCTTTGCTGATTTAAAGTTAATTTTCTCAGTGTGCGCCTAAAAGGCTGCTACTAAATATGTTAAATGCATCGAAAGAGGGAACATTGTTGAACAAGTTTATTTAACAGATTTTAATATTTAACAGCTCATTGTCAACAAATCTGCAAATTCAGATTACCAAGAAAAACAGATTTTCTCTTTTGTTACTATATCAAAAAAATGTATTTAATAAATGTAATTGCATTTCCATTGGTATTTTAATTTTCGTTTAAGCTAAGTTTGTTTGTCTTCTTTCGAGTTTTTTATGCTTTGATCTGATTGTTTTATATAAAAATGTCATTCTTCATTTAATTACTAGCTGGATAGAAATCGTACCGATTTATTCTTCATTACAATAATTTCCTAGATTAATTCTGTATTCAAGACATACATTCAGAAATTTTGGGAATTGTAAAAAATATTTTTGAAGTAGGAATATAGTTTTATAGTTAGTAAATTTCCATATCGGCCGGATTAGATCAATCTTGATTTAAAAATTAAGTCTTTAAGTCTAAGTGTATAAGCAAAAATTTTTTTTTTAAAAACAATGGCTTAAATATTGCTTTAATTTATTAATATATGGCTTTTAATATTTTTTATATTTATTATTTATTTTTATATATCCCGAAAAATAAAATTAAACTGATATTTATAGAAATTGATACTTTAGCATCCTCAAGCATCCGCCTTTTATTTGGTTAAGATATAAGATGCTTAATAGTTTAATAATAATAACCTTTTTTCCTTTTAAGCTGAACTTTTAACGTTTAGCTGGCTCGATGTTGTGAATCGGGGTATTTAATTATTTCCCAATATATTTATTATATTGAGAAGTTGTAAAGTATGTACATTTAAACGATAGCTGGAGCAAATTACTAAAAACCTGCTTTAAAAAGATACTTTTTCCATATTATTTTGCTGAAATTTGCTTTTCATCTTATTTTTGAGTATTATAAATATTCAAAAATATACATATTTCATTTATTAATAGCTATGAAAACCAAACAGAAAAGAGAACATTTTTTTTATAGACTGGGAGGTTGCCCCCAAAAACTGTTTGTCTGGGTGCCCTTAATAAAATAAGCCAACCCTCAATCATTTGCACAACGCAGCCAAGTTTGGAGCCCTCGCAACACGTAAAACAAAAAGATGCCAAGTCAGCTTAGTCTGGGGGAGGGTGTGTTGGGGAGAGAGACAGAGGGGGATTTTCTGCTTTGTCTCCCATAAAGCGCGCTTCAAAGGCAGTAAAAACTCCATTAGCTGTCATCAAAAATGCATTTCGCATGCAGCAAATGGCCAATAGAGAAAGGCGAGGGGAGCACGGGAGAGACCATCAAATAGCATAGAATGAAATGGCGCAAATCAAAACACATCGAATAAATCAAAGAGAGAGCACAAAATGAAAGTAAAATCAAAAAAAAAAAAAGCGCCAACTCTGATGGGCATACACATTTTTATAGCTAATGAACGCAGCAGCCAGGATGAAGACACAGTCGCTGAATCCCTCGTGTCCTGACAGCATTTGGCCACAATTTTTATGCATGCCCCGGACACAAATTAACTCTCCAATTGATATAGGGGTGGTGTCTGGTGGGGGCTGCTTTGTGGGGGGAGGTTGGCATTGTCACTCCCCGCGCATTATACGCCAGTCGGGGCGGCATTAAATTTATCCCCAATTTGCGTGCAGCGGGGCAACATTTTATGCCTGGCTGGGTGGCGTCTGGCGCTCCACTTTGGCTTATCAAATTTTATTAGCAGGCCAGCAAATTGTTGCAAGACGACAAATAACTTCACTGCTGCCACTAACTTATGAGCCAACCCCGAAAAGTAAATATAAAAAAAAAATAAAAAAAAATGCAGTTGAGTTCGCAGCTTGGCCAAGGTACGCGTATGATTTGTCGCCGCTATCAATTTCTAAACATTTTAGCCGAAAAACCAACCCTCTTTCGAGCCCGGCCAAGACTCAGGCATAAAGCTAGAAAAACGACCGGAAAAGTGCAAACACACGCGAAACTGTCGTCGACTTTTTGCCCCCAGATCTTTCGGGTCTATGGTAAAACTTGGTAAAGCCCAACCCCCTGTTTGGGCGGGGGCTTGGCTTGCCGCGTGCACGAATCCAATAAAAACGTTTTGATAGGCTTATGACCGGGTTTTTTCATGTTGCCACACCAGTTACAATCACCAGGAGACTGTCCTGATATTATTTCAAATTTACTTGCTAACTGTTACAGCAAATTGTGATAAGGATTCCCGCCTCAAGAAAATCAATAGAACCAAAAACGTTGCAGTTGCTTTTGACTTTACGGCATTTAAAGGTTTCATAATTAATCTTGATATAATAGAATTTAGTGCAAGTTAATTTTTTGTTTTGGAATTTATTATTTTAGGTATTCCATAACTCGAGAACACAATTTATGTTTAAAAAATATTTTTTTGTAACCTACAATTTTCTTAATGTAACACCCAAATAAAGTTCTCAATCTAAAAAAATTTGTAATACCAATATTAGTAATACTAAAGCGTAATGTTTGAAGTAAGAGCTTTTGCAATGAGTGATTTCTGCTCAAATCCATAATTTCATTTTAAGCAACAATACAGGCGATTATTAAATAAAGAATGATTTAATTTAAAAAACATAAAGTAATTTTAAGAACAAAACGTGAACGTACAATTTTGATTCAGTAGAAAAAGAACAGATTCACTGCGCAGTCAAATATTTAAAAACAACAAACCCTACTACGATGTTGAGTAGACCTTCGACCGGGTGTGGCAAGACGGAGTTTCTTGCAACTCTTGAATATTGGAAGAAAAAAAAATTATTTCCAAATAAACGCGACTAAATCAACAAATGTGCTGTACACTCAGAGAAAAGACAGTTACCCTGGCGTTGTCTTAGATTGTCTTCTTGCACCAAATGTTGTTCGTGTTCCAATATTTGCTCTCATCGCTTTGAGCAGTTTATATTCAACATACTCCTCACATATCAATATATCGAGATAGAAAAATATTCCGTCTCAGACAAAAAAAACAGAACATACTGCGGAATATTTAATTTATTGTTGTTGCCCCTTTTAGCAGAATAATATTTGTATTCACTCCCCATTTCATAACATTAAATGCAAATAGAAACAAGAGCGTTGCAGTCGGCTGTAACCGACTGCGCAATACTCGTTCACAGTATTATAACAGCTTAAAACAGTCGAAGAAGGTTTTTATAACTATTGTTATTTTGGAAAAATCGACTTTTGTAAATTGTGAGCCAGAAAAGTTTATTTAGATTTCTTATCAGAAAACTGTCTTCCAAATTTGGTGATTCCAGCTCTAAAATTGTTAAGGATATGAATTTTCGCCCATCAATATATATCGATTTTCTCGATGTATCTAGCTTTAAAACTTTACTATTTACAAATCAAATAAATCAAACAAATCAAAATAAGAGTTGCGAATGTAAGGTAGATATATAAATAAGTTTTTTTCTCTTTATTTTATATAACATATAACTAGCTTAAGTTGCTAGGTAATAGTATTCTTGTTTATAATAAATAGATAAAATTAAATTAAAAAAAAAAAGTTCGCATGCCATAAAAAACGAGTAGCTGCTAGCTTGAATAGCGGCGAATAAGATGCGTTCGTATGGACAGAGGGACGGACGGACAGCAAAACGGACATTGCACAAACCCAATATTCCCTTTTCACTTCGTGAACGAGTTTAAAAATAATATTGCGTCGTTCTCTTGCGCTGAAAAGTATGCCACCGAAATGTTCAGCTGAGCGTTTTGCTTGTATTGTGCATTTAAACAGCAAATGGAAATTCGTTGAGGCGCACTTATGATGTCCAAATGCCAACTCTGTTGCTTCTTCCCCACGCACGCAGTTCTTACCCCTCCCTCCATGCCTGTTCCGCTTTGCGCAATCGTTCTTCAATCTGACCTGCGGCCAAAAGCGAATTCAATCGCAAAATATTTGTCCAATGGCAAACCAACAGCAAATCAGACAAAAAATCGAAAGAAAAAGAAATGCGGATACATTGGCAAAAATCAATTTTCAATTTAAAATTTAGATGCCACGGCCCCCTTCAGCGCCCACGCTCATTCGCTCAAGCTTAAGATAAAAAGTGCGTTGGCTCGGAAAATGTAAATAGAAGCGAAAGTTTACCCAAAACGCACTGAAAATGCTACAGGTTGTGTTGGCCTCAAGGGAGGAGGGCGTGCTGCCAGAACTGGCGATATCAGGTTGCGGGGCGCGGCAAAGATTTCAAAGCCAAATATTGTGGCATAAATCTGGTGGAAAAAGAAAAATGTACTTTGCGGTCAGTGGAAAGGCGAATTTTGTTGGACTGTGATGTGTGTTGAATGGTTGGCTCTTTTTTTTGCCGGACTCTTTGATTTTTATCGTTTGATGCCGAGTTTTTTACGAGCTCAGTGCCATTGTTGGGACTACATCGCTGGCTGTTTGCCTAACCCTCGAGTGGTGAAAGCATTTCATTAGCATTAGCCAAATTCAATGTATCTTTGAGATATACGCAGCCATTTCGCAATTCGCTTGGTTTTATGGCCTGTGTTTGCGCAAACAAATCAAAAAATGCACAGGAAATTGCTTTTCCGCAATCCCAATCGCCTTCATTCTTTTAACTGCTTTATTTTTTGCATTAGAAAAATGATTCAATTTTAGCGAACCAAACTGATAAAATAATAAGATATTTTAAATAACCTACTTTTAAAAGCAATAAACAAATATATTTAATTTATTTATTTAATAATGTTTTTCCTTGAGGATGTTTCCTAAATCAAATAAATAAATCTGTATTTAAGCACTAGATTGATTTTGTAATTATATTTAATAAGCACTAACAAAAAAATTTTTTTTGTCGTCTGACTCCTTAGAATTTTTAAAGAGCTTAAGCTTCAAACGATTGGCAATGTGCTTGTGAAGTCTGCTGTTAATAGAATCGTGAGGTTATTGAATTTTTTGGTAGTTGGAAAATTGAACATTAACCTTCACCCAGCTAACATTTTGTATTATTTGAATAAAATTTTTTTCTACGTCTTTAGAACGTCATTTTTATTTTTAAACATAATTTAATACACTTAGTGAAACAGATTATTAATTAATAATGGTGCCAACAATTAGCATAAAGGCAGATAGCAGGGTATTGCTGAATAAATCAAATAAAAAAAATATATATATTTCCAAGTTGAATTTGATGATAAAGATTGTTCAACAAACACAACATTTATTGACTTTATACTTATAGTAAAAATAATTTAATTTCGATTATAATAAGGACTCCGTATGTGCTGTGATATTTTGTGCTCTGATATTTTAGCCGTGCATGTCGATATCTAGAGGTCCCATTTTTCGTGTAATTTACTTTGATGCATCGACAGGCGAGTTTAATAATGTTATGACTAATTCATTTGCATGCTTAAATTGAATAACACTTCATTAAATTTAATGCAGCCTACGACTTGAATACCTCGCGCAGCCAGAGTGCCATGGAAAATTACTGAAGCGTTTCGCTTGTTGGCGTTGGGGATGGGTTTTGTTCTTGGCGCTGAAATATTCACTTTATTGCAAAGTTCTTGCGAAAATTAATTCATTAGCATTTTATTACTTTGACGTAGTGAAGCAGCAGCCACCGGCGGAGACGCCTCCACGTCTCGCACTGCATACGCCCCCGCTCGTCTGGAACTTCGGTGTCTTTGTTTTCGTTTGGCAGCACTTTGATGTGTAATTAAATCAATAATCACTTTCGAGCGTGCGTCGAGCCCTGCATCAGCTCCAAGTTCATTACCTGATTGAAAACGGCAGCATTTGCAGCTGGCGCTGGCTAAGATATGCACAGGTAATGGCTCGCAGTGCCCCGGGAAGGGGATGAGAAGGGCAGGGAATATCCGATGTTTGTATGTTTATCGCCGACTGTGAGCTGAATTGTTGAGATAACACAGCACGAATCAATTGGCTATATTGGATGCCTTTAGATCAGATTTTGCCTTACTGAGTATAGAACCTGATACAGTTCACTTATGAAAAATAGTTTGAAATAAGTTCTGGTTCAAATTAATAGATCCTACTATTCCTTACTTTTATTTAAAGCGGTTTCATAAATTGTTATAGGAATTGTAAGCAGTCAAGTTCAAATCGGAATGCTTCAAATTATACATTTTACAAATTACAAATTCCAAATACAATGAATTCGGCCATTAAAAAAGGTTTTGCTAAGCACACAACTACGCGTAATGAGAGAGGAAAATTTTGAAATCAATAAAAAAAAGAGCAGAGAGGAAAATTTTGGCCTTGCCTCGACACTGCACAAGGACGTCAGAATTTATTCCATTACCCCCCGATTCTGAATAAACAAAGAAAATGACTACTAGGCGATACTCTGTAAATGTAAACATAAAAATATACAGACAAAAATGTGCAATAAAAATAAGAAAATAACTTACTACGCGAGCTGGATTTAAGCCGGGAACTACAGAGCAGAAATCTATGCGTATAGAAACAGATAAAAAGAAATTCATGTTGTCAGAGTAGATATTAAAAGAGAAACAAGCCAATGCCGTGCATTTAATATGTCCGATTACAAGGATAGGAAATTAAAGTACGTTGGAGTGTAAGGACACCAGTCTACTAACTGGAGAGCATCTGACTTTTATGTCATTTGCATTTAGAATTGAATCCTCGAATTGCAGAGCCGGAAAATACAAGAGAAATTGCTGTATTTTGCGTTCGTATTTTTTATTTAAATTTCCACTGTGCCATGAAAATAAATTCTTATTTAAAGGTAATATTTCATGCTATGTTTATATCCCCGTGTGCTGCTGTGTTATCCTTTCCGCCTGCGTATCGCATTACATGGCGCGCGTATCCTGTGTGCGTCAATATTCAGCTGTTGCTTTTGCTTCTGCTTCTGTTTCTGCTGTTGCCCCTTGGCCTTATCGGCTGCTTATCATTGCCAACATGCAACATAAAACAATAAATATTTTATGGCTATTTGCCGAGCGCATAAATCTCTTGAAATTGATACTCGTGCGTGTGTGCGGGGGCTACAAGGATACAAGGATCAAGCAGCACATTGACACAGTGCGACGAGCTGCTCGTACATATATTTGCTGCTTCTTTTTTCTTGCCTGGCTCGTGGGAATTTAAGCTTTTACCTTTTATCACGATTTCAGCCCTTCAGAATTTGCACACTGGGCGTGTTTAGAAGGCCGCGAATTGAAGCTACTTCGGGAGTAGCTAATGGGCAGATTTGAAGGCAACGATTTCTTAAAGCCTCACAGAAAAGATATGTCATGGACTTTAATATAATCCGCATGTCAAACTGCTAACAGTTGAATTTTTGAAATTTACTTTAGGGATATATTATAAATTTGGAATTTTTGAATGGAACTGCAGCAACGCATCGAGGATCCGACCAGATCTAAAAATTTCACTTTAATAATTAATTTCTGCATTTATTATGTGGCTCAAAAAATGTTTTTTGTTTTCAACATAAGTTGCAAAATAAGAAAAAAATACAAATTTTTATTTTTAATGTGTTAAAGTTAACCTTAAGTGAAACCCGGCGATGATTAATTCTAACAAATCTAACAAAATATAAAATGCAAAAAAAAAAAAAATAATTTAAATTAATTTAAAAAAAAGGAAAAATTTTTTCGAACAAGTTAACAAGTTCCAATGGGTGTCTTGCACCAGCGAGAGATGAACGCCGAAGTACCATCAATGCCGGTTGCCCCCACTAAACGCAAAGGGAGGTCTCCTCTGATCAACAAAAAAAAAAAGCCTAGCTGGCTGGGAGCTCTAAAAAGATTCTAGTCAATAATTTCTATAGCTGACTTTGACGAACTAGCCACATTTTCTGTCGAATGCAAGCTCATTAAAGAAGAAGACATTATTAGTATATTAATTAGTAAAAGCCATACTAGTTAGACCCTGAAATAGTATCAGGGGAGGAACAGTCACAATTTCAACAACAATTGCAAACGCCACTTCAGCTGTTTTTAGAACAGAGCGAAATCCAAAAAGCAAAAATTAAAATAACAAAAATATATATAAATAAGCACATTTGTAAGCCAAGCTCCTTCATGATTTGGACTAGTATTGAACCCAATCCAAAAGCTCACAAAGTTTATAAAAATTGGAAAAAATAAATATTTGTCTTAGAAACAAAAAGCAGGAGAAATAATGGGCCTTAACATAATGTTTAAGCCACGCTAAAATAACCCAATGGGATCATAAGGTATTTTGTCCTTCCAAACCAATTAAAAAAAACTAAATAATAAACCTGACGGATGTCATTTCTTATTCGGATCGAATAGCAAAAAAAAAAATTCAGTTAAAAAAGGAAAAAATAAAAAAAATAAAATATAAAAAGAAAATAGTATATTTCTAAACAGAAAATAAAAATGTGCTTCCGACGAGAGCCGAGAAGCAAATGAAATAATTAATCTGATGAGATGAGTTTTATACGTTTCACTAATAAAAAAAAAATCATCAATATAGTGTGACCAAACATTGCAAATAATAAAACTCTTAAATTTAAGAATGCATGACAGAAGAAATACTAGTAATATTTAAAAAAAAATAATGGCAAGAATTATAATTTTTTTACGCATTATAATGAGCTCACATTTACTTTAAGATTTTTTGGATAACGTCCAACATTCCTAGGCACTAAAAAGTCTGGTAATAATTGGGATATAATTAAAAACTAAAACGAAAATAGCAAATACTAAAAAATACAATAAAAAGTTAAAAACGTAGGACAGCTTTGTGCCGATTTCCTGAGTCAACTCCACTGAAATTTTAATCGATTAACACACACACAGACACAGTCTATGTAAATTTCACAGTAAGTAGAGTGCATCTAACGGAAAAAAGTAATCAGGAGGTTGGAGACGAAAAAACATTAAATTTAAAACCCACCGAATCCATCAGAATAACTATCTGGGCAACAATATTCCACAAAAATATCAATGTAAAACATCTGTGCGTCCAAAGTCAGCCACTGGGCGACTAGGTCACACTTCATCAAGATGCAAGTCTCAAAAAAGAGAGAATAAAATGCCCAACATGAGCCAAGGAATAAGACACCATGAAAATTATGGCCATCTAAGAAGTGGCACGCAATGAAGTTCTTCGTGATTTCACAATAGAACAAAACTGCAAAAGATTTAATAAATATGACAGGAGATGCCTGGCTACTCTGCCCAAAACAATGCACAGCCAACTCAACCCGGAAAGCCCAAGCCTCCACCAATATCTCTCCCAAGAATAAGCCATGTCTTCCTGCTTCAGGACCTGCTCCAAAATCGGTTGACTTAAGTAAAGTCGGTTCTAGAACCTCAGTAGAAAAAATGACCCGGCTATGCAAAACAATAAAAAAATTAAATTAAAAAAAATTAAGGTTAACATGTCTAATGTAGAGCAAATCAGGAAAATCAAACAAAACACCAAACGCAACCGTAAATTACTACTGGCGATCACTGTAAAATTAATTATGTTTAAGACCTATATGAGGTGCAAGAGGAACATGCCTTGTCCAGTATGGCCTACCTTGGGTTTGGGGCCATTCAAGATTTAAATATCTCTCTAAACAATAACATCCTTGATAAGATTTTCGAACAGGTTGAAGTTAAAAAAAATTAAAAAATCGTAATGAGTGAAAAAAGCTTAGAGCTACCAAAACCCAACGAAACGCAAATACACTGAAAAATAGCTTAGGACTCATTAACTGCAAAGCTCGAAAGCACTGAAAAAATATCGTTGTTACATTTAATGCCCAATTAACGCATTTGCCACTTAAAATTCAGCCAAGCACAAAATTTGTATGCTCCAAAGCGAGGAGAGAGTGAGGAGCAAGCGAGTGGGAGAGGGAGAGGAATGGGCGCGCCCAAGGCAAAACGTGCCACAAAGCACAAAAGGTTACAGAGCAGAGCAGAGCGGAGCAGACTTTCCCACCAATTTTCCTCATGCTACGCAACGCAGTACTCCAAATACTCCGTGACTCTTTGCCAACAAAAAAAAAAAAAATAAAAATAAACGAAACATTTGTCGTTTGACTGCAGTTTGGCGCGGGGGCGCGCGGGTGGAGCTGCACTTCATTAACAAAGAGAAGGGGAGCGCAAAGCTTTAACTTAGTCGTTAGGCGACTTATGACTCCTGCAATTACAAACACAAATGCAAAGAGGGAAAGAGAAAAAGAAGAAAAGAACTCAAAGTGAGTGATGTAATGCGCATAACGGGATTGACGCTGCCTGCTCTCTCTCTCTCTTACTCATGCTGTCCCTCATTGTTGCTTGTTGACATAACGAATGCCTTAACATTATTATTATTATTATTATTTTTTTCTTCTTTTTTTCAGTTGTTGCTCTGCGTGTGCACTTCCGCTCTACTTATACGCATAACTCGCATTGCGATGTCGTCGGGCGGTTTGTCGAGTTAATGACACTGGCAGCTGGAGTCGTCACCCCGCCGTCGCCCCCTGACCCGCAACCAACACCCTGCGCCTGTCAGCGTCGCCGAGGCGTGCAAAAATCATTTTTCTCGCACATTTTTTACAGCCCCCCTTCAGCAACATTTTATTTATATTTTTCATTTTTCATTTTTCACATTTCTCGCAGCGCCTGCAAAAATTGCCTATAATTGTGTGTGTGTAGGGATTGTAAATGTTGTTGTTGCTGCTGTTGTTGTTGTTGTTGTGATCGTTTCGAGTACTTAAGGTGCGTCGCGTGGTAGGGAGGCAAATTCCATTTTTTTTTCGGCTTCTGCAGTTGACAGTTAATTATTTGTGTAAATAGGCGCAGATGTTGCCACTGTTGAAGGGTTTAACCGATTATCTGACATCTGCGGCATGTCAGCTATTGTTGAGTTTTGATGTAAGGCAATATTAAAATAGTATTCCTAGTGTAGGAGCCGTTAAAAATAAAAAGCACTTCGTTCTGCGTATGGTATAAACGCACTTAAAAAGAGCAAATTATGCTCTTGTAGTCGCTGCAATCGACGCGTTCATCAGACAGACCAACGGACGGACAGACGGGCATGACTAGATCGACTCGGTAATTGCTCGTGACCAAGAATATATATACTTTATTAGGTCGGTGATGCCGCCTTCTGCCTGTTACATACATTTGCACAAAACCATTATACCCTATGTACCCATTTTCAATGGGTTCAAATTTAAATTTATACAAATTTGCAGATTTCCAGAGAGATAGAGCGGGAGGGAGAGAGATGGAGAGAGAGAGAGAGAGAGAGAGATATGGAAAGAGAGTGAGATGGGGGGAGAGAGATATGGTGAGAGAGAGAAGTATGGGGAGAGAGAGAGGGAGAGTTGGAGAGAGAGAGAGAGAGAGAGATGGAAAAAGAGAGAGAGGTGGAGAGAGAGGTAGAGAGAGAGAGAGAGAGAGAGAGAGATTGGGGGGAGAGCGAGAGAGAGAGAGAGAAAGAGAGAGAGAGATTGGGGAGAGAGAGAGAGATTGGGGAGAGAGAGAGAGAGATTGGGAAAGAGAGAGAAAAAGAGAGAGAGAGAGAGATGGGGAGAGAGAGGGAGAGATGGAGAGAGAGAGAAAGTGATAGAAAGAGAGAGAGAGATTGGGGAGAGAGAGAGAGATTGGGGAGAGAGAGAGAGAGATTGGGGGAGAGAGAGAGAGATTGGGAGAGAGAGATTGGGGAGAGAGAGATTGGGAGAGAGAGAGAGAGAGAGAGAGAGAGATGGGGAGAGAGAGGTAGAGATGGAGAGAGAGAGTGTGATGGAAAGAGAGAGAGAAGAAGTAGAGAGAGAGAGAGAGAAAGATTGGGAAGAGAGAGAGTGAAAGATTGGGGAGAGAGATATTGGGGAGAGAGAGAGGGAGGAAGAGAGTGGGAGAGAGAGAGAGAGATATAAAGAGATATGGGGAGAGAGAGAGAGATATGGAGAGAGAGAGAGAGAGAGAAAGAGAGAGAGAGAGAGAGAGTTGGAGAGATAGAGGGGGAGAGAGAGAGTGGAAAAGTCAGTCAATAAAAGCCAATTTAAAAAAATGATAGAGAGATAACGCACGATATAACACTCTAAACACTTAACTAAAAATAATGCCAAAACATATAAACCTTACCTGAACTCTTGAAAATCGCATAGAAGGGCGTTTTTGCATTTGACCAGTATATTTTCTATAGGCTTAGAAACAAAACCTTATAAGAGAAAATTTTCAGATATCCAAAGAGAGAGTGAGGGAGAGAGAGACTGAGGGGTAGAGAGAGGAGAGAGAGGTGTAGAGAGGGAGAGAGAGAGAGAGAGAGAGAGAGAGAGGGTGGAAAGAGAAAGAGGGGGAAGAGGGAGCGAGAAAGAAAAATGCAGTCCATAAAAGCGAACGCAGAAAAATTTATGACAGATAATGCACTATATAAACACTTAACTAAAAATAAAACAAAAATATGGAAACCTTACCTGAACTCTTGAAATTCGCATAGAAGGGCGTTGTTGTAATTGACCAAACAACAAATAAGACGGCTCTAGTCGAGAGTGCCCGACTAGAACCCTGCGGCGATTTGTCGTTACATACAACCCCCTTGCCTTCTGACATACATACGCAAAATCACCAACACACACACACACACACACACACACACACACACACACACACACACACACACACACACACACGCAGCAAGCTGCGCACTTTACTCAGCGGCTGCGCTTGGCCCCCACTATGCAAAATGAATTCTTGAATGACTTCTAAGCTAAGATTATGATCGTTTTTCATCAGTTAACAATAGCATTCAAATCTATGTATACTTGAATTGCGTTTTTCTGATATATGATAATGGGGGGAAAAAATCCGAAATATTCATGCTTAAATGTGAAGAGCACCAAAATAGTTTTCCAGTCTTAAGAGCAATTTATAAGCTGTCTTCTGCTGGCAAAAACCTGGTGTTGCCGCCTGAAAAGAAAAGTTTGAAAACTTAAACGGTTTTGTTCGACGTGGTTTCAGGTCAACTAAATTTTTTGTGCTATTTGATAAACAGCATAACTTTAAATCCTTTCTGAAACTTTCATTGACAAATAAAAAATTCGAAGAGTTTTGAACTTTTTTTTAGGTCCTGTATCAGTGAATTTCATCAACTGTCCCTCGCTCTCTTTCTTTCTGTTTCTTGCTCAACTCTGTTGAGTGTGTCAACAAAAACAGAAACTTTGTAACTAAGTCAATTTCTCCTAAGCAGTTCTAGTTTCATTTGTTCTTTGGGTTAAAAATTCGCCATGGGCATGGACTCTATTTGTCAGCAATTGTTTGCGGCTTTTGGTGGCTGCAGCTGCTGTCAATCCCATGAGTCAAATTAAAAATGCAAAATGTCATGACATCAAGTGGCTTTTACTGCGCTTTGATTCGGTCGGAGATATTTGGATATTTGACATTTCAAATGGTCAACCACATTGTAAATAACGTGAAGAGCGGAGCCTGTGCAATGGGTAAAAACAGAACAGAAGCCAAATTTGGCTATGAAACTTTAGTTTAAATTGTAAAGAGATGTGCCAGTCACAAAATATTTAAGAACATTTTGCCTAGATTTTAATAAAATTTTTAATTGACAATCTGGTTTTGTTTAAACATCGATAACAAATAATAAACAAAGCTTTGTTGCACACAACATGCTACCAGAAGACGAAACATGTTGACAGCACTTGAATAATGTTGTCAGGCAATAATTATAGCTACTATAGCTAGTTAGTAATTGACTGTTAATATATTTATAAATATATATATAATTTGCACGATTGAATTGCAGCAAAGAAGATAAGCAGAAACTTAATTATGTATTATTAAAGCGGAATTATGAACTAATATTAACACTCGAGCTTTGCAACATTTACTCTAGCAACATTGAACTTAAGAAACAAATGTATATATACAGCTGTTTACGAATGTCAAAATGTTAAATGCAACATGCCTTGGCAGCCTTTGGGTTTAACAACAATCCGCTTCATTAACAAATATGTATAAACATATGGTATATAGCACTTTTCGACTGTAAAGAATTACCTTCATTATTACACGCAACATGCCTTGGCAACATTTGGGGTTAACAACATGCCACTGTAGCAACAAGTGCTCATAGCGTTGTCAACTTAACGTGTTTAGGAACTAATTATAAGTAGTTGCAGAAATATGGCTGTCATTGCATGAAGAACTGGTATCAGAGTACAAGCTTAGCCAGCGATAATCATAACAATAACACTGAAAGCATGCATAAATTTATATGCTGCTTGAGGTAATGAACTGCACATTGTCAAGTCATATGTGTATGTGTGCATGTATTTGCATTTTGTATTTGTGTATCTGTGAGATACTCTGTTAGTATCTGAGCAGCTAAATATTTGTGCGCTGCATAAATGCAAAATAAGCTACATTTCATAATTGAATAACATTCAGCTGTGTGTGTGCGTGTGTACGTGTGTGTGTGTGTGTGTGTGTGTGTGTGGGGTGGAACTGTGATAAGCGCGCATTCAGCAATGCTTTTGGAGTTCGTATAATTCACTCGCTCTGCATGTATAAATTTCAAATCGTCAAATATTTGTGTGTTTGTTGTCCTTATTGTTGTTGGCATTTGCAGTGTGTGCTCATGAGTGTGTGAGTGTGTGTGGGTGTGTGTGTTGAGTGCTGTAAATAGACAAATTCTAAATTTAATTTAATGTGGTCTATGAATAGCCCTCAAAACGAGCCAACTGATAATTTGTACTAACTTATCAGCAAATTGAGATCAATTGAAAAACAATACTCGCATAAGCGTTGTGGTCATATTTACCTGCACTTTGGCCGGGCTAATAACAAAATGTAATCGTTTTTAGCAGACTCGTGCCTAATTAATATTGAATGAGTTGCGGGTTGGCTTGATGAGCCAAGAAGCGAATGATTTCAAGCATTTACAAAGTTAGTTTCCGTTACGATGACTCATAATTAATCACCAACTCTTTGTGTTGACTTTCATAGTATTAGTTTAAATGTTTCTAGTCCCAGAATAAACAGACACATCATGTTACACAATTATCAGAAATGAATTTACTTTGGTGCTAATATGTTGTAGTATTGTAAAGTTCAGTTTTTATACCCTGTTCGCAAAGTAAAACGACTATATTGGTTTCTGCAAATATCAATAATCTATGTGTCACACAGTTTTTGAAGCTAGAGTCACCAAATTTGACAGGTTAAGATTAAAAAAAATAAATAAATAAAAAATCGGCCAGTCCACTTCCGCGTCTAAAAATCATTTAATTTCAAAAGAGCGAATAAATCAAAAACGATTTTTGTTTAGAATAATCAAGAAGACAATTTATACTTACTATTTATGCAGAGCATTCCGTAGTCGGTTGCACTTAACTGCAAAGATTTTAATTGTTATCTATTAAAAGCGTCCTTTTAAAACAGTTGCATTTTGTAATTATTTTTAGTCAGCTGTTAAAACAATGCAAATGGTTTAATAATATGTGTATTAACAGCAAAATACTTCAACAAAAAGACTTGATAATTTTAAAATTATATTAATAAATTCATTCCACTCTATTTTCACATAGTAAAAGTTGTTAATGTGATATGTGTTGTTATGTATTTATTTTAGTATTAGAGTGTTAATTTATTTAATTATAAGTTAAATTTCAACGCCTTTTTTAATTTCTGCTGTTTTGGCTTTATTTCTGCAGCGCATTCACAAGTCAACAAGAATTCGGCCATAATAATTTGCCTTTTTGTTTTTAAAATTCTAAATTATTTGAGCGCTCATTTTATGTATGAAATTTGGACCTTGTTTTCCTAACAGACTAAAATAGAAATGGAAATAATAAAATGCCTTATCGTCAATCAAATAAACCAACAAATGAAGATTCCACAACGCATAATGAGATTATTAGGTCAGGTTTGTAAACCAGTCTTGAGAGCAGCGAAATGAACACAATAAACGTCATAGCAATGACGTAGGGCTCAATATGATAATAAGATATACAATACCTATTGTTGTTGTTTTTGTTGTTGTTGTTTATTTTAAAAAAGTAGCTAACACAACAATCATTAAGAGTCGCTACGAGATATACGAGTTTGCTTTGAGGCTCAGAGATGAATTTTGGGACTGGTTGGGCAGACACAAAGTGTGTGGGTCGGAAACGAGTAATTAATATAATAGTGCCCAGACAAAGTTCAAATCAAGGCAAGAAAAAAGCCAGCTACGATTCAGTCTGAAATTGTCGACGGAACGAATCGCACCAGCAAATCGAAGTTAAATAAATAAATTGCTTTAGTGTAGATACACGAGTCTAACGAGGTAGCTGGAGAGAAATATTTTCGTTTATTTATGTTATTCGTACGTCAATTGGCCTGGCAACTTGACATTGTTGACAAGTTGCCAGGGAATTGGAGCCCCACACCCCCGCCCCTCACCCCCCATCAACCCAACGAGTGACGCAGTCGCGATTTACGTTTCGTTGACCTAAGAGCTCAAAGTTCAGAACCCGGAGTTCCGTGTGCAGATTAATTGGCTCAGAAGTCGCGTGTCTAAACCAAGTCAAAGTCAAGACTGCAAGACATATAGCATTTCCATAAGGAGCTCAATAACATTATTTAATCATAATCTAAAGCCGGACTCATGGCTTATCAATTGGTGACGAAGACACTGCCGGCGGGTTATCATCGCACTTGACCAATATTTATTGTTGTTATTTTTGTTTTTGTGCGTTTCGGTGATTCAATTGAAAGTATTACACACAGATACACAAAAACAAAGAAGAAAATACGCCGTAATCAGCATAGTCGCATATGTTTTACAGTTTCATATAACGTGACAAAGTTTCATTCTCGCAGCCCAATCAACGAATCGGCAGTCAACATTTGTGCCTCACAGCGATCACAGCAATAGAAGTCATTTAGCACACACTATATGCATATATAAATTTATATATATTTAAATATATATACCTACATATATAGGGAAAATGTCATTAAGGTTGCGATTGAAGCAGCTGCTGCTTTTTGCGCTGTGCCTGTGTCTGGTTCCACCGGACAGCAATGCGGATTTATCGTTCCTGTTTGGAAATATTACGCTATTCAATGTGAACTTCAAGACCCCATCTTTGCTGGGTCGTTCCATAACGGTGAACAGCAATGTGCAAATTGATAATACTGTGGATCCCAATATACAGGAGGATTCACATTTGAATACGGTAAGTAAATAATGTAAAGAAATTTCAATAATTATATAAAAGCACAACAAAATAGTCACCAAAAACATTTTGGTTTAATTTTTTTTTTTGCCTGTAATATAATTCAGGTTAACGAGCGATAAATTTGGTTACTTTAATGTTTGCTATACTAGCCATGTTTTTTTCGTGTTAATTTTTCGTACAGGTTAACGTGAGATACATTTTTTGTTTTAATGTTTGCTATAGCAAAGATTTGTTTTGTTTAAAGATTTTATTTTAGCGTGCATTTTACTTAAGAAATACTTATTGTATGTCACATAAAAAAATGGTGTAGTTTACATCTCTTTCTAAACGAATGTCTTTGAAACTCTGATATATGAGATAAAATAAATAAATAAGATAAAATAAATATAAACAAAAATTAATTTTTTATTATTCCTATAATTTTTGTTTATACATTTTATTAAAAATGATGTACAACAGCTTGGTGTAGTAAAGGTTTTTATTTAAGATTTTAAGAAATATTTGTACGTCACTTGAAAATATGGTGTAGTTTACATTTCTTTCTAAAAAAGTCTTTGAAATTCTGATATTTGAGATAAAATAAATAAATAAGACAAACTAAAAAATATCTATTATTTTTGTTTTTATATTTTAGTAAAAATCATGTACACCTATGCTGTATATTGCCATATTGATGAATAGAATTTTTTAAAATTGTGATAAAAGGTCAAATTAACGAGTATTAAATGTTGATAAGAGTACCTAATCTAAGGTATGCCAAAAAGAAAAGTATTGATTCTTATTCACTAACTGCTTTTTATTTTCTCCTGCCCACAGTATAGTCTTATCAAAAAGTATGGTTATCCGGCGGAGAATCATACGGTAACAACTGACGACGGTTACATCTTAACCCTGCACCGCATTGCAAGACCTGGGGCAACGCCTGTTCTGCTAGTTCACGGTCTATTGGATAGCTCGGCCACGTGGGTGATGATGGGTCCCAATAAGGGTCTGGGTATGTAATATGAAATTCCATCCAGAAATTCAGTTCTAATATTGCACTTTATTCCAGGTTACTTGCTCTACGAGCAGGGCTACGATGTGTGGATGGCCAATGTGCGGGGCAATACGTATTCCAGGAAACACATAAAGTACACGCATCATCATGCCAAATTCTGGGATTTTACATTTCACGAAATGGGCGTGCACGATATACCAAAAACCATCGATTATATACTCGATAAGACGGGCTTTCCCCAACTTCACTATATTGGACACTCGCAGGGAACCGTCGTCTTCTGGATTATGGGCAGTGAGCGACCCGAGTATATGGAGAAGATCATCTTCATGCAGGCCCTGGCACCAGTGGCATATTTGAAGCACTGCAAGAGTCCTGTCGTTAATTTCCTAGCCGAGTTTCACATGTCGGTGAGCGTAAGTTCTTCAATGCGATTCTCATTGCGGTTACTTATAGTTGCAACGCGAATCTTTTGCAGATTGTGCTCAAGTTGATTGGCGTTCATGAGTTTTTGCCCAAAAACGAGTTTATCGTGATGTTCAATCAACTCATCTGCGATGAGACCACAATAACTAAGGAGATCTGCTCCAATGTGATCTTTCTAACCACCGGCTTCGATAAGTCGCAGCTAAATGAGACCATGCTGCCCGTTGTGGTGGGGCATGCACCAGCCGGTGCCTCCACCAAGCAAATGCAGCACTTTGGTCAGGTGCGACGATCTGGCGACTTCCGACAGTTCGACTACGGCTGGCTGCGAAATCATTGGCGTTACAACAGCATAACCCCGCCAGCGTACAAGCTGGAGAACGTCAAGGCCAAGGTCGCCTTGTATTATAGCCAAAACGATTGGCTAGCGCAGCCGACGGATGTTGCGGCGCTGCGAAAGAGGCTGCCCAATGTTGTGTCCCAATTTCTGGTGGACTATACGGAGTTCAATCATCTGGACTTCATTTGGGGTGTGGATGCACGTGAACTGCTCTGGAATCATATGCTTGAGAACATGCGTTTGCATGATAATGATAATACCATAGATACTACTAACTGATTAATATAGGTGTTAGAATATCCATTTAGCCTAGGTACTATACTTACAGTATGAGCTCAATGCAAGCAATTGGCCATTTATATATATATATATATATATATTGAATATTTATTAATTGTGCAGAGCTTAGAATAAATCAAATTGCATGTGATAATTGATATGACCTTGCAAGTGTATTTTACATTGTCTATTGAAATTTGTTATCATTTACACTTGTGATTAAATAGATAAAGGAAATAAATCGAGCTGCTATTGACTACGAGAACTGGATACGCGAAAATCTATCACAGGCAAAAGAAGAGACCCTGACAATTAATTAATTAATTTGTATTCTTGATGAGGACAACGAGCCACGCCCGTCTGTTCTTTTATCTGTATATTATTAAACAATTAGCTTAGAAACTTTACATCTAAAATTTACAAGCCAAATTTTTGTAGATGAGGTAGTAGAATAGTCTGAGTGCCTATGTATTTGGGCAACTAGTTGTGATACTTTATAACGACATTCTTTGCGCATAATAATTATAATATTAATTTTTTTTTTGGATTGTTAAATACTAGATCAAGTCAGGTATATTTGGTTGGTACCATTTTCCCCAAAATCTGAATGAAAACGCATTTGGCGAAGCTTCAACTTTCATGTTTTTCATATACGCATTAAAAAAATTATTATTTTTGTGACTGATGTGTGTAAAAGGCAAGTTGTACAAGTCAAATATGCTACGCCAGTTCCGAGCTCGACTACACAATTTTTTGTTTTAAATAAAATCATCTCCAAAGCTGGTTTTTATGTGTTGTCTTACATACAAAACTTGACCTTTAATTCAGGGTGATTTTAAAATTCAATGAATCGTAATTAATTTAATGCAGCAGCGTAATTGTTCTTATTAACCAAGAATGCTGGCTTTGAAGAACGTACAAAAATTAAATTTTTTTCCATGATTATTTAAATAAAATAATTATAATTAAATTTACTTTTAAATGCATTGCGACTGTTTGTGTACCATCACATAACGGAATACCGGTTAAGTGTTGCCATTTGGTTAATATTTTTAGTGTGTGCCATCTGGGACTCTGTAAATATTGCATATGCTTGGGCGTTTTTGAAATTGCCTCTAGAATGAACTCATGAGCTCAGATGCATAAACGCAATTGATGTATTATACATTCATAGATATTTATGTGTATTTATGTATGTATGCCACAAATTTTAAATACCATTAAATACAGATCGTTTTCCAACACTGTGTAGCAGTTGTGTTTCTTTTATTGTTCATGGTATTATATTAGTTAAGGTTGTATTATAGATAGGTATTAGATTGATTTAATTTTGCCAGTATAATCAGATGAATTAGAACGGGTTAGATAAAAAGCAGAATTCAGATCGAAATATTTGAACATTAGTTGTTCTTAGCTTTCTGCGGACTACCAAAAATTAAATACTCTTTCTCGCACAGTAAGCTCATCAGCAGATCAAAGCTAGAATACTTTTTTAATACTCCATGATTTTATGAGCAGAAAAAATTTTAAAAGCGCTTAATTAAGCTAAACCAAACGTTTTTTTTTAAACTAATGCGCCAAAAGTTTGTTTAAGATGAATCGAATTGTGTTTAATAGTTGCTATAAAAGTGACTGACTACTAAAAATATGGTTCATTTGGTTGAAGTTCTTAAAGTTGAACGGAGTGCAATTTACCTGGTAAAATCAGCCACCTTAGCGATAAAATTCTGCTAAAACAACCCAAACTTGAGGATTATTACAATGTGAAAGAAAACATAATATAATATAAATGATAAGTGCATTTAATAAACATTAAAAACATAATTAATAATGGAATACAATTGTTATAGTCATATATAAGTTATAATAGTCATAATATAAGTTTATTTTTAGTTTTTAATAATTGTTCTAAACTGAACAGTTCAGAACTAAGCTCTCCAATCTCAAAATCACATAAAAAATGTGCTTTTTAATTTGTCAGATATTTTAGGTATTATTGTGGCAGTAACATGCCTCGACAAGTTGGCTTACTAATATGGCTATGCCTGTGTTCGAGCCTCTCCCTTGCTGATCCCATTGAAGAAGATTCTGAACTTAATACGGTAAGTTGAATGCAATTTAAAAAAAACGATTAAGTTGAATCGCTCTGATATGCCATGTAATTAAAAAGAGAAAAGAGAGTATTGTGCGTTCGGTTGCATATGAGCGTGATGTAAACGACTTTTTAATTATTATTTTTGATGCTCTAATAAATTTGAAGTTATTTTTATAAAGCTCCATATTCTGAAGTTTGCTAAAAGTTTGTTTAAAATAATAAAATTGTTGAACAATAAATTAAAGACTATATAGAGTATAATTTATAGGCTGCTTATTGAATGAATATACATAGGTCAATATTTATTTCATCAGTACTCTGTGTACTCGTTAACTTCATTTCATAATGTTGGTTCTTTTATCGAAAGTGCCAATATTTGGCGAAAAATATACCTGATATCAAATATAATTAATTTTGTATTAATATAGGGATGTAAACAAAAGTTGTTCTCAAAATAAAAAACGAAAATTTAAAAATACGTCTCAAATAAAATAATTCTTGAAAAATTGATCAACATTTTGAACAAATTGAATAAACGTTTTTTAATATGCTAGATAACCTAATCAAATTATTTGTTGTCTAGTTCGGGCTGATTTCAAAATACGGTTATCCGGCGGAAACTCATATCGTGGAGACAGGCGATGGTTATACACTCACCATACACCGCATTGCTCGACCCAAAGCAACGCCTGTCCTGCTGATGCATGGACTATTGGACAGCTCTGCCACGTGGTTGATAATGGGCCCCGATAAGGGATTGGGTGTGTAACCTGAAATCCTCAATAATCCATTTTAATTCTAATATTCCACTTTCAACAGGTTACTTGCTGTACGAGCAAGGCTATGATGTGTGGATGGGCAATATGCGCGGCAATACGTATGCCAGACAACACGTCAAGTACTCGGATAAGCAAACGGAGTTTTGGAATTTCTCGTTCCACGAAATGGGAATTTTCGATTTGCCAAATACTATTGATTATGTACTCGAAAGCACAGGATTTAGTCAACTTCACTATATTGGACACTCGCAGGGCACCACTGCCTTCTGGATTATGTGCAGTGAGCGGCCCGAGTATATACAGAAGATTATATTTATGCAGGCATTGGCGCCAGTTGCCTTTTTTACGTATTCCAAGAGTCCTGTCATAAATTTCCTGGGTGCAACTAAGTTGGCCGGAAGTGTAAGTTTTCGCCAAAATTGCCTTTCGATTTGCTCAGATGTTAACGATCAGTGATTACTCTTTCAGATTTTACTGAAACTGCTCGGTCCAGATGAATTTTTACCAAACAACCAGCTTGTTGATTTGGTCAGTGATGAGGTCTGCGATGAGTCGCCATTCGCAACGAGGGTCTGCACGAATTCCCTCTTTCTGTTCGTGGGCTTTGACAGAAAGCAGCTGAATGAGACCATGTTGCCGGTGATTCTGGGACATGCGCCCGCTGGAGCCTCAACCAAGCAAATACTGCACTTTGGCCAGATAAAGGCACTGAACAGCTTTAATAAGTTTGACTATGGCATCCTGCAGAATCGAAAGCGATACAAAAGCTTCACTCCACCCAAATATAAGCTGGAAAATGTCAAAGCCAAGGTGGCTTTGTATTATGGCCAAAACGATTGGATGGCGCAGCCCGGCGATGTGGCTAGGCTCTACTTCAAGTTGCCCAATGTGGTTGATAACTATTTGGTGAATTATCCGGCCTTCAATCATCTGGACTTTCTTTGGAGCATGGATGCTCGAGAGCTACTTTATAATCGAATGCTCGACAATATGCTTATTTATGAAAATAGTGTGGATGTGGAATAAAAGTTGTTTGAAAGATATATATATATATATAGATATAGGTACATAGATATAGGTATCGAATATTTTATAATTTAATAAAAAGTTGTTATATTATCGGCGTGCTAAGCAAATTTCATTTCATCAGAACAGTGCTGCCAGCTATAGACTTAAATATCGTTTGTTTTTGCTTCTCAAATGTTGGCACCATGAGTCTGAGAAGTTATAAATTAGTAGTGTATACCAATTTTTAAATTTCTTTTTATTGTGTAAATACATTTGTATATTGATTGAAGGCCGTATATATTATTATGTTTGTCAATAAAAACTTCATGTGTAATGTGGTTAATGAGTAAATGAAACGATAAAGAATAGATCTGAAGATTACATACCGTTGCAGACATATAGAAGATTTACGCTATATTACATTCGACTGCTTGTTTCAATTAAAGGCTGTATTATACAGAACAATTGAGAGTGTCGGCATGCTCCTAAGGTTAAAATTTCACCAACATCAAGCTATTATATACTTGCGAACACAGATAAATATATACATATACATATATATCGCACATCTTCTATATGTATGCAAAGATTGCCTATTAAATTATTAGTATAAAATTAGTCTAAATACTTCGCTCAGTTTTACACAATTCTCAATGACCATTAATTTTTTTGATCACCAAAAAAATACCAACAGCACACACCGCGAACACAACTAACTGGGATAAGGGTCATTTAGTCGAAGTCAGCGAGATCTATATCTGGCTTTCGTTGGCACTCAAAATTGGAGACTAAATAGCTCGGCACTCCAATTGGTAAAACGACCGATTAACTTTTTATCCCAAAGCGTAAGCAAGATGGCTTACAGCGCTACAGGCTGAGAAGGGAGTACTGATCTTCCTACCAGATTAATAAAAATTTACTTGGTATATTATAACAATATGTATAATTTTTTATTTATTTCTGTACCTTTAATTGCTGCTATTCAACCATAAAAATTTCCTAAATGAGTCAAAAGGTATCGTCGTTTACATATACTTTAGACTCTGTGAGTAGAACCAAAGACAATAAAAATATAATTATATTGTCTATAAATATAAATATATTGTCTTTGGTAGAACTTTTGAACACAACAGAATCTTATCACATTGGAAGTTGATAAGAGTTGGAGAGAGAGACCGAGAGCAGATTTCATGAAAGCTTTTCACATTGGCACTAAAAATGCAGTTAGCAAACAGCTAAATGCCACGCCCATCGCAACTGCTGCCAGAATGTTATGCTAATTTGATATTTGCTTTCAAATATCGCTGCCTTGTTTGAGTTATGACACGCAATAGACGCTCTGTAATTTGTAAGAAACGCAAGTTTGCCGGAAATGTGAAATGAAAAACATTCCTTCAATAAATGGAAGCATCACGCAATTGCGCGTGCTCCAAAGCAGCTTTGTTTAACTTATAACCAATACTAGTTAGCCACAGGTTGATTTAAAGATCAATTCTAACGGATTACGAACACAGTTCCAACAAGCTGTTCGTGCCGAAGCTTAAATGCCCCATCCCTATTTATTATTATTTATTTATTTTATAAGTAGCAGTAGTAGTAGTAGAGCTATATTTATTTTCTAAGCCGAAACAAATTTATGAATTCTGATGGATTATTTCTTTGAAAGCTTTTTTGATATGGTAGTGGGCTGTTTAAAGGATTTTTCCTAAGTATTTGGAATACGCAATTGCAATGCAAATAGAATATATCGTTAGTTAAGGTATATCATTTTCAAAGATATCTGTCCTTTTTTCTTATACCTCTGCAGAGGGTGTTATAATTTTGTCATGCAATGCGTAACTCATAGAAGATGACGTCTTCGACCCTTTAAGTATATATATTCTTTATCAGTATCAATAGCCTAGTCTATATAGCCGTCTCTGTCTGCCTGTCTCTACACAAACTATTATCCCAGTTCTTAAGCTTTCGTTATACAACTTTGTAATATTGTCGAATCGGCTGAATTAGACCAATATATAGCTGCCATAAAAACGATTGCTGAAAAAATGCATTTTTGTACGTAAAACTCTTTTGTTTTTGAAGACATCCTGATAATATAATAATATCTCCAACATTTAACTACTATATAAGTTTATAGCTGAGCCTTCCATAGGGACATAGTTTTTGTGGGCTAATTGTGGGCTATTTAATTCTACATATATATATGTATAATTATTTTATTTGCAAAATTATTTTATTGTATCTTTGATTTTTTTATGTTGCAGACTGAATAAATTAAATGTAACAGGCCTTAAGTCTTCAATCAGGCTAAAAGTGTTTGGTTTTATTTCACGATATGGAGGATTAAAGTTACTATTAAATAGGAAAAATATGGAATTGAAGAAAGAGACCAACACATTCCGACATAATAAGTATATTATAGTCTTATATTATAAGTGTATACCAATTTTTTTTTTTTATTACTACTAATTGATATATTAGCTGTTATCCATTTATGGCAATATATATTAATAACTTAATATCTATAACTTAATAAAAAATACATTTGCCTCCTATCATATAACTGTTTGAATTCGCTATATTCTAACTTTTATTCTGTGAACTATGAAACTGGTTTGACATTGCACCAGGAGATGAAAAATAACATTTCACCGATATATTTTGCATTATTTTACATTTAAATTACATTCGCGTGAGCTCCTCAACTGGCATTGGAATGCATTATTTAATAAGCATTGTCGGAATCAACTATCGGCTACTTATGTCAAGCACTTCAGCTAGTTAACTGATCAGTGACAACGGATCGCGCGCCGAGCACAGTTTATACTGTATTACTCGCAAATGAACAAATCTATATTTTTAAACAATATTAAGCAATCTTTAGAAGTATATAAAAAACTACATATTAGCAATGCGATTAAAATGAATTTTAGATGGAACGAATAGTATTTAACGGTTGTTATAGCAGTGATTTATTAATAGTAATGTGTATTTTATTTGGTTAAAGGTTTCAAAGTGAATAGTAGCACTATTTTAGCGAAAGTGTTTTATGGCTACGGGGCGTATACGTGCCGTGAAGTGATACTATTATCACCCCATCAAAGTAAATATATTTGAAATAATGGCAGTTGTGCTCAAACTTGTTTGAAGCTGTCCTAAGAATTTAAAAATACAAAAGTATCTTTGGTTCGGTAAGGACTTCAAGAGGCTGTTAGATACATATTTGTAATTACGAGATTGACGCAGGTTCAAAGGGTTCAAAAAGGTTCCAAATTCTTGACGAAACTTGCGAATTTATTTCTTATTTAATTCATTTGTAACAGGCTAAGTAATATTGTTGTGAATGGTTACATTTATATGTTCTCAAGGAGTCTCAAAATGTTGTTGTGTATCAAAGATGTAAACGTCTTCGATCACTAAAATAAATATATTAAAATGAACTGGATGAATATGAAACAATCTGAAAGTTACTACGTTTTCATCAATATAATTGTATTTAGTACCTATTTATGTGTTTATTATTGGTTGTATCTGAAAACTATGGCAATCAATTGAATACTGAATTTAATAAAATATGAAATTGATTATCTGGCATTCCAGAGTGCCTGGCGGACTTTCAGGAACGTTCGTATTTCCTGTTTTTTCTAGTCATAACGCTAAATGTTGTATAATGCGTTATTTTGTACCTCAAATTTTTATGTATTTAAAAGAATCCAACAAATATTCTAAAATCAAATTTTTTTTTCAAAAAAAAAATAGTCGTATATTATAGTTATGAAGCTAAATTTAGTATGCCGCGTCCTTTTAACACACACAAAGGACTCGGCATTTTCTTTACTTATTTTAAATTAGGATATACTTTGTTCCACAGAAACCCGCACAAAAAAATCGCATAAAAAGACACTTCTATATTGGTAAAATTAAATACAAACTATAAACATAATAATCAATGCATGACATCTATATATTCCGAAAATTAAAAAAAATGCGTTTAAAAATTCGTTCAGGGTGTCTTCCAGTCCAGCAGCCTCGACTACTCAATTTTGTGGCTTCATATTTCCCCGTACGAAGGTGAATTGTTACAGGTTTATTTAGAATTAGCAAACTTGTTCACATCGTATTAAATTCACTTTCAGCTTAGTTCAATACTTTGTTGCATTGGACTTGAACTTGGCATGCAACAAGCCAATTAATTCACGATTCTGATTTTTTATACTTTTATTAGCCTGTGTAAATTCTCTGGGTTAGTGGGTCAAACGGAAATATTATTTGCAATCGTTGCAGTGAACCGACAACATTAGCTATTGCATATATTAAAATACGTTTTATTAAGGTAATATCATGTCTGGATTATATTACTGCCTGATCTGGCTATGCCTGCACGCTAATCTCACACTGGGCGATATTCTTAAATACGATCCGGGCATTATAGAAGATGCTCATCTGCGTACGGTAAGTGAAATATCATGTTTTATTTGAACTACACATTTTAGTTTTGGCCTTGTTTTCCAGCCTGGGCTCATCAAGAAGTATGGCTATAAGTTCGAGGAACATAAAATGAATACCAAAGATGGTTTTCGACTAACGGCCCATCGCATTCCCAAGCCTGGGGCACAACCCGTACTGCTGGTGCACGGACTTGAGGATAGTTCTTCCAGCTGGGTGCTAACGGGCCCAGGCCGGGGTCTTGGCTACCTGCTCAGTGATCGTGGCTACGATGTTTGGCTGCTTAACGTGAGGGGGAATCGCTATTCGCGCAAGCATCGCAATTATCATCCGCTGCAGCGCCAGTTCTGGGACTTTTCGTTCCATGAGATCGGCATTTACGATCTGCCCGCGAGCATTGACTATGTGCTGGCCCACAGTGAGGGCCACGAGCAGCTGCACTATGTGGGCCACTCGCAAGGCACCACCGCGTTCTTTGTGTTGGGCGCCGAGCGATCCGCCTATATGAAAAAGATCAAGCTTTTTCAGGCACTCGCGCCGGTGGCCTATTTTGAACATGTTTTGCAGCCACTGGCCAAGATTTTGGCTCCGTACCTACCCAGCATTGTGGTGAGTCTAACTATATTTGTACATTTCCAGGGCTACGCAATTGCTTGTCGTTAGATATTCAATTTGAAGAACAACGTAGGATCTCCAATTTTTTGTTTATTGATTGAAGCTGGACGCTGTCGGAAGCTTGGCTCTTAGATATTAGCAATAAAAAGCATAAATCTGATAAAATTCTCAGTTACTATCACAATTCAATTCATTCGACATTCAAAAATATGTAATATATATTTTTTTTTATATAAGTCATATGTGATACTCAACGATATTTTTGCCTATTCTGCAAAAAGTGATACAACATTTTTTTTTATTATTATTTTTATTATTTAAAGTAAAGGACATAGCTATAAACTTTGATAAACACTTATGAAAGGTTAATAACGTTTAATTTAACTTAATAAAAAACATTTATTATTTGGTCTATATACATATGAAGCTAATTACGACTTTAATTAATTCTTGCAGCATCTGTCTCAACTTTTGGGCATTTATGAGCTGCCGCCGGAGAGAGAAGTCTGGCGAGAATTAGGCTATAAGATCTGCAGTTTTGCCTTTCCTAACACCTGCATCTATTTTTTAATGCAATTGATGGGTGTGGACTTCGAACAGCTGAATAGCACACTTGTTCCATTACTACTTGGCCATTATCCGGCTGGCGCCTCGGTCAAATCATTTATTCACTACAGTCAGCAGTTATATTCCGGCGGCCTCTTCAAGTTTGACCATGAGAATCCCTATGTGAATCAAAGAATCTATGGCAGCGTTAAGCCGCCGGCATATAAGTTGTCTAACATCGACTGTAAAGTGGCTTTGTATTATGGCCAAAACGATTTGCTAGCATCTGTCAAGGATGTACAACGGTTGCGTGATCAGCTGCCAAATGTGGTCCATGATGAAAAATTGGCATATAAGAAATTTAGTCATCTCGACTTTATAGTTGCGACAGATGTTAAAAATCTGCTCTATGATAGCATGTTTCAAGTTATGGAAAAGGTCGACAAGGGAGAACTTTAATAAAAAGGGAACTATTCAAATATTATTTACATATTTTTATAGTATTCAACCACTATAAAACACAGCCGAATTGACTAATGCCATTAGTTAAGTATCTAAGTATCTAAGCATTCTAGCCGTTTGGGAGCTATAATCATATAAACATAAATGTAAGTGAAAATACTAATAATTCGAATATTTGCTTGATTCAAATTTAGTTAATATCTATATTATTATTACTCAATTCTTTAAAGAAATAATCAACTTAGCTTGATTCCAATTTAGTTAACACTTTTATTATTGTTATCCAATTAACGTTGTGCCCTAGAGCTTTAGTTTATTTTCTTATTAAATAAATAATATTAAGAAAGGTATACTAATAAGATTTCTGTTTAACTATATTTTATATTATTAATATATGATAATAATAATAGTAATTAATATTATTAAAAATAATAATAATATTATTAATAATAAAATGAAGCAATGTTAGCCACATATCTAGAATTAATTGTTTTTTCATACATAAGCTTTTCAGCTAGACTTGTTGAATTAGAGAAAGTTAATTTGCATCACTATCTGCAGATTTAAAATGATTTAGGTTCAGATTAGATAATTATATTACTGTCACTATGTCAACTTTATAAATTTACACACAAAGGTATTTAATCTTCGGCCACTCGAAGCTTAGTGTTGTTTCTCATTTGCAATTTCAATAAATTCACAAGTATTTTGCGAGCATCTGAAAGCGACTTAAGTATTTAAGTTATTTTGGCTATTTAGTATGTGTTACGCATGGCCAGAGCTATTCAAAATTCGGTTGCCATAATTCGACAATATGTTAACAATTTTCATTTTGTGGCAATGTGTTGCAAGTAGCTAAGTGCAATTAAATATGGCATAAATGCGAGTATTTGCCCAGCGCCAACTGATGTGACTGGTCAGGCACTTAAAATGGTCAGTCAACTGTACAAATATATAATATATATTTATTTACATATGTATATTTATTTCGAAATGTATTTTGCATTGCACCAAAATTATTGTAATTTTCTATGGAAGTGTAAGGCCTTGAAATGGAAAATCAGATTAAATATTTAAATCAGACAAGAGCCTGTGGCTGGCCAAAAGTACGAGTATTTGCTACGTGCGCGTGTGTGTGTGTGTGTGTGGAAAAGCCTCTCTATAACTGTGGAAAATTTATTGCAAGTACATTTTATTTAAATGCTTTCCATACTGACAATGACAGACGCCGGCCCGAAATGGGGGCGTGGGGGCAAGAAATGTCCACTGACAAATGCAAAAGCTGCCAAAAAATATCCCAACACAAAAATTTCATTGGCATGTGCACATGCATATGTGTGAGTGTGTCTGTGTGTGTGTGTGTGTGTGTGAACTGGGCAACCACAAGAAAATAAAAGTGTCATTTTATAAATGCGAACTTAATCATTTGCAGTCTGCAGCTCGACCATAAAACCAAACAAAGCCATTGCCATGTGCCCCAAACTCTTAATTGTTTTTCAAATAACAACGTTACAAATATGGCCAAAATTTTATTGAATGCATTAAAGAATTGCCATCGTGGGATAGACGATAAGTTTATACTCTTCTAGAAAAATTCTAGAAATTGATTTTTTCATATATGGCAAATTTTAATCGTAGTTTAAATAAGTTAAATTTGTAAATCACAAATATATATCAAGTTCAGTTAAAATGTTACAAATATTGTGTGCAACAAAAGTTTCATGTAACTCTACAAATTTCGCAGCTCTTATGTTGGAAATAGTTGAAAAGAAATTATATGAAAATTCGTTCCGATCGGTTTATGTTTTTACAAAAAAATGTCTATTTATATTAATTAGCTTATGATTATTTTCTAGCATTGCTTATAAATACTTTTTATCATAACTTTTTGTTAAGTCCTGCCTTAGTTGCTTCCACTTAAAATTTGTTCAATTTTGCAGTTCTTTTCTTTGTACATCGATTATTAAATTTTAATGACATCAGTCAACACGCTTTTCTCTAATACTCTCTGCAGTTATTTTGTCGTTAACTTTTAGCAAATGTTCAAATTTGATTTATAATTTTTTTTTAGCAATAATGCAAATGAAATTTGAATTGTTTTCCATAGAGGTTAAAGCTGCAACGTGTCGGCTACTTGATGTCGTTGTCATCGGCTCAACTTTCACACTTTTGCTAACGTTTTAGTTGCTGTTGTTGTTGTTGTTGGTGTTGCTGCGTGTGGTGTGACGCTCGTGTTGTTTTTGCGGTTAAGGCCGGGTCCAAGAGCCAGGAGCGGAATCGGACATATCAATCATGTCACTTGACCAAGCGGAAATCGAGTTTTGTTTCGTGCTGACGTCTGTTGGGAACTTTCTCATAAGTTTGGCCATTAGAAACCCTCTCGACAGGAATCTTAAACATGCCTCAATCCTGTTGTGAAATAAATTCGTTAAAATCCGTTGGTCACCTATTGTTTGGGGCATTTGCATGTTGGCCTCAGCCGAGTTGTGCCTGCTCTCGGTATGGAATGGTTAAGACTAGATGAAGGGTCTGTAAGAGGGAAAGTGGGAGGTGGTAGTGGGGGTGGGGGTGGGCACATAAGGTACCATTATTGCGAGTGCTGCTGCACAGCAAGTGATAAAAGCGACACCCGGGCAACTAACTAGGATTTGATGCTCAAACAAAAGCCGCTTTCCGACCAGAAACCAGCAGCAGCAAAACCAATCGAAGTCAGTTCAAGATTTGCGTACGGATTTGCATTTGAATGAAATATGGGAAGTGGGCAAGTTTCTGTTTAGTTTTTTGTATACCCTGTGCCAATCTAATGCGCAAGGTGTATGCAACAGACAGTACGATAATATATGGTATATATATTTTAATAATTATTGAAATATTTCCGAAATGCAAACTCTGAATTCCAATAGACCGACGCAGAGAGATGAAGCAAAGTTATATATAAATATTCATATAGACAATGTTTCATGTTTTGCAAAATGCAAAAAATGGGAATTTGTGTCGCCTGAGCGATTCATTAACGATATTAAAGGGCATTGTGTAGTTGAGCATTTTTGAAACTGGAACAACCTAGCTAGTTTTCCCCTTTTTTTTTGTTGTTCTTGTGGCTTAGCTCAAGTGCTGGTTGAGTCGTACGTAAAGGGGTTACGGTTTGTGGATCTCACATTGTTTTCCGTTTGTTTGCTTCTGAGCACAACAAGAAAAATATCAAAAACTACAACAGTTTTGCTGTTTCGGCAGGCAACAATTGAAAGCTTTAAATGTTCTTTGTTTGCATGTGCTCCCCTCATATTGCATATTTTTGGGGAATTATGGATCAAGAGCACAAAAGCTGCTGCATAGCGAGCCACAGCTTAAGCTTGAGATTGAGTTCTGGCCCAATATGCATGCATAGCAAATTTAAGACAATTTTACGGTATTACTGAACGAAGCTTGTTATAAACCATTAATTATTTTTTAGATCATCAGGAACTAATTGTGCTCGTCAAAAATATTTTTTAAAATTTCTTTCTTTTTATTTTTAATTTGGATGTGCGCTGAGAGATTGGCATTCTTGAATTTTCCTTACTTAAATATGGCAGTTTTGTTTGTAATAAAATAGATAAATATAAAAAACAATGTTAAAAAAGTGAACTTGAAAAACTTTTTGCAAAAAATGATATGAATAGCAATTGTTTTCATTTAAAATGTGAACAGCACCAATTGTAATAATATTTATTAATTATAAAAATTGAGTTGCAAAAAATTAACAAAAATATTTATTTAAATTATATTTGAAAGTTTAAAAATTAAGATCGACTTTTAAATATAAATTACACTTAATCTTTAAGGAATAATATGTACAAATAATCAATGAAAAAATTATTATTGCCAGTATTTTATTCGGTTTATTCTAAAATTTATGTCAGAATACCATTTAAATACAAGGCACAACAAAATTTCTCACAAATGGACACCCCTCATCCTTATCCAAATTTATTATAATTCGACCTCTTTTGTATGAGCTACTTACATTGGCCAACCCCCAAAGGAAAGCAGTTATTGGAGTGCCCCGTATAAAGTATTTGATTTCATAATCAAAAGCGCAATTTGATTTGTACGAAATTTAATTAAAGCACCACTGCAAAACACCCTCAAACTGCCGAACAAAAGCTCAACTCCCTCTCACAACATTTTTAGATGGCTATAGTCCCTTACATCATTCCTATATCATGCACTTGGGTCTCTTGCTGTGCTGGCCAAACCATTTTTTGTGCAGTGGGGGGGAGGCAGGAGCCAGGAGCCAGGGGCTAGTTGTGGGCTGGAACATCTGCAGGCTTCACAGAGTTTTACTTGCGGCTTGAGTACATCAAAATGTCTAAAATTTCATAATTGCAACTGGTTTCAGTCTGTGGCCGTTCCCCAAAGTGCGTGGCGTGTGTTTTGTTTGTTCCTTTCGCTCCACAGCAATGGATGCAACCGAATACTTGGCATCTCATATGGCCAGACCACAAAACATTTAATTACGTTGGTTTATTCTTTGTTATTATCTTTTTTTTTCATCTCGAATACATTTCAGTTTTGAGGCTTTGGCGAGCATTTGCAACTCCTGTTTTATATTGGTACGGTATTTTGAAATTCTTAAGCTGGATATGGCTAACGTTTAAAAAATAATTATTAGATAAAATTTTTCATATTTAACTTTTAGTAGAAGTTTGTTTTCATGGAATTTCGGCTAAAGACCAACTTTTTTCAACGCCATTTAAGCTATTGTTCAAGAACTCGATTTTTCTTTTGAATAAGATAAAATGTTGTTTTTTTTTGTTTGTTTAATTATAATAAAATAATTATGACTTCATTTTCTTTTTTTACCACCCTCATTTCTACATTCGTTAATCACAAAAATACATATATATTTCCTTTAATTATAAGTTTGGAAATTTAATTTGATAATTTTTAGAAGTTATTCTAACTTATATAATTTAATTTTTAATTTCGCGAAATAAATCCAGATTTAAATTTGCAATAATTGGAGACTTATGCTTATTTATTATTTTTGATAATTTTGGTATTTTTGGAGACTTTGCGGACTTTTATTCTTTATCCGAAAATTAACTGATCCAAAATTTTTTTATTGCAATAAACATTGTTTTTTTTTATGGATATTGGTAGTTTGTGGCATCATAAATGATTAAATATGCTTGGTTTTAAGTAAGGATTATAAAGTATACATACTCTGGATCAGTATCAACAGTGCAATCTTCATTAAGTCTGCAAGGGTATTTAATCATCGGCAATTGACACCCACTTTACCAACGAAAAAGGGTATCCAAAATGCAAAGGACAACAGCGAACACTGCTCAATTCAATCGAATTAGCTCACAACTCGCCCACACTTCCCACTCGACCTCAAGGTGGAGGGCGTGGACTCCATCGCTTGCTGCAGCATTGCCCCGTATCTGGTTTAGCTCCTGAACATGGACGTCATGGCAGCTGCTAATTGAAAATTATTTTAACTAACGATACAAAAAATGGCGAATGCTTCCACTGAAAAACTTAATGAAAAATCAAACCCAGTTTCTGCTAGTTAATGTGTGTGTGTGTGTGTGTGTGTGTGTGTGTGTGTGTGTGTGTGTGTGTGTGTGTGTGTGTGTGTGTGTGTGTGTGGCTGTCAGAAGCCAAACGTTGCAACGAAGCTGCAGTTGGAGTTGGTGCTGCATCGGTTTGGGGCACTTCAGCTGGTGACGTGCAACGTGCAACGCATGTCAGCCAAGCGGAAGTGCTTAGCATCGACACTAACACACACACACACGCACACACTTATGTATAACTTGCTTTAATAACGGTAAAATGAAAACAAAAGCGTGGCAAAAAAGAAAACTTGGCAAGAAAACTAACGTTTAGTTTCTTCGGCAAAACTTACTTGGCTAAGTAAACCAAAATAATTTTCTATAAATACACACAGCAAATATCGAAGCATGTGTCGTGTGTTTGTGTGTGTTTCTTACCTTCTCAAATGGCTCTGCTTATGGCTGCTGTTGATGTGCCTGAAAGCCGAGTTAATACTTGCGAGTAATTTATCGAGTGCATTTATAATTGATGCTGTTCTTTAGCTACCTTTGCTCTTCTTCTTGTTCTCTCTGTTCTCTAAGCTAACACACAGAGTAGCTGTAGGAAATGTAAATTTTCAATTACAATTGGACATCTGGGCGATAAAAGCAGGCATTTGGTTTGCATTAATTAAGTTTGACTTGTTAAAATACATTTTTGGTCGAAGTCGAAAGACTAAATTAATTTGTTTAAAGGTTTGGAAACTATGCAATTTAATCAATTCGATCACAACATTCCATTTAATTAAGTTTAATTAATATTTGTTTGCATTTTTTATTTGAATTGAATTGCATGAAAATCCTGATGAATTCCTGAACAACCATATTATAACTTCGAAACTTGTTAATTTTTTTTACTTGTTTATTTTCATACTAGTTTAATTTAATTCATAATAATTTACTTTACTAATAATTATAATAATAATTCTTTAAAGTGAAGAATATATTGTGAAAACAAAAAGAGCATTGAGTTTATTAATTAGTAAATGCATTTATAATTTTTTTTATAGTTTTTCTATTGTTAAGTTTAATCCACCGTAGCTTTTCTTTATAGCTCTGTATACCTATTCTGGTATATTTGGTATTAGGATTCTGTACCAAGATATATTTTCAATAACTAATAAAACCTTTTGTAAAGTGATAAAAAAAAATGTAAATTGTTTGATATATTGCCATATACTTTTTACAAAAATGATCGTGGTGTGGGATTTAATTAATGAAATGGGCGTAAGAAAACTACAAAGAGCTATTGTTGTGGAAATTTAAATCATGTATATTTATTTCATTAACTTCAGGCAATTGCCACGCTTTTCCGTATATGTTGGACACCACTAACCGATGGCTAACCACAGTCCAGCAACGAAGATTTAACTTTGTATAAAATTACAGCCCAAATAAACGCCGAGCAATTTGTCACGCTTCATAACTTCCTCTTTAGACCTATTTTAACTCGTTAGAAAACTCATCAAACACCCAAACCACAGAAAAAAAATATCCCAATTTAACGCGAGTGTCATTTGCCAAAATACAAAATAAACCTCGGGCGTTGAAAAAAAAAACCTCACGAAATTTACAACAATAAAACCAAAAAAAAATCTAATTAAAAATTTGCAGCGATGCCGCATGGCAAGCTTCCGAATGTGGTGCTTGTTGCCCTTATGTTCCAATCCTCCCCTCGACCCACGCCAAACGCTCGCAGCGACAAACAAAAAAGCAATTACAGTGCCTCAAACTGTTGCAACTTCCTGCAATGACAACAGAGGCGCTAAACTTGGGGCCCAATATTAGCAGACGTCCGCCTAACGCGCCCACCCGATCCCCACCAGCCGCTAGCCGCTCAGCCGGAGCAAAAGCCACGGTGGAGCCAGAGAAGCGAAGACCAGTGACCAGTTGCCCAGCTCCCAATTGGACCGCCTGTGGTTGTACTCGACATAACAGGCAGGCAGGATATCCTACTGGATGCTGCTGCCCCAGCAACTGCTTTTCGCCTGCCAGTTTGTGTGTGTGTGTGTGTGTGTGTGTGTACATGTGTGTGTGGCTGTGTGTGTGTGTTAAATACGCGAATGTCCTTCCTAATCTCATTTGGCGATGTTATCCTGCCCGCCAAGCAGACAACAGCAGCGCGCAGCGGCAGCTTCAGTGGAGCAACAAATGTGTGCCTGGGGCCAAAAAGGAGTTTTTATTATATATATCTATATACATGTGTCTGTGTGCGTGTGTGTGTGTGTGCTTCTTTTGCCCACATTGTAACGTATACAAAAACAAGGCAACTCCATTTTACATTTTTTGGTTAAACTTTTTCCATTTTGTTAGCTACCGATCCCCAGTGCAGTCGTCCCTCTGTGCCGCCCTGTTTTATATACCCTCTAACTGTTGGGTACTCATTGGGTATAATAACTACAATTCACCAGCTTATTCAATATTAATTTTTTTTTATTTAATTGTTGATGTAAGAAAAGAAAATATTGCAAAATCTAGATTTGGTATATGTTAAATACAATTATTAAGATTTTACATTAGTTTTTAAGATTTTTAATAATATATTTGTATTGTCAAATTTATTTCTGCTTACAATTTTTTAATTGATGTTTTTAATAACTTTGAAAAATGTAATTTGATGATGATCACATTGATCAGTTATTGGTATTTTTACATTCTTATATTAATACAAAATTATTACATATTTGTTTAATATACTAAACAACATATGAAAATTTAAGTTTATCTTTTATAACTGTTCTTTTTACTAATTTTAATTTTAATAATATTACATTATTAATACATTAAATATATAAATAAACCAACCAGTAGTAATTTTGTAGAAAGATTTAACAAACCACTTGGATAATATATTGGTTCATATATAAGAAAAGCTTTTTCTTTCATTTAAAAGAATATGGGTATTGGTATCTAATTCTTTTAAAGGGTATTTTGCTAGTCTGTCATATTCGAAAACAATGTTTTCTCTAGTTATTATAGTGGAGCTTTTATGCTTTGTTGTTGGTGGATTTTGTGGACGACGCGTCTGATGCAGCCGCAATTGCCACATGGAACACGACAAAACGCATGAAAGTCCTGTTGGCTGCGTGGACGTGGAGGCATGGCTCCATGTCACACACACACACACACACACACACACACACTCACACATACATACACACGCACACCAAAAAAATTTACTCCTCTTTTTTTATTGCTCGAAAAAAGTGAAGGCAATGGCAAAAAAATTTCGCACCCGCGGTGACCAAAGTATTTCAGGCTTTTTGGATGGCTCAACAAGACGAAGAGGGTGTGTCCTTGTGTGTGTGTGAGAGTGTGTGTCTGATTTTTGGCTGTTATTATTGCGTTTTTATGCATGCGCGCATATTGTGAATGTCCTTGGCAATGGTAACTGGTAACACGACATGATATATGGTCTTAAAGCGGGCCAAAATCCAACCGGCGAAAGGGCGGCTTGTTGGGGATGGGGCAGGTATGTGGTGAATGGTGCAAAAGTGTGGCTCGGTTATGGTGGTCTTACTCTGCTAAAAGTTTTTAAATATTTTTCAACTATATAAAAGTGAATTATGGCCGGCGGTTGATCCTTGAGTTTACTGAAACTAGTAAATGGGGAGGTAAATTGAAGAGATGAGAAATAGTTGTAAAGAATATATTTATTTTCATTCTTTTCTTTTAATACGCAAATAAGTTAATAATAAAACTTAAATACAAGTTGTGAATAGTTGAGTCTAACACAGAAATTGCATAGAATATTTTGACTAGAAATTGAGAATGTGAGAATATGAAGTTTTCTGAAAAGGAGATGAGGCAACTGAAAACAAACCTTGAGATTAGCGTAACTGAAATTTAAAAATTAAATTACATTTTTTTTATTCATAATAAATACACATTTTAAATAAAGTATAGTTACTGGAAAGAAATTTAGGGATTAGTTCTACGCTGAGAATATATAAAATTTAAAAATTTTAAATTTAAATTATGTTTGTTCTTAATAATAATAAATACACAAGAATTAATAGCAATGGAAATAATAATGAATACACATTAAGAAAATTCTTTTAATAATTTTTCACAATAATTTATGCTTTTATCATTGAGATTCTTTTTGGTCCTGAATATTATTATTATATTATTTGAGGTCATGTTTTTGTTCGTAAATTTTGCTCTTCGCAACACTTCTGAATTTATTGATTTTATTTGTTACATCGATATTTGCAAATCTTTTATCGATACAGCATGCTTAGATCAAAGTTAATTTTACAATTTACAATTAAAATCTCATATATATTTTTCATATAATTACTTATATTAATATTATTAATATTTTATCTGATTTTAACCGATTGTTTGATTTAAGTTAATATTAAAAATGTATTATAAGACTGTAGAAGAACCATAAACTTGACTAGACAATTCTTAGCTTAATTTTACAGCAGCATTTTTTGCCTCCTGACAGGCGGGTTGAGGGACTTCGATTTTAATTTCGCGAATCACAAAGTGTTGTATGATTAATGTAAAATTGTCATAAGAAAAATTAATATATATATCATACAGTATTAAACCATTAGTATACAACTATTATTAATACCTAATTTCCTTTTCGGTTCTGTTCCATCCCTCCTTCGCCTTCTAGAAATCCATTCAAAATCAATACGTAGACAAATACAAGCAATTAGGCGCCGCTGCTGATATTACGATTCGGTGATTTATTACCAACAGCGAGAAAATTACCTGTGGTGGGGGCTGGAAAAGTGAGGAAAAACTAAAGCAAACATTTGTCCAACAATAAATTGAGGCAAATTACGCATACGAATGCGTTGCATGTCAATATTTGCATAGGCCACAGGGCAGGGGCGGTGAGGAAAGGCGAGGCGAGTTGGGGGGGATTGGGTGAAGAATGAGTGAAGAAATACCTGAAAGTGGAACCAGATGCCCGCTGCACCGTGAGCTGTCAAAACACGTGGCTAACCCCCCAACAACCACGCTGTCTCTCTCTCTCTCTCTCTCTCACTGCCTCCCGCTGCCTAGCTGGATAAGAAACCCAATTTGAGAACGTGGCTTATTAAGTCAAACGGATTACGCACGTTTTTGTTGCTCTTGTTCTTTTTGTTATATCTGTCGATTCTCATTTGGAGCAGGTCGCCTCGGATTGTGTTTTCTTATACCCTAAGTCCATTGAAAATGGTTGAAAAAGAGTATAATGGCTTTGTGCAAAAGTATGCAAAGTGTTTACAGTGACACACAAAAGTACACACATGGCATGCATTTTTGAATTTGTTATTTTGATCCGAAACATTTTTCCTATGTACCCTAAATTATTTTATTTAATATTGCTACCAAATACATGGTACACATTTTTAAAATAAACGGATATATTATTTTATTTAAAATTAAAAATCAATAAAAGCCACTTTTTTCAAAGCCGAGTCGCTCGAGCTAGTTGTCCGTTCGTCCATTCGACCATTTGTCCGTCCGTCTGTCTGTTCGTCTGCCTAACTTGATGTTTGGTTTTTCAAGTTTGTCCGTATGAACGCAATTTTTTTGGCGCTATTGAAGCTATAGACATGAACTTTGGAATATGTACACGTGTATACCCACTTCAGATATTGTGCTAACATTTTTAGCTACGCCCACGGAGGGCGTGGCAAATCGATTTAATCTGTATATCTCCCTCAGTTTTAAAGCTAGATAAATCAAATTTCTGCATACAGAATACTGAAGACCTACCCTAAATAATTCACAAAAATTTTTTAAATAAATTGCTCTAAAATTAGTGTTCGTCAATATTAGAATTTGGCTAACGCACAGAGTAGGTTTGCAGTGAGTCCTCGGTAGAATTCACAAGCAGACATCAAGTTATTTTATTATTATTATTTTAAGTGGGTATCTCCTAGTCGGGCACTTCCGACTGGTGCACTCTTCCTAGACTGTCACTGTGACATTCGATTTCCAATAGCAAGAGTCAGCGGGCCATTGCCTGATTTGATGTCTAAATAAACCGGCGGACAATGGCAAACAAATGCAGCGCTTGGGCTAATCATATTTGTTGTTGCTGTTGTTGTTGCCGTTGTTGTTGATGCTCTTGTTGATCCACGGCTATGCGACACCTTTGCCGCGACATGTCGCCATATGGCCAGAGTCTTTGCTTATCTGCGTTACATGTGCTGCATACCTGCAGCGTATATGTGCTTATTTGTATTTGTATCGATATCGCCTGTCGATTGACTTTATTTTGTTGCTGCTCGTTATCAGGCGGCGTTGCTCGGTTTGTGTTGATAAATGCGCAGCGTTTTATCTACCACAGGTAATTGGGCAGTTTTAGTCCACAAAACAAGTGTCGAGTGTGGCCCACAAATGCAGCGTTAACATTTCGTTGTCACGATCGCATTTCAAATTTCGACGAATTTCCCCAATTTGTGTCTGTTTACAGCAACAGCGCACGAACCAATAATAGCAACAACAAAATGTAAACATCTAGGCACGTGCAACAAAATTTGGCTGTTGTACACAACGACATCGAACACGAACACGTTTGACGGAGCTGCAACATGTTTAACTTAACAGAGTGCAGTTATGAAGGTTTATTTAATATTTGATAAATTATTGCACATACTAATATAATATTAGGACACATATTTTCTAAATATAGAGAAATTGTGAATTTTATATTATTGATAATTATTTGTTAAGACAACAAGTTCGCAATTGAAAATTAAATTCGATAAGAACTGAAGGAATGTGAAATGTGTGTATATCTTTTTTTACTTTGTGTATGATATAATTTTATTGAAAAAAATATTTTCTTGGAAGTTGTTACCTTGTAAAGTTTCATAAATAAAAATAAAAGAAAATATTGATATTTAGAAGTTATAGCTGATATAATATTATAAATTTGATTAGTTTTTAAGTAATGAAATAAAAATGAAACTTTCTGTTGTAAACAATATAAATTGATTTCACTTAGATATATTAATAGATTGTGTATATACAAGTCTTATCAGCACTATTTTCATTTGCAGTGATAAGGAAATTTAAATTAAACGGACAGCTGTTAAAACAGCTAGCCGCTGTTGTTGCTCTGCAGTCGTTTCGTTAAGTTTCGTCAGGGGTTGCGGCTGCAAGCAACGTTCAGCCAAATGTTAACTAACAGCAGCGACAGCCATAGCATTCAACAGCAGCCTAGCAGTTCAGTCTTTGACGAAGTTTAACGGTTAGCGGACGTGTGAAGCGGTTGAATAAGCGAGGTGCAAGGAAAAACGTGCAACCAAATGCGAGTTTTGTGAATTTACCGTTACGAATTGTGGGCGAAAATAAAGTTTGAAAAAAGGTGCATAAAAACGTAAATTGTTGAAACAATTGCTAGTGGCAGGCAGCAACAAGAAACAACGAAACGAGTGTCAAGTGATAAGAATAATAACGGTATATTTAGTGTTAAAAAATACAACAACAGCAGCAGCAAAAGTTGATCAAAATGAGTGCTCAACGACCCAATTTATAAACATCAAGAATTTCAACAGCAACTGCATTTACCGTTAGTTTCGGCCAATTCCAATTGGAGCCCACAGAAAGTTAACAAGACAGCAAAGGAAACCGAGCACAGCACCATGGAGGACGAACTGCGCTGTCCCACCTGCAAGCAGCTGTACGCGAATCCCGTGCTGCTGCCCTGCTTCCACGCCCTCTGCCTGGGCTGCGCCCTGGACATACAGACGCCCTACACGCCGGGCGCCGCTCTGGCCGCGGCCGCCACTAACGGAGCCGGCGGCGCCAGCGGAGGCGGTGGCGGTGGCGGGGGCGGGGGCGTGGCTGCCAACGGACACAACGGACTGCATGCGCCGGTGAATGGCCAGGCGGTTGGGCCGGGCGGCAACGGTTCTGGCGGTGGGCCGGCTGCGGGTCCAGGTCCGGGCGCGGGCACGCGGCACAGCTCGCACAGCTCGGCGGCGAGCACGGCCAGCTCGGCGACGGGCAGCGAGAGCGTCACCTCCGACCAGGACCAGTCCGACAAGGTGAGCATCTTCAGCGAGGCCGATTCGGGCGTCGTCTGCTGTTCGAACACGTCGCGTCCGGTGTCCTATGCCGGCACCGGGCAGCTGCCGGGTCTGCTGCAGGGCGGCGTGGTGGCGCCACCGGGCGCCGCCTACTGCCTAACGTGCCCGCTGTGCCGCAAGCTGGTGTTCTTCGACGACGGCGGCGTCCGTAATCTGCCCACGTATCGCGCCATGGAGGCCATTGTCGATCGCTTCTGCGCCCGGGAGGCGCTGCGCTGCCAGATGTGCGAAACTGACCCGAAGGTCGCCTCGCTGATCTGCGAACAGTGCGAGATACGCTATTGCGACCAGTGCCGGGAGCTCTGCCATCCGGCGCGCGGCCCCCTCGCCAAGCACACGCTGGTGAAGCCGCGCGGCGCCGCCCAGCAGCGGGAGTCGGTCTGCGGCGAGCACGAGGAGACCCTCTCCCAGTACTGTCTCCACTGCAAGATGCCCGCCTGCGGCCAGTGCATCGGCGAGCAGCGCCACCAGACGCACGAGGTCCAGTCCATCAACGTCACATGCAAGGCACAAAAGGTGAGTGCAGCCCGAGATCAGCATATATATCGTATATATCCAATCTTATACAGATTCCCCTATCATGCGGCTTCTTTGGCTTAGCTTGAATTGGTGATGTTAATCCGAAATGAACATCGATTTTTTATATCGGATTACAAAATCGTGTTGATAATCATCGATTCGATATATCGAAAAAAAGATTATCGAGCTAAAATTGGAAAAAATCGCTGCTGTTGACAGCGATGCTTAGTTTTTTTTAACATCAATAATGTCAAGTTCGTTTTCTTTTAGTCGGTTTCAGCTTAAGCTTAAAGATTCGAAAAGGGCCAATATATTTATACGAATCGATCGAAGTGCATCGAAATACCGTAAAAAAGATTATCGAGCTAAAATCGATATTTCGATTTATTTTTTAAACATCACTAACTTGAATGATACATCAATTGATAGACCTGGTTTCCTATTCGCACTGTTCACATTTCTGAATCTGAGAAACTCGTTTTGTTTTCCATTGCCGTCATTTGAGCTGCAAATAGTTTTCAAACTCAAGAATCAAAACAAACATTTGTGCAGTTATCTGAACTATGTAAACTTACCTTTTGTTTAAATACAAATTTTCATATTATATTATCATTAGTCTATGGGCAATTTAAAACAAATTTTTTTATTAAAAGTAATTATAGAAACAAATTTATTGTATTTTGAGAAAGCTGTACTTAAAATACAAATATTGGTGTAATAATTGTTTCTGTGGCAAACTTTCTTCAAGATTTTTTAAAGTTTCATATTTTCGGTCCCTGATAAAGACTGAAAGTTAGAACTTCCAGAGAGACAAATTATCAAAAAATAAATCTAATTTACAAAGTATTTTTGGAATTTTTAAAAATTTTTCATTGGATGTGTAAATATATAATTTACAAACATATTAATATTATGATCAATCATAACCGGTTTGAATACATTATTTTTAACGCACAAATTTTTTAAATATGAATAATATAATATTCATGCATATTTGTGCATATATTATATATAAAAAACATTTTTCTTATATGTTTATGGGCAACTTTTTACTTTGAAAAGCCTCAAAAGACGAGTTGGTTGGCAAATAAAACCATATATATATTTATATAAACCGTTAACATTAAATTCAAATAATTTTGAAAGAAAAAAAATATTTGCTATAAATTATTTTTAATTCTGTGCATCAAGTAATATAAAATTAAATGGCTTATCAAATCCTTATTGGATTAAATGTTACGAAATCTTTATCTATGTTAAACCTCTAAGCAGTGACCTTTGTTCATACGGACAGATTGATAGAAAGTCGGACATTGCACAAAACCAATATACCAATTTTCCCTTTGTGAACGAGTATAAAATATCGTATCAAAAAACAGCAACAAACCCAATTTCTATCTAGTTTTTTTAGAAACTCCTCAAACAAGGTTCTTCTCGTGCCCCATTTCGGGTTGTGCAGTGTGAACAGTTGTTTAGTTTTTATAGGCAACTTCTACTGTGGCCAAGAAGCTGTGAATTATTTCACCATTTTTCGCTTTCATTTCTAAAGCAGAATTTTCCTATTCATAGAGCTGAGCTACCTGTTCGGCTCCCCGCTCGCTGCTACCCTCTTGACCTGTCGCAGCGTCAACTGAATGTCTTTCACTCGCGTTTCGTACTCTTTTGTTTTCAGCTGCTGCAATTTGTCACTTTTCGCACTTGGCTTGTCCTTTTACTGTCGTCCTGTTGCCCGTTCGTCTGTCTGTCCGTCCGTCTGCCGCAATAGAACGCGACACTTGAAACTGGCGACATATTAAAATTGTTTGGCGTTGACATTTTAGTGCTACGACTGAGGAATTTCAGTAATTGTGCAGCTACTGCAGGTGAGCAGCGGGGCAAACTCGTGAAATACAATCAAAATTAAATTCCAGAGGCGTGGAGCGTCGCTTTAAAAGGGGAGCTGCAACCCAACTCAAAAAACTTATCGCTAAATTAGCGTGCCAAAGTTCTTAAATTGCGACACTTGGCAAACCCCAAAACAAACAAGCCCAAGAACAGTTCAAAGGGCAGGGAAAGGAGAGCTGGTTATGAGGCGCGGATAGTGGGGTGGTTGGGTGGTTGGGTGCTGTGTGGCATAACATTGAGAAATGCTTTGAGGGAAAAACAATTTTGCATGAAAAATGTGCGAGGCGAACAGACGGACAAACGAAGGGCCATAAATTTTCGGCACTAGACAAGGAAAAAGGACAAGCAAAAAAGTACATTTGGCTACGAAATGCCGACAATCAAATACCCTTGCACAGCAAAAGTAAATTTAAAAATTAAAGAATTTATTTATACCGTTCCGCTCAACTATACTTTTACAAACTAAAATATTAATAACTCTTAAACTGGTATGCCAAATTTAAAGTTTTATTGGATAGAATAATAATGTATAAATAAATCACGAAGGCTTGCGATTTCTAACTCACGTATATATTCATTATTAAACTTAAAAAATTAAAAAAAAAATATGTATCTATACCTAAATAATAATTAACAGCTTTGTTTTAATACGTAAATATAACTATTTATATATAATGTATCTTTTACTCCCTACTTTATTCAATATATTTTCAAAAATACAGTTGGCAAATACTTATATTTTGCAATATAGGCTTTTTATATGCCGTCAATTTGATTAGATTTTGAATATCAAATGCGTTACAAATACCGCAATAAAATTAAGATGTCCTATACAAGAGTACAGCAGGAAGCCGCAAAGGAAGAAGCTCGGTTTTGTTGGCCAGAAGGTGGACGTTTCTTTGTGTTTTACGTTTTTGCTTGGTTTACTGAATTGCTTTTACTTTGAGTAGCACTGGGAGCGATTCGAACTTAGCTTTATGATTTCAATATACAAAAATATCTAAAACAGTACAGTATATTTCTTAAAATTTTTGACGCCTGTCGGGGTTTTTGGTCCATTGGCGTGTGCGCAGCAAACTTTGAATCTTGAACACACTTCTAGGCTTGTGTTTGGGTTTGAGCTTCGACTTGGCCGTGGTCCTGCCCCTGGTCCTGGTCCTGGTCCTGGTTCTGGTATTGGTCCTCGTATTGGTTCTGGTACTGGCCCTGGTCCTGATACTGGTCCTGGGCCTGCCAGCCGTCGTCGGCCTGAAGGTCACTTTGCGTTTCTGCTTTAGGGCCGGCGTCTTTTTAATTTGTCTGGCCCGTATTTGCTTAGGTTTACGTGCCGTGTATTTACGCTTTATGGGACGATTACTGAATTGGAAAGTGGAAACGAAATCCCATAGTGTCTCATAGGAGGCATTACATATTTGCATTTCCGATGGGCTATTTTGCGCCTGCACTCTCTCCGATGACGTGGCCCCAATGAAGTCCAGATTGCGATAGGCCATACTGTTCCAGTTGTACGGCTCCAGCAGGCTGTATTTTTTGGGCAGCGGCAGCACCGTATACCACTCCGGCTTGATCTGCTGCAAATAGCCGAACCGGCTCAGCTCCTGGAAAGTGCGCCTCACGCCGGCCTCCACTTTCATCATGGCTTTAAAGTCCACGTGCGCACGATGCGCTATGGCACAGACCAGCTCCCGCTCGTGCACCGGACGCTCGAACGTCAGCAGCGTATCCAAAATAACATCAACCGACTCCAACTTCATTGTGAAAGCGATTTAAATTATATGTATTTTCTTGTTGTGTATTTAAGGTGGAATATGCGAATGAATATTTAAAGAAAATTTGAATTTGAAAGGCCAACTGCGGGATGAGTGGCGAATCAATGTTAACTTCGTTTTTAATTTATCATTATTATTAACAATTTTAGCTGTATTATTATTGGCATTATGATTATTGTTATTTTTATTATATAGTAACTATCAATATTTTTGCATTTATTCCAAAAGTATTTTTTTGGTAAATTTTATGTGACTCTAATTCCAACCTTATTTATCGGATTTCACATAAATACATATTTTCTATAGAACTTAAAAAAGATTTATTTTCTGCCTAATAATTATTGAAAGTATTTGCTTATTTTTCTTAAAATAAACTAAGAATAATGTAAATTGATTAAAAGTATTTTGCCCAAAATAAAATAATAAGAATTTTTATTAAATTAAAAAAATGCAAATGCGATAAGAGTTAAGGAAAATTATTACCCAATTCAATATTCATAGCCGCATTCCAATAGAATATTTTAAAATTTAACTTTGTAATATTCAAACTTGTTTTAACATTTACTGCTCTTGCTGAACTACTTTTGGTTGTTGTTTGTATATTTTATCTTCCAACTGTTGCCTATGTCAGTGCACAGAGAAAACGTCACAGAGCTCCAGTTAACTGATATGATATCGGGCTGATAGTATAGTAGTATAAAATAGCTGATTGTATTGATTTGAACAGCTATTACATATAGCTTACATAAAACACTCGAAACTATCTTGATGAAAAGATGAATAACGCAGGCATTTCCGGCGGTGTTTCTGCCTGACTCAGCCGCATCCTGAGCAGCTGATGTCCGCAAGAGTTCTTTTCTTTGTCAAGGTGAAGTCAGATTTTTTGCCAAAATCTCATAAAATCTCTGGCAACAGCAGCTGAGTCAAAAAAAAAAGGCAGCTGCACATGGGCCAGGTCGTGATTCCGTCAATGTGTTGTTGCCATTGCCCCAGTACCTACCCCCTATGCCTGGCCCTGCCCTTGCCCCTACCCCTGGTGCATTGATGACACACGGGCAATCGAACAACGCATGCCTCCATCAACTTTTGGCGTAGGTGCTGATAAGATAAGCGGGCGCGGGCACGAGCTGAATCAGAGCCAGGCCAAGACTCATTAGCCTGCTTTCTCCTTCTCTCTATATTCTCTCACTCTGTGCCTCTCATCGCTTGATTTTTGCACAGATTTTTTTTGTCGTTGTTGCCTTGTGCCATTTTTCACACCTTAGCCCCGAGGGGAGGGTTAGACATGTTGTTAGCTACCTGCTGCCTGAGGTAACCTCCAGGTAACAACAACGCTCTCAACGCTCAAAGCTGTATCAACAAATATTTCTTGTTGCCGCTGCACTCTTTGCCCTGTCATCGCGTACTTTCCCACTTGTTTTGCGCCGCTCGCAATTCCCGCGAACAAATCATTAATTTTGAGTATATTATACGCTGTACGTGTACTTGTTCTTGTTATCCTTGCTGCTGCAGCTACCTTCTGTTCCCATTTTTGTGCTGAATTTATGACGCCATCAAAATGCAGTTTTTAGTTCTCGAACATTTCTCAAACATTTCGCAACATGTTCTGTGTTATTAAACACCACCACCAGCCAGGACCATCAGCACCACCGCGCAGCTGTCCCAGCTCAGCCCAACCCCCTGTCCTGCCACAGGATTGCCGTGCATTTGGTTCATTTAACATGGTCGCATTTTTTTCTAACCTCCATCAACCCTAGGTTAGGTTGGCATTTCTAATCATAAATGCTTAGTTGTGATATATATTGTAGATATAACTAGGTTTCTTTTTGATGTATTTTTAAGAAATATTTATTTTTTATTATTTTTTTTTTTTAAATATATGCATATTGTTCTTCCATAAAACAAGTTTTATTTGCTATCAAATGAAGCCAATGGTGTGAAAGTTTTCCATGTTTTATAAATAATTAGTATTCAATATTTATAATAATAATTCGCATTGATTAATTATAAGGTTTCAATTAATTTTCGGCTTGTGAAGCAATATACATTCACGATTTAAATATATATATATATATAGGCTTGAAATGTTAATTGAAAAAAATAAGGTTTTTGAAGTAGTATTTGAAGAATATTGAGAAGACATTTACAAAGTGTTTCTGATATCTTAACTGTTACTGTTACCCTCTGTTACCGTTGCTGTTACTGTTACAGGTATTGGTCATGCTAATGTAAATTGTACTGTTACTACTTCTGTTATTGTAACAGTCATTGCTACTGTTTTTACTTCTAGTTTTTCTGTTCAAGTGACAATTACTCTCAGCTCTAATGTTTTAATTTGTACTATTTTGGAACTGTTATTGCTAGTTTTACTGTTGCTGTTACTATTGCGACTGTAACGACAACTGTTAAAGAGTTATGTTAGGAGTTTTATTACGCTGCGCCTGCTTGGACCTTATGTTTTGACCTAATCAATTACCATTACCTTATCTGGTCACATCTCCAACTATACGACGAATGCGTGCCAATTAAAATGTTTACGAGTATGCATCACTGTCAGGCGAAACTACAATGTGCCGGGCACTAGACAAACATGAGGCCCTTGGGAATGCTGCAGGGAAATGCTCCAAAGGGTCGGCCGACTGGTCAGCTCCTGTTGGGAGTTCTACCATTAGAGACTGTCGCACACACACACACGTGAAGCTAACTAGATAATGCATATGGCTGGATATAATTTGGCAGCATAAACTGCCACTTAGCTGCTTTTGTACAACTTTCCCTTTGCACTTTGAAATAAAATAAAAAAAAAATAATGCGAGGGACAACAGTCCAAGGCCCAGTTGACGCCCATTCAAGGCAAACCAAAGGAAAGTTCTACGCTGGGGAAAAATGCCTGAAAATTATGCACCTGGGAAAAAGCTTTAACCACCAGCAAACAATGAAAGGCAGGTAAATTATAGCGCGAGTTTAGTAAGCACTTTGCCAGGTTGTTTTGGGGCTGGGTTCTTAGTTTATTATTTGTGAACAAGCAAATGCTGAAATTTTTCGTGACACATTCAGAAAAGCAGCACAGAAAACAAACAGCAAAAAGCGAGCAATTTTATTTGAATTAAGCACAGCACCAACACATACACACGCACACCCTCTTTCCTTTTGCATCCCAACCCCAGCCCCTTAGACACACTCAATGAGCATATCCTTTTTTATACTTCAAGGCAGCGAATGTTGTTTTTGCTCTTTGTAGCGCTTTTCAAAACGAATTTTCATTGTGACGCTATTTTTGTTGGCTGCTTTTTGTTAAATTTTCATTTTATTGCTAACACCCTATGGTGACAAAGAGACCGGGTATATTGTGCCAATCCGAATATATAGGAATATACCATTGATTATAAATCCATGTTTTTTGTGTAAAAAATCTAATTATTAAAATATACAAATAATATTTTTAAATTAAATTTTAAATTAGCATTTTATAATACTTAAAACTTTGTACAGGGTATATCGAGCTGTGTACAACCAACTTTTTATACTTAGCCACAATTAGAGGATTATGTTGCCCACAATATTTAAATTAGGTACAGGGTTTCACTTAATAGAGTCTTTTGAGCTTTCAAATTATATACTCGCTTATGTTGTGTTAAGCCTTAAAAAAATATATGATTATATTCATATATATCAAAAAGTTTGATCCTGCATTCGTTTATATTTTGTTCTGATCAGAACAGAATATAATATGTCTGTTTTTATTTAAATTCCTTTATCTTTAGATTTTTTGTTTCTTTATTATTAATATACGGGTTGCTTAACTTATTTGGAACAGGGTATCTTTGTAATGCTTACTTGCAGTTTTATTTATGTTTTGTGTTTAATATTGTTTTATGATTGAATCAAATTCGACAGTTTGCTAAAACGAAGTAGAGGGTATTTCATAGTAGTCTACTTTCACAAAATTGAACATTGCCTATGGAAACAGCAGCAAGCCCAGACCTTAGCCCCCCCACTCCCACACACGCTCTCTATAACTCTAACTCCAATTCTATCTCTTTCTCCATCTCTCTCGTTCTCTCTTTACCCACCCCTTGCTTCCCACTCCCCCTGCAGCCCAGCCTAATGCGCTGCTGTCAGCAATTAAGTCGATATGCTTTTTGCCTTCTTCCATTTGCCATTTGCTTACATGCGTTATCCTCTTCTGCTTTGTGTGTCCGTGTGTGTGTGTGTGTATTTAAGTGGGGGTGTGCGTGTGTTTGTGGGTGTGTTTTGAAGCGGCTTTCATTTTGGGCATTGACTTTGGGCTTTTGGTGCTTTAATTCCCTTTCCGACCAGCTCCCTTCGGCCTGTTTCTAGGCAGTTAATTAGCACTGCGCTGAATTTGTTTATTAATTATGTAATTCATTTTTCTGCGTAATTATATTGGGACCTGCCACCATACATAAAACTGAATACATACTGTAATTGGGCCGTAATTAGCCAAGTGTTGGCCCAAAATACAGGAAGTCTAACTCCAAGGCGGAAGTCCTTTAAGCCAGGTGCCGAGATATAAAGAAATTAATGCGCAAATACATTAGAATTAGACTTGGACGCGGCAAAAAGTTAAATGGAAAATAATGGTTTAATGAAAAAGATACAATGCAGCTAAATGGCCAAATGGCTCACAAATAAGTGAGCTAATTTTAAATGGTTTTAAGTTGATATTGAGTGTAAACAGCTTATAGAAATAATTCGTTAAAGACTGTCCAAGGAGTGGAACCAAAAAAATATTCTTGTTTCGCTGAAGTTAATTTGGTCAAAAAAACTTGATAAACTAGATAAATGTTTGATAAACAAAATCGATAACTTTCTTAAAATTGTTTTTTTTGCATCGGTTAAAATAGTTTCTAAAGAGTTAATATTTCAATTTTTTTTTATAAATATGTATTACTTTGTTACTTCTTTGTTTTTAAAATATGTACCATTATCTTTCTTCTTTAGTTAGTTCATTGCACAACTCTTAACAATCTGAGTTCATTTTACGCTTCGTGTTTCCTATAATTTCAATTTTGTTTTGCCGTTTTTTGGCCGCTCTGTAATTTCCATTATCATTTCCACTTCACTTTCACGCTTGTTGGGAAAGCTTCTAATTATTTCCACCATAAATGTCAAATCAGCTGCGGGTGGGCGCTGTGGGCGTGGCAAATTGTTGTGTTCTTTTTATTTTTGTTTTGTTTTGTTTTTTTTGTTTGTTAACTTTTCGCATGCTTATCTAGAAATTACTTTTTTGTGCGCCTTTTCAGCGTTAAATGCAAAATTATATTTTGTCGGCTTAGAGTTGGAAAATGTTTTTCCCGTTGTTTGCGCTTTTTCTTCGTTCATTTTCTTTACTGCTCAGTTGCTGTAATTTATGCACGTTTTGCATGTTTCAAGGCAATTGTCAAGGTTTTTTGCACCCGAAACTAAGGAAAATTATAAATGTTTTGTACTATAATTACTTTTGTTGGAACCCCTACCGCGGTCAGCACCAGCTTTGCCCCTCCCTTCATAAAAGTAGGCAATGAAAATAGCGCCAAAAATGTTCCATTTACTGTTCATTTAAAAAGTTGGCAAAGTTGCGTTTTTGTTTGTCAACTGTTATTTCGGGTTTTAAATGCGGTGCAAGTTTTAATTGTAGGGGCCGGGCGCTCAGACCCTTACCCTGCAGCCTATCACAGCCCCTATTATTGATTTAATTTAATTAGTTTTCAGTTCCCAGCCCACCAAACCGCTGCCCGCTGCCCGCTGCTGACCATACTTCCATTGATTGCTCATTTTTGTTTGCTGTCTGCGTTTTAGTTTATAATTGTCTGTTTTGTTTTGATTTGTGTTGAAAATTTTACGACACTTTTTCCAGTTCAAGCGATGTGGGCTCTGCGTTTGACCCCGCCCAGTGAACCCACAAAAGTTATTAAAATTTTATTGCTACTTTTAGTTTGCGTGTGTGTAGTGTTTGTGTGAAATGTTTAAAACAGTTTTTATTGTTTTTCTTTCTGGATTGCATTCATTGCCTTTTCGGCTTTTGTGCGTCAGAGTGAGAGAGAATGAGAGTGAGAGTTGGCAGGAGGGTCTGTGTCAAATGGCAAATGCATTTCTTGTGTAATCTATTTACTTGAAATAATATTCGTTTTTTGTTTGTTTATTTAGTTCGTTATTTTATTGACATCAATTGAAATTAACGGGCTTTAAAATTATTTAACTAAGTTTTGCTCTCAATATGGATTTATTTGTTTTTTATTTATTTTTTCTTCTGTATGCTAGTGTATGTTTATTGTTATTTTTGAAGGTCTAAAAAAGTCGATTTAAGCATGCTTTGACATATTTTATTCTATTTAAAAAAATCTAATAGAGCCAATAAATAAAATATTAATAAACTCGTTTAATAAGCTTTTATTTATTTTATTTACAGAAGTCTTTAACTTTTCTGCAATAAAAGCTATTTTCCATATAATTTTGCATATATGGTTGACATACACCTAAAATGTACATTTTATAAATATAACAATTTAACGATTTAAGTTATTTGTTATTTTCGTTTTATGTTCTACCTATAATTAAGTTATTTGCTTAATTAAGTTGTTCATTAATTATATTTAATTAAAAATTTATAATGTTCGCCTAGCTTATATTCACAAATTACAAAATTATGAATTTGCATTAATTTTGAATATTACTAATTTGTGATATAAAAATCTTAAAAAATATGCATACAATTAACATTATTTTTGTCCTTTACTATTATCAAATAGTTGTTTAAAATACATATATATTGTATTGCAACTATCACTTTATTCTCGCTTTTCGCCTGATAAATCACAATATTAAATATTAATTCTAACATTTTATACTAATGCTGTGTGTTTATTTGTTATTCTTCTAATGTACAACCATGAGGGACCTAACAAAATACCGTTAAATAATTTATTTAACGTAGGTATTTTGTATAAAATAAGTTGTCAGATGTCTATATAAAATCCAACTAAATATAATACATAGAAAATACCACTATGCTAACACTTGCGCGAGGCCGTCATTATTTATTTATTTGCTATTTAAATAGGCAATAAATAAATGAAAAAGTAAAATAAAATAAATGCAGGCATGCGAACTAAACGTTTTGCAATTTGCTTGAATTTATTTATTTTTATTTTTTTTTTTATTTTTGCCTATGCATTTGAAAGCATTTAGTGGAGCTCACATGGAATTTGCATAAATTAAATGCAGCTGCATTTGGTTGAAGTATTTATTTTTTTACCGGCTTTATTTATGGAACAGGTCGAGTGGGCAATATGTTGCCACTTTGTTGTTTATTGGCGCGATGTAGAAAATTATTTTCAAAATATTTGCACAATTAATGAGAGTGTCATAAACACATGCAAAATAATATAAATTTAGCTAAGTGGAAACATGTGGTACGGACGAGAGTGTTAGACTATAGAGATATCATATAAAAAGTTGTATTTGGCTCAAAAATATTATTAATAAGTGTAGCTATTTTGTGATTTAAAATTGATTGTATCGAACTCGGAAATTACTAAGGGAAAAATATAAAAAAAATTTGTATAGAATATTAATATGTTAAGTATACAAATATTATATATTTTTTAAAAAAATATTTAACCAAATGTAAATGTGTAAACTAATTGATTTTGGGTCAAGTTAACTATATTTCGTTCAAACCTTGCAATAAAGTAGCTATTTTCTAATTAGGGTTAAAAAGCAATGCTCAAGAAGCCTTATAATTGCATTTTAAGACATTTAAGCCAGAAAATGAGAATTTTCTTCAATGCTCGACAAATCAATCAACAAATGGCAGCCAGCATAGGAAATCACAAAACGAAACATGTTAAGCCTAAAGCAAACACAAGAAGCAAACAGCAACAACTGACAATCAACAGCAGGCAAGGAACAGACACAGCTACATGAATGAACAAGACAAGGCACAAGCAACAGACTTTGAAAAACCTTTGGGCTTATCAGCGAAAGCTTGTCTGATAAGAAAAAGCTTTGTGGGGATGCCTAGTTGCTGCTTGATAAGATTTGAATTGCAAAAACGCGGCGGTAAATATGAAAAGTCGGCGACCTTAGACCTGACTAACATCCATACACTATTCCAATTAAAGTAGTTCGCAAGGGCATACGAAAGTTGCGACTATGAGATTGATTATAAGCCAAGTTTAACATTGGCAAACCTCAACAATCCACACGATTGTCTTAGTAAACTCACGAAATTTTGGTATGTGATGCTCTTGAACCCAAAATAAAGTGAATTATAAGTTTTCGCTACATTAAAATTTTAACAAAAAATTATATTATATGACAGTTATATTCTAATTAAATTATACAAAATTTAGCTTATATTTTAAATATTTATTTCGTAAACAGAGAATGACTATAAATACAAAAAATCCATATATCAAAGAGAGTAGGCAGAATGTCACTGTGATCAAATTATTAAACTCAACAAGTCAAATAAAATAAAATGTATTAAAATAAAACCAAATGTATTCTCGTTGAAAAGTAATTAAAACAAATTGATTTACTTAAAATAATGTAATTTGTTGTAACTTAAATGCAACTTCATAATTAAAAATACGCATTCTAATTATAAATTTTTCTTAAATCCTTAAACTTTTAAAAAACGTTTTTTTTTTTTTTAGCTATATTGTTGCTTTACCAGCGTTTGTATCGTTTTAAGAAGCATATGATTATTCAGAAGCTTATACTAGCCACAGGAAGTTTTTTTTTTCGGATATAATAGAAAGCTTCTAACTTCCGATGCTGACAAGATATATATAAACTGTCATATCTATCATTACTTTCCGCTAGCCGTTTGTTACAGAGCTTGCAGCTAACCTATGCGAAAATCCTGCCCAGCTATTAACCATTGACACTTGAACCTTGCGCTGTTAAGGCCATAATCCAGCGATAGACATCTGTGTCACAGTGCCTCACGTGGCCGGCAAAGAAATTTAAAACGTCAACGAGCCCGTTGACAGTTGGCGCTGTGCAGGACATTAAAAACACCGGCGCTCCCCTGTGATGATATGGGGATGTACGTGCGACATGAATAAAAAAAAAAAAAACTATACGTGTACAAATATGTACTGAAATTGTGTTGTAGTTGAAAGACACCTTAAAACTGCGACAACGATGTGGCAGCTGCAGCGTTGTTGCCTCGTGCCACGTTGTCAACGCTACATGTGACATGCTGGCTTCTGACTGCTAACTGCTGGCTTAACCCTCCGCTCCTCACGCAACCGCAATGTGGGGATGACTTTTTTTGTGGTGGCTAATTAAAAAACGAACGAAAAAGAATAAAAGAACCGAATGGCTTTTATTGTCCGGCACGCACATGAAAGGCACTGGGCGCGCTGAGCGCGTCAAACGTTTAACAGTCATAAAAATCTGCCATCCCGCAACGCAACCCCAACCCTCATTATTAACACGCTCAGGCTTGCCCTCAAATTAAATGCCAAAAGTCATTAAATGCGTTTAAAGAAGGCGCCGAAAAGTGCGCGTAAATTGCATTAAAAAATGTTCACTGCACAATTTTCCATTGAATTATCATTAAAGTTTCACTTGATTATTTACCATGTGCGTGTGCGGGCTTTCCATGTGTTGCGTTCCGTTCCGTTCAGTTCATTTAGTCGAAAAATTTGCATATTCATGTAAATTAAAAACTTCCGATAAATGTTTTTGACGCCCACGAAAAAAAAAATATATATATTATGTATCTGTCTATATATATATATATATATTTATGTGCAACGTTGATTTCCAGCACTTTATTTATACGCATAATTAAAAACAATTTGATTTTGCTCATGTAAATTATTTCGAAAATTATTCCATTAATTTGCAATATGGGATAAAAAAAAAACAAGGCTCGCGCAATTTTATTGTTAAATCAGTTGTAAATTTGTTAATGTTTTTTGATTTTTATGCCTGACAGGCAGACTGCATGTCTGAATGCATTTATAATGCGGGAGTCACGTTTAAGCCACTAATTGAATTCAAGCTACTCGAGTGCACAGTCATATATTTGGGGGTATTGAATTCAGTTATTCACTGAACAACGTGTGTATACATTTTGCATCAATTTTGCTTTATATGTTAAAATCAAAATCTGTTTTAATGTTGCTTAAATTAAAAATATAAATTTGCAATTCTAAATTTTGACCATTTTTTTTTTTTTTCGGAAATGTTTCATGTACACTTTTTTAAATAAAAAAGTTGAAACATTTTTTTTGTCAATAGTGCATACATTTTTAAATCAGATTTAATCTAGAGAACACATCATGTCCAAAATGTCATCAAGCTCGAAATCATTTCAGTTTTGACTAAGCTATGAAAGTTTTAAGTTTCTAGCTGCAAAGCGGCGGACAAATTTGATTCATATGGACTGCCGAACAGACAGCAAGACATACATTGCACAAACCCAATATACTCTTTTCACTTCGTTACAGTGTATACAAATTTTAAGCGTTGATAACATAGCACGTAACATTTAATAATATTTACATTTCATTACATATAAAACATTGCAATTAATGAAGTTAATGAGCTTGTGGAATAATATTTCAAGGATTCAAGCTTTTTACATTTTAATAATTATCGAAATGCAAACCTCAGCTATATATATATTTATTTTTATTTTTATAGTAAATATTTTTTCAGTTAAAATTTTAAATAAATGAGTTTATTGCCAACTAAAAATTTTATAGCGAAAAAAAGCTTTAAAACTGTTTTAAATCAATAGATTAAAAAAATGCAATATGATAGGTTATTTGATGAACAGCATAACATTTTAAACGTTTTTTAAGTTCGGTCTATGATGGTATTGATTAGCTTTAAAGATCTCACAAAAAAGCCATGTAGCTTATTAGTCTGCCGTGTTTTGTTTTTATCTAAGTTTATAAAATGGATATGGCCTATCTTGATTATACGCCCAATTGAAATTATATGTTACAAAATTTCGTATCGCTGGCAATTAGGTATTATAACTGCCCATAAACTGCCGCCTATCCATTGTCTCTCCTAATCAGACCATCAAATTGTTGTTTCAGTTCAAAATTATCTCTAAATAAATCAAATTGTTATTGCATTCTGAATCAGAGCCATTCAATTATTAACGCGTTGCTTTCAACGCAAAGGCAAGCAAACGTAAGCGAACTCGTGTCCAAACCTGAGCCGGAACCGTACACCCAACTCGGCTAGCTCTGGTCAACCCAAAGTCCGGGGACTGTCAACAGAACGCTGACAGCTGACAAGCCGCAAAAGCAACGCCTGAGGTATAACAACAGCGCAGCTAACCAAAGCCAAAGCCAAAGCCGTAGCCAAAGCACTTTAAGCGCTGACCACAGCACATGCCAGGACCATGAATAGAATGTGGAGTTGAGGGCGCAGCAGTGCCAGGACCTGCTCTCCTGCACCTGTGCACCTGTAGGCAGGCAGGGGACAGCAGGCACTTTGAATAGTTCATGAAGTTGTCACTTAGTTGTAGTGCTTGCTCTTGCTGTTGTTGCTGTTGTTGTTGTCGCTGCTGTTGCTGAGCGACAAATAACACTACGAGTCAGCCTTTAGACGGCCAATTGTGTGCTCTGCTGGGCGTGGCACTGCTGTTGGGCGTTGTATCGCATCACCTGCGACACATATCGATTGACACTTTGATAGACAGCCCGGCGAGTTGCTTGCGTTCTCAGGCCTTGAAAAAACGAAAAACCCTTTGGCTGTGACGTGTTTTGAATTAAATATTGGAATAATTTTGAAATTATCACGTTGTCAGTTCGGAAAATATTCCAATTTGATAGAAGTTAATTTGAGATTGCGAATCATTAAACGTTGCCCAAGAACATAAGATCGTTAACATTTTAATAGTTTTCTACGTGACTCTTATCGAACTCAACCCGTTTGTTATAGTTTCCTACGGTCTGTCCGCATGTCACATCGCATGATTTCATATATTGACTGACAGGGTCGATCTCCGAACTCACCCAACCAAACCAAACTGAACTGAACTGAACTGTGGCATGTTCATCGACGCTTTATCAATTTTATAGTGTGATTTCTGTTGAAATGCAATAAAATGCTTGTTGCTGATAAACATCTGTCAGTCAGTCAGTCACCCAGTTCGTCAATCGGTGCAAAGCAGCGTATAGATTGAAAGACAACAACAAATCGTCGAGCTGCAGTTTTATTTTTTATGTTCTACGTGCTGGATGTAATTGCGCTTTGATATGGTTGTGCATTTCGAAGTAGCTAAGAAGGGTATTGGGACTGTGCGCGATACGATAATAGCTACTGGGTGACATCTATGGAAGGGGGCACGGGATTAGGTGCTATTGGTTGCAGTGCATGTCTTTAAGAACAGAAGCATAAATCTTTAAAATGAGATAATATGCTCAAGTACCCAAAGGTATTTGTTGTGCAGGAGCTTAAGTTGATATACTATCTGGAATATTAGTTACTGTTTAAAATTTTGAGGGGGTCTGGAGTCACATTGGTTGCACTGATTAAAATGTACTAATATCAGGAAATAGAGCAAATTCACAAATACTATTTGTAGATACTTTCGTAAAAAACGTGTTAAAACACCAAAAGTTCATTAGAAAAATTTATTTTTTTGCTGCAAAGGTGGTTATTAAAAATATACATTCATTTTACACTATATTATTTTCTAATTATACATTAAGATATTTAAGAAAAAACATTATACACCTTTACAATTAATTGTTATACATTTTTTATATGCACATTGAAGCGCTTGTAAATAATACATTCTTTCCTTCTCTTCTCATTTTAGGTATGTACGCAATGTCCTTAACTTCCTTTACTTTGATTTGGCACGCAATGTAAGTCCTTGTTGCCAGTGGCATTTTTTTTTGTTTGTTTACGAAAAAGCGAATCAAGGCGCGGAAAATGTATTTAAATCAGATTTTCAGCACGAAAATGAAAAAAAAACCAGAAAATGCATAAGCCGCCAACAAAATTCAAAAAATAAAAATTAATTTTTATTAATTAAATTCTGTTCGCAACAAAAGCAGCTTAAAATCACATTCCCACAAAAAGTTTTTCGGCCACAAAATGGCGACCTTTTAACTGAAATTGTCGCCCCCGGTCATGAGGCTGTCAACAAGTGTATATGCGCAGTTTTCAACACCCCCCCTCTCGTTCCGGCACTCTCTCCCGCTCTCCTGGAACTTCCCCAGACGGCGACTTGTGAAATTTTTAATCAATAAACGCCCGCAGGGCATTGTTGATAAATATTGTGACGTGCCCTTCGCTCTGGAGATATGAATTTGTATCATTTCATCTGTGCGGCATCTCTTTTAATGTGCGCTTGGGGCGGGTAGTGGGAGTGCGAGCAGTGCGGCCAAAATCCATTTTTGGCCATGTCAGGGTCTGAACTTAATGAAGCCATTGATTCGGGTTGACTTCTGTCATGCACTGTGTAGCCTTTTGCGACACCTGTCGAACGCTCGACCTTTCAAAGTCCAACCATTTTTTAATTTGTTGACTTTTTAGCTGGTTTCGGGTCAACATTTATTTTAATTTGTTTGCTTGGCTAACGAAATAATTTAGATTAATAGGCCACCCTTTGTGAGTTATGCCCCGTACATGGCATCTAATTAAGCTACTGCAGAGTTCCAGCCAGTTTTTGACTTGAAAAATGTTGGACCATTAACGTTTTCAGCTAGAATTGATTACCAGTGGCCGTTTTGTATGTACGACATTTTCCCACCCTCTCTGTGCCTTGAAAATTGCCCAAACATTTTGACAGTTTTTCACAGTTTTATCAGAGCCTGGCCAGGCGCTTAGGACTAGTCCAAGGTCCTGCTCTCGCCTATCAACAGCCAGTCAACTCCCTTACATAGTTGTTGACTTTTCTTTCTTGTTTTTCTTTTTGTTCGTTTTCGTTTTCCTCGTTTATTTTGTGTAATGTGCTAAAATGTAGTAACATTTTTTATTTATGCTGCCCATTTTCAAACAGCTATACAAAAAGGTCACTGGGTCGCTGACTCTTGGGGACATTTGCTTTATTAAATTATTTTTTCTCTATCGTCTGGCTACTTATTGCTTATCTTTGGGATATAAACTGACCAACGAATTGAGCGAGCTTCACATCCAAGCTAAAGAAGAACTAAAATATATCATATCTATAAAAACTCCGGATGAAAATTTTGTGCAGCCGGCTGACAGAGATTTGTTTAGTGTGAAACATTTTTCTATAAAGTTAAGAAAATGTTTATTACATATTTAGTTTTACACTTAAAAAACATTGGAAATCTTCTAAAAATGTTTAGTGAAAGAGTTAGATTAATTATATAATTCTTTTGAATTTTGGACAACTATAAAACATTAGTAAAATATTGGTTAGTAAGATGTATTAAATTCATGTCGAATATTTAACTTTCATATTAGTTACATTTATTTCTAATATTTTAGTTGAATATTCTTTAATTGTTAGGAGATCAAACTTTTAATCAAACAAATTGCTTTTTATAAAATGTTGTATTGTTAAATGATTTGTAAGTTAGATGCCTTTTGTAAGTTATATATATGTGTATATATATATTTTTTGTTTGTTTCATTATTGTGTGTTTTTATATGATTTCTTATGGTTTTCAAACTCTAAAAATTTCTGTGGTAAATTTTTAATCTAGTACCCAGTATCTAACTGTGTACTCAATCACATTTCTCTGCCACAAATTTTAATTTTATTTTAATGCATGTGAGTCATAAATTTCAACTGACTGTTGGCAGTGCCTGAAAATTAGTATTCAAATAGTTTCGCATAGGCAAGTCGAAGAATCTTTTGTCCTGTGCTGTCATTTACCTGCATTAGTTTTCTGGTATTCTCATAGTTTAGGCTATTTTTCATATAAATGTTGATTGCTGGCTATTACGAAGAAAAAGACCACAAAGCATGCCAAAAGTGCTTGGCCAACTTATGAGAACACTTTTGTGTGTGCCAAGAGGAAAGAGAGAGACGAGACAAGTCGAATGCTCGCTAGGGGTAGAACATTAGGGGTGCATGCGAAATAGGCAGGCTAAGATGAAATTAGGTCAAGTAAACAATAAAAATCATCAAGACAGTGCCGAGAGTTGATGAGCAGGCGACGAGGCTGCGAACAAGACAGTGCGGCTAGCAATAAATAGATAGGCAGAGAGAGCGGGAAAGAGAGGGAAAGAGGTAGGGATAGCATCCCCTAATGGCATAATCTTCACTAATTTAGCGCTCATTAATTTCTAGCGCCGTCCTTTTTGCCGGCCATATCTCGCAGCTAGCCTGATAACACAAGACGTAATTGAATTAAAAGTGGCCACGACCACAAAGGACGAAACAAAAACCAAAAAAAAAAAGAAAAATCATAAACATCAACATTGATGCCCAGCGTGTGTTGACAATTCTTTTTTGTGGTTCTCTGTCTGAGGAATGCCTTTGTGTCTTTAATTAAAATTGCATAATTAAGGCAACGACTCCGACAGTAACAGAATATTTGCTCGTCTTAATCAGCATGTCGTTTGTGTAATTTGTTGTTATGGCTTAAACCGTAGTCAGAGAGGGTCCTCTCTGTGTCTCTTTCTTCTCTCTCTCTTTCCGGGTCTCTCGTAGCTCTAGTCTAGTTTTATTGTAATTAGATAGAGGCCGCAGGTCCTTCAGACCAAGTTTCACTTCTGTTTCTAATGGCTGGCACATCAGCAAAACTCCTCTTCACACCCAACACCCCACACCCCATCAGGACTTTGGACGACTTTATCTTTTGTTTTGCGCATCCTGTCGAACGCTGAGTCAGCGGTTTTTAATTGAATTGAATGCCAAACGGCTGCTGTTAGTTAAACCCCTCTCGCATCTCAAGTTAAGAGGTACTTATATCATGATCATGTTAGTTATTCGCATTCATTAGCATTTCCTCTCGAAAGTTTTAGCCACAATTGTTCAACTGCAATTTGCTTGGCTAAGCAAAAGTTGCGCGAACTGCGAGTCAGCAAAATGCCCAAAAAATAGTCCGGGAAGTTTCATGGTGAGAGCTTCAAATAGACCACAACGGATGTTGGACAAGTTTTTAGCAGTTGCTTTGGATATAATGCAAGCTATCTTAAGCACGAAAAAATATTTTTAGTTTGTTAAAAAGAACTACAAGTATTTTAACACAACTATTTCATAATGAAAATCAATAATTAGTCGAGAAACCTTTTGAGACTTCCTCAAGGAAGTTTGAAATATAATTTAGTTATTTATTATTTTCATAAAAATTCCTTTACTCTCAAGAATGGATAAGACAGATATCAAACTTCAAAAAATAAAAATATCAAATTATGGAATGTTTTGTTAATAATATTTATAAATATAATATATATTTTGTTTTTTGACAATAATTAAATTATAGGTCACAGTTCTGTCCCTGCATTTATATATTTGTAAAAGACATTGTTTAAATAATGTAACTCAAATATTTCATAATAAATGAAGACAATTAAATGTGAATATATTGCCAGTAAAATTATATTAAATATTTAACTAACTATTTTTTTTGCTTGAGTTTAATCAAATATGCTAAATATTATGTAATAAAAAAAATTTTTTGTAAACATTTTTTTTAAAGCTCAAGTGCCAATGTAAAAGTTTTATTTATTTTTTAGAAATTAAATTGGGCAATATATCTAATATTATATCCCTTAAGATTTAGTTCACGAATGTACTATCACATTTTTTACTTATATTTCTATTTGTTTTTCTTTATTATTCATCTTGCTTATCTAATACCACTTATATTATATAACTGGTAGCTTCAACTTTATCTTTAGCACTCCATTTCTGGTCTCATTTAGTCTACGTTGCTTGCCAATCTCTCTCAATTTCTAGTTGTTGCCCAAATTTATTGTTTGTCATCTATTCCCACAACTCTTTTGCAACTTACACACGCACACACACACGCACACACACAGACCGTTCATTGACAATGTTTCCAATGGCTTGCTTGATCTCTCCAAGGGCCAGGTCCAGGCGCACAATGACAACATTTCCTGGTTGTTGATACAAGCGACAACCCCTTTAAACCCTAAAAAAGGAAGAGAGATACAGAGAGGGGGCGCACTGTCATTGTTTTCAAAGTCACATTTAACATTTAACCTTTCATTTTCGAAACAATTGCGTCTGCTTATAAAAAATAGATGTGCGCCACATGAAAACAAACGTCAGGCAGGCAGTCAGCCCATCAAGCTCAGTCAGTCAAGTTGCGGTTGGGCTCGGAGGCTGTTGAGCAACCCCTAGTCGAGGAGCAGTCGCTCTTTCAAATTAAAATGTATAAAACAGAGAGTGCAGAGTTTGAGGCATGCAAATGGAAGGCGCATGCCGTTCATATTCCCAAAAGCAATAACGATGACAGGACAACGCCAGGACTCCTTGCATTCGTTAAGGGTTGCTTGTGGCCTCCTCCAGTGCGCTGTGCTGTATTCTGTTGTGCATGCCATAGCACTTGGCTCTAACATTTCAATGCATGTGGAAATTTGATTTGAGCTGAAGGCAGGTCACACACATATATTACGCATACGCCATGTGAGCCGCATCTGACATATTTTCTCACATAGTCAGAGTAAGCATGAGAGAGAGAGAGAGCATTACGTAGAGTTGAGCTGCATTGGCATGCCTTTGTAGGCACCTGCATTTGCACATACCTTTAGCTATCCTACCTGTCAACCCCTTTACAAATACCCCCTGCAACTCTGGTGTCTGTGCTGTGCTGTTTGCTGTTTTCATTTGCGTTGCCATAAAACTTTGCATACTTTATGGCACGTCCCCTTGTGCTCTCTGTCTCTGCGTGTGTGACAAGTGCATAAGCTCAACAACAACACGTACGTTATTTTGTTGTTTGTTTTTTTTTTGTTTTTTTGATGCCTTTGGGGCTACACAGGAGCAGTGGCAGCCGCCGCATATCCTTTTGCCTGTTTTGTCTCACTTGAGCGTCTGGGTTATGTGATTAAGGTTTTAATTTTTGCGGCACAAGTAAAACCAGTTCACAGCCGCCTTCTCGTTTTGTGTGCGTGTGTGTGTGTGTGTGTGAGTGTGTGTGGCTCCACAGTCATTAGGCTGCATGCTGCACTTAAGTGCCAACGGCTGCAAGTGCCTGGGCGACCAAATTGATTTAAGCTCCAAGCTCAAAATTGTAGGCCAAAAAGTAATGTGGTTACGCATACGCCTAGTGGGCAAGGCGGGCTGGCGTATATGTGTGTCTGTGTGCCTGTGTGTGTGGCGCTGTGTTTCAAGCAGTGCACAGCATTTTAATTGAATTTACTAGTGTCACAGTAAATTTGAATGTCATCATCAACGAGAACAACGCATGCAAAATGTTGCCCAGTCACCTCGACACGGCAAATTGCTTGAGGCAGCCAGGCAGGCAGGCAGTAAGCCACGCCCCGTCGCCTTCATTTGAAGCGCTTTTAAATTTATTTACTACGCTGCTGCAAGTTGTCGGCGTCGTCGTCGTCGTCGTCGTTCTCGTCGTGCGGCACAAAAAATCAGCCGAGACGCAGACGACAACATAAATTGCCGGCATACGTGTGTGATGACAAGGCGGCGGACATGGGACTAGACTCTCAGACAGAGGCAGAGACAGGCGGTACTAACGGTTGTAACAACAACATCCAACAACAACCACAACAAGCATATGTGAGCCAGTCGAGTGTGTCCGACTAGCTAATACCATGTTTTTCTTCAGTTGCACTCTTAGAAAGTTTCTTAACTAATTTCAGAGTTTATTTTGATAATATTTATAAAGATAATAGTTTTTAAATAATCGTATATCAAAAGGACTTTACTCAAAATAAGAATCCAAGTCTAATAATAAATTTTCAATGTTTTAAAAAAACTTAAGAAAAAAATGATTTGTTAATCGAAAGGATTCTTTTTTAAATTTTGTAAACTTGTCGAGAGCCTTCATATAAAAGCTAAAACATATAATCTTCATGATCATATTATTTTTCAGCTGTTGCTGTTACCTCCAAACACATAGTGCTAAAACGATTAAGGTCTCCCAATTTTTGTTTGTAATTTGTTACCTAGCCTGATATATACAAATCCAATCCTTTTTACTCAGTATGAGTATGAGTATGAAGTACAGGGTATAACGATAGCAACATTAACAACAACAACAACGTGCACAGCGTCAGTCAAAGAGACGTTGACAAATTGATTGCATTCTTTATTTTAACGTGGCCGCTGCAGCACATGGCGTATGCGTATTATTTTTGTCATGCCTCTTTCACTGTCTCTTTCTATCTTTCAGTGCCTATCTTTTTCTCTTTTAATATTGTTAGACGTAGTTGATTGAGTTTTAAGTGTACTTTTATGCCAATATTGCTGCTTTCTTGTTGTTTTAATGTTCTTCTTTTACTTGCTTTTTTTGCATTGCCATTTTCCCAATTAAAATTTAAAATTAAAGTGTAACGTTCTATTAGAGTTCGGGCTGGGTATACCGAAGGTAATTGTTAGATGCATATGCATAATTGCCAACAGGGAAAATTCAATTAGTGTGCTCAAATAGAGCAGACGATACGCAAAAATAATTGAATTAAAATTGTGATCAAAAAAAAATTAAAAAATAAAATAGATAGCTAAATACCTTTAAGATTTTCTTTTAGAACTTCATTTCATATTGTTATTAATATATATTGCAAAATAAATAATTAACTATATTGTTTCAAATGAAGAAATAATGCCCTGATAATGAGAAGAAAAGATTAAACCGAAAAAATGCGCTCTGAAATAATTTATTGATATTATATATTAAATAATACTGAGGATTAACTTTTAGATGGCTTCCTCTTACTATATATACGAGTGGGAACCAAACGAATTACAAATATAAATGTATTCCATCATTTCATGATGTGCCCTAATTTAAACGAATTTCAAATGTTTTTGCAATATACTTTTTTTTTCTTTTTAATTTAAAATGATTTTTCTACCTTTACCTTTACATCAAATATACTTTAGCTCAACAGATGTTAAGTGCACTTGGTTTCTAGATTTGTCCCTATGCCTTGTGCACCCCTTAAAAACCACCTCCTAATTGATTTGGCGTCAACTGTCAATACTTATTGATTACAGCTTCAACTGTTTTTGACAGCCCCCAATGTATGCAATGGAAATTTATTCGAAAAAAGCGACCTTTTAATATATCATTAATAATTTATAAGTGAATGAATTTGTATTATATAAAAGAAACTGCTGAGCATTTTTCAGTTCAATGCACAATTGAAAATCTCTTGTGAAAATCAATGGGGAAAACTCTTCACAAGAAATGCGTAGCTTATGATTAATTCATATTTTATTTATGACAAAGGCAGATGGCAAACAAAAATGAGTTTTAAATAGGCAGCAAATACGTTTGTTGAAGATGTGCGAAAATGCCACGCCCATAAACAGCATAACGCGCAACAACTTCGTTAAAAAATTTCGATAAAAATATGTACGTCCGCGGCCTTGTGCGCATCATCTGTTGCGAGTGCGATCACGTTGCAGCACAGCTCCATGCGACCTAGCTCACCCACCCCACCCCTATTTTCTATAAATGTTAATATTATGCAAGCAACAAACGCCAAACGGCGCCCGCCTCACCGCTAGCAACGTTTCCCCTATAAATATGCATAGGAAATGCCTAAAAGTTAATTACCGTCAACATTCTGAGTGGCAGGCGGCCTAAAGCGAGGGCAGAGAGTGAGGTTTGGAGGCGAGTGGTGTGTGGCTTGGTTTGTGGGCGTGTTGGATTTTAATTTATGGCAGACAAACTTTTGCCTCGAGTAGAGCAAATAATACAGAGAGCGAAAAAGACGCCACACTCTGTTTCTATCTCTTCTGCATTGTTGGTGTGTGTATTTGTGCCTTTGTATGTGTATGGTGGTAACGGTAATTTAATATTCATGACCGTGTTAAAATCAATGCGATAGAGTCGGCAGGCGGCAGTTAACGCTACTGTTCCTCTCGTCTAGCAATCTAATTAGCAATATTTTATATTAACGACCAAGTGCTAATTTTTAATTGAAATTCTATGCTATGTAGCTTGAGAGCTGGTTTGCTTTCCCTCTATGGTACAACAACCCATATCGTGCTCAAATCTCTGGCAACCCTTTTGCAGAGGAGTCTTGCCAATAATTACCCACATCAAATTTATGAGCTTCTACTTTAAACATGTACAATTTTCATTAGCCAACTTTCGCTTCCCATGTGCGGGCCTTTTGGGTTGCTTTAAGAATGAATGAAAAATAAGCGAGGGCCAGATATTTGTTATATACAATGGGATAAAGAAATAAAATAAAATACAACATTAAAATTCATTACAAGTTAAAAAATACAGTTTTTTTTTTTAAGTTTTTACATTTACATTACATTTTTTATTGTTTCAGTGTTAAATGACTAATCGCCTAATCACTTTCATCCAAAGAAATCTAGTTGTCGATTAAATACCAAAAAATGTGTAGATTTGACATATTTTTCAAAATATTCACACAAACCATCAAGTTTGCATTTTGTTAAAAAAGTCAAATAAATGGTTTTTTTTTTACTTTTTTGTGAAATATTTTATAGAATAATTTAAAACATTTATTTAAATTTTCTTTTGTATCCTTGTTCCTCCCTGCAACTTTAAGTTAACCCTTTTAAACAAACACACATACACCATACCCATACCCATACACACCCCTTCCCCATAAACCCTTTCACCGAATGCATAATTATGATGCCATTTGCCATTTACATTTCAAATGATTTTCTTGTTGACTTTAATTAGCTGAGATTTATGCTCATTTTTTTTTTGCCGAGGTCGCTAATAGAACCGGCCTCAAAGGTAGGTACAACTACCTATTCCTGAACTTTGTCCCTACTCACTCCCTCGCCGCTCCTGTCTCCTCTGGTAATTTGCCAATGACTAAGCCTTGGTATTTACTTTGTATTTGCATAGTTACCGGCAAAGAGCTTTCTGTGACTTTTGGCGCAGCTACAACAAAAAAGTCGAAAATAAAATGGAAAATGGAAATTTTTCGCTGTCCGTTCTGTCAGTACACCGAGCGACAACCACAACGAATCGATTTCCTGCACTGTTGCAGTAGGATAGGGCTGAAGGCAGTGTGGGCATTGGGGAAGGGGAGCAGCTCATACAGGTGGAAAATGCGCAAAAATTCATTGTGCAGAAAAAGTTGCTAAAGGCGGGTGGGGCAAAACGAGCGAAGAAAAAGAAAAACGAAAACTTCACCTGCCGGCGGCTGTTGCTTTTTGCTCTTGGTCACAACTGGACGGAGAACGCAGGGGTGGGCGTGGCGGGTGAAAAGTGTATTAAAATGTAAGGAAATGTTTGCGCTCCACAGCTGTGTTCAGCTGCTTGGAAACGGCAGCGAATAAGAACAAGAAGAACAGCAACCGCAACATAAAGAGACGAGACATTTTATTAGGGGCAGGGGTAGGCCAAACGCCCGACGCCTGCAACTCCAACCGCCCCCTACCTACTTGTCAAAATAAATAGCCAGCCTGTGGCGTGCGCCCCCTTTTCATACACTTACAAGGGTTTTATAATTTTTAAAGAAAATGGATTAAGCATAAAGTGTATATATAAAATACATTTTTACCAAATTCGGCGAATACGAGCTTCTTCATGCTGTTAAAAAAAACTAAACGAATTAATCATATATACATAATTGCTTCTTAGATCGTTTAAAAAATGTAGTTCTTCTATTAAAAACATATTTGTTATTGAAAACATATTAACTGAAGTTTGCATTTTATTTTCCTTTTTTTTTCAATAAAATTATATTTAATTCGTTTTCGAAATGTCTCCAAGGGTATTTAATCGTCGGTAATCCAAAGATAACACTTCTTGCGGTTGCCTTCGCTTCATGTGGTTCCTGTTGTTGTTTTATTTGATGGTAAATTTCAACAAAATTAAGCATAAAATATTAAAACTTCAACGAAAATGTTGGTTATAGTCGACTTTAAGGCGCATTTCAATTCGTTTTTGGCATTTAAATTTGCATTTTATTGCAATTTGCCTGATATTTGTTGGCAGCCCTTGTGGTTGTTGCTGTTGTTGTCTTCTGTTGTACTGCGCACACATAAATTCTTGTTTTATGTTATTTTATGCATTTGGCTTTTATTACCAATTTGCCTTTAGACAGAGTCTCAGCCAGCAGCCAGCAGCCAGAAGCAGGCAGCTAGCTGCCCGCGTTGATTCCATTACCATTTCAAGGTATCTCCAATGCGACTCCTTACACTTTTTATTCGGGGGATGCTGGCCTTGTTAAACAAATGATAATTTATGCAAATGTCTCTAGTAGGAGCTGCGTAAAAAAAACCGAGACAAAAAAAAAATATATCTGCTGAGGGTTGCACAAGTCGTGGGGCATTCGGAGGGTAACCCAAAAATTGTCTTTTAGTTTGTTGTTTTTGCAGCGAATTCAAGTTTTCTTTCTCTTGTCTATGCTCTTTGTTGTAAGGATATTTTTTTTTGTGCTGACATGCCTTTGTCATTTATTTTGTTTATCTTTGTGCGCTTTGCTTTTTATAACAAATTATTATTATGTTTTATTGTAAGGCTGCCATTTGCTGAGCCCAGCAATTTCTTTTACGCAGTTACTCACTCGCCTCGGGCGCTGTAAATCACAACCAAATCACACACGCACGCACACACACACACACATTTTTGACCTGACAATTTCCCTTTTTTTTTGTTGGTAGCGTCTTGGTGGCCTTTATTTTCTTAGGCCTGCATTTGAGTAATGAGCTGCTTATCCGGCAAAAGGTATTCTTTACTCGCCCTTTTTCGACAGTTAATGATACGATTTGGCTTTATTCTTCGCACTGTTATCGCTAATGAACAGCATGTGCCGACGTCCGTTAGGTTCCTCAAATAGTGTTGCAAGGTGTTGAAAGTGGAGATAAGCTGAGATAGGCTATAGAAAAAGTGGATACATTAAAAATAATGAAGTATGTATGCAGCTTCTGTTCGAAAAATGTGAGGTTTAATGCTAAGTGAAATAAACGGAATTACTGAGTATCTTGAAAGATTTAAAATTGTTCGTGATAATAGTATGAATTTTATCAATTAAAAAAATTTTAAAAAAAGAAAGAAGCTTTATACCCAATATTTATTAACATTTATTGTTGAAAAATCAATCTTTGTTTGTTTTTTGGTTGTGATAAAGTCTATTTTATATAAAACCATTTAATATGGAATATTCAATCAGCCATCAGCACTTGCTAAGTTAAAATTGCATTCTTCGCATATTTTCTTGGTTGCTCTTTTAAATATTCAGCCCTGAGCTAAAGTTCAATTTATTCACGTAGAATATTCAAGAACTTTTTAAGAAATTTTTAAAAGTTAATAAAATAAAACAATGTTTCCCCTTTCATCTCACTTTCCCAGCGCGCATTATCTTTCCACTTTCTTTATTTAACACTTTTGCTCGTTATTACAAACATTTGCCAAACTCTTTGGCTTGACCAGCATTAAATTGTAATCCCATGCAATCTCTGAGTCATAAAGTTTTTTCATTAAATTTGCTTTTTACCGCATTTGCTTAAAGGACACGCCGGATGCGGCCAAGGCAACTGGAGTTACCCGAAAAGCGCTACAAAGTCATTACAAACAGCTTAAGTTTATGTTAAACACGCCTACATTACCAGATTTTGCATTTCTAGAATCAAAAAGCAAAACTCATTCCCGCTCCACAAACTTCAAGTCGAAAGTTTTCGGCAGAAAGCAGCTGAAACAGAAGTAAACTGCAAAAGTAGCTGAGGGCGGGAGCGGCAGTGGCATGTAATAATTGTAATTTGGATGTGGCAACACTGGAGCTCAACGAAAACACGAGAAATAACAATCAGAAAGCATTTAGCAGGCAACTTTTGCGTTGTTCGAGCTGCGGGTGGGATAAAGTCGAACTAAAGCAACTGCCAAGTAGCAGGTGGCGCCCTCTGTTGTTATGGCTTCATATGTGAGTGAGTGTGTGGGGGTGTGTGGGGTGTGTGTGGGGTGTGTGTGTGTGCAAGTAATGTCAACGCATTGGCCGGAACTTTAACTAAAAGCAAAGGCAACCAAACAAGTCCTTTAACGATTAAACAACGACAGGAAAAACCATATAAGAGCGAAGACTCCCACCACAATACATAAATCTGCACTCAAGGGGGCGTATGTGTGTGTGGGTGTGTATATGTGTGTGCTTAGTGGCAGTTTTAATGGCCTGACCTACTTACAAGCAATGCCTGTGCGTTTTTATTAAACGCTTAAAGAGCAGGAGTAACTTGTATAAGATCTTCGAATAGCGTTTAAGAACGCAGTTCAAAATAGATTTAAAATACAATGAGTGCTTGAGGTTAGCGATTGACATCAAATTTCTGTTTTAGAAAATAATACTTCACTGTACAAAGATTGCACTGTAATTATTTTTATTTTTGTTATAATATTTTTAACCAAAAGAAACAAAAATTCTGCGTTATAAATGTGGATATATTTTAAATTTATAAAAAAGCCCTTTCTTTAAACAGTTGTATGGAAAAACCGAGTATAAATCGCACAAAAGGAGCGATTTTTATTTGACTTGTAATTCCAAACAAGTTCAAGCTCCGAAAGAGAGAGAACCAGAGGTCGATAGCAAAGACTGCCGATAGAACCGGAGGTTCTTGGAGTAGTTATACAGACAATCTGCTCTCATTTTGCTGCTTTATACATTGTTGTTATTATTGGTTCAATAAACCGAAACCAGTTCAGTTCAGTTCAGTTGTCTGAATTTAACTGCAATGAAAATCTAATGACAGCAATATGTTAAACATACTTAAAAATTCCTCATTTATAAAATTTTGTATGTTTAAAAGTGTTAATATGAAAAAGCTAAAATCACATATCAAAAAGTTGTAGACAGGCATTGCCAATTAAAACGCTAGTGTTTAGCAATTTCTAAAAGCTCTTGTATTCAAGCGACTACTGTAAAGTCCTCCATCAAGTTAGTAGTACAAATATGTTTAATAATCTAAACGCATTACCAAAAACAGCAATGGCAACAGCGGCGGCTGCCACTGTGCACACAAGGAGCAAGGACAACGAGAGTAGACAAATGAGACTCAAAGGCAGCTTTCCAGGCAGACAAGGCAAACATTCGGCAAACTAGGTGTGTGGTGGTGAAGGCGTGGCAGCCACTTGAAGACGAACGTTGGCAGTCACAAAAGCCTATTAAATAACATGGGTCTTACATATGCGTCCTTAACAGCAGCGGCAAACGGCAGGCAAAAGTTTTGCGCACAATTGCCAGGATAAAGCAGAAAATTCGTACGAGCAGCAGTCACATGCAGCCAGATGAAAATATGAAAATATTCATGGCAGTGTGAGAAAAAAAGAACGCTTTGGCATAAAAAAAAAACATAGACTGACATAAAAGAAACCTAGAAGAAAACTTGCTCCCAACCAAATGGCAAAAAGTAAACAAATAAACAGACACACAACTCAGAAGTATGAAAGATCTGGCAAGATATACTCGAATATGAGCTGGCGCTGCCTTAGAGATGGACACGTTATGTAATAAAGCAGGCAAATGACACGAACTCCAATCAGAGAGCTTATATTACAGATAGTTGCAAGTCGGTTATTTTAATATTTTGCTTCAGTTCAAATGAGTTTTACAAATGCATAAGCCTCTTCTGCAAATACGTGTGACCAAAAAATTAATCGTAAAAAATTGATTTTTGTAGTCACAAAATATTTAAAAAAAATATATATAATATATATTTTAAATATATCAAAATATATGACGCTGTAGGTATACAAGTTTTATAATTTTTATATATTTTAATAGTGGGACCAAAAGTCAATTAAAAATGGAATTCTTATATATTCTCATATATTGTATATAAACTTATTGATAAAAAAATATATATTATATTGTATTAGTATTTATTATATTATATATTATTTTTATTATTATATTATTTTATATTATATATATTTATTTATACTATATTATATTATATTATATTATATTATATAATATATTAAATCTAAATATCAACTATCATATTACGCAGAAATTAAATTTTTTGCTCGTGTCACGAAGGCACGACTTCGGGCCAACTCTAGCTCGTTTGGCTTGGTTTGGTGCTTGTTAACTGAGCACAAGAGTTCACCATTGAGGCAACTAAGGCTACACACACACACACACACACACACACTCACACACAGACGCCCATTCAGACACACTTGAAGCGTAGCTTGGGTTGGCTTTAAGTAGGAAACGACACTCAGTTGGGGTCTAAGGACAATGTTCGTCATGTGTCCATGTCCAACAGGACATTTGCATTTGTATAAGACATTGAGTCCGTATGCCTCATGGTTTATTTTTGCGGCATCTTTGACTAAATTTAGAGGAAAATTGTATTATTTTAGAGACTCGTTGAAAGTAAACTGCTCCAAGTTAGTTCGACTGCTCTTTCTTCTTCTTGATAATGCTGTTGTTGTTGTTAGTTAGTTTAGTTGTGCACTTTGCTGTCCATATGACAAACCACTTGAGATCTCAGGTCTGGAGGGGGTGACGGGTGTTTTGTGTAAAACATTTTGCCTTTGAGCTGTGCGTAACAGTTTGTTCAATTTGTTCTTTGAATTGCTTTCTTAATAGGTTTTGCGGAATGGGTTTAAAAATTAAATAAATGTTTTGTTTTTGCATTTTTAAGTGGACACTTAAGAAATAAGAAGATTAAAACATAAAAATTTGTAAGTGCAAGCGTCTGTTGTTAGTTTAAGCACTAAAGGGGAAAAATGTTTTATATTAAATATGTATATTAAAATGTAAAATCCATTTACAAACATTTGTACATTAATAATTTTAATGTTAGTATTTAATATGGCCTTTTTCATCTTTTAATGCTTACAAATCTATTTTTGTTTTATATTCAAGTAGAGATCTCTTATTTATTTTTTTAGAAAGATTATAATAAAAGTTTCTTTCAAAGTTGTTGAAATTAGTAAAGATATTTTTCTAACGGTTTCTTGGAATTTAATTTAGAAATTGCATCCACTTCATATTGTCCACTAGCGCAATCCTATATGTGTATTTTATGATTTAATAGACTTAATTTCATGTAGTTTTCTTTTTATTTTATGCATATTTTTACTTTTTTTATCTTTCTTCGGTAACCTTTTCTTATTATTTTTCCTTGCTTTATATCGATTACAATTTATATTCACAATCTGGCCTTTTCCAAAAACTGGTCACCCAAGTCAAGTTCTTTCAGCATAGATCTCTGTTCTTTAATTGTCAAATTTAAAATTCATTTGTGTTTTAAATACATTATTTTTAATATATATATACATCACTCACATCATAGGGCCTGTCCAAACAATCCTTTTGCCTGAGTCTCAATTTGTCAAGTTCATAAATTTACAAAATTGCTGCAAACACAAATTCCAAATATTTCTGTCCCGGTGACTCCCTTGAAATTCATGGATAAAGATCTAGACTTTCTGATCGGCGCTTTGTCGCACTCCAATTCGCCGCTGTGGGCAACATACAGCAGCGATCAGCTAATGGAGATGCGCGAATCCTTTATCATGCTGCAGGAGCTGCTGCGCCACAATCCTTTCAATGTGGAGCGCGTGCCATCGCAGCCAGTGCGCTTCAAGGCCGGCGGTAATACGGACTTCAAGCCAATGGCCACAGACCCGCCTTTCTTTCAGATCCACACCAGTGCCAAGCCATCCTTGTCTTCCCTGACATCCTTGCGTAGCCTCAACGATATTCCGTCGCTAGTTAGCACCAGTAATTTGGACAGCAGCAGCCGCGAAACGGTCAACGATGGGGGGCAAGAGGCAACCGGACAGGCCGATGATGAGACCAGCACCACGGATAACTTCCTGGCGCTGGTGCCGTATCACAAACAGGAGCCCAGCAAAGAGCTGGTGCTCTATGAGCCGCTGGACGAGCAGAGCGATGACGACGACGACGAATATGAGACTAGTACGCTATGCGCCAGCGACATCTCTATCTCCTGCTCCGGTGCCAGAACGCTGGGCAGCTCATCGGTCGGCGAGATCTCCATCAGCATTCCCGTGCAAATGGAATACGTTTGGCATAACACGGACTACAAGGCGGAAAGCACTGACAGCGACATGACCATCATTGCGGATGGCTATAATTACATTTTGAGCACTAACAAGAAAACTGTAGGCTAAAAAAAAGATCACGACTGTCATTAAATTAAATTGCATCGCTAAATATCCCATACATTATCTATGCATATCTACACTCTTTCTCTCGCTCGAAATGGCTCGTCCTGGTCTCGACAGATATGCGACTTGTAAAAGTGATTAAAAACAGAAAATTTAATTGAATATGCGCACGTTTGCGTAGGCATTTGAGCATTCGAATGCTCCCCTGCCCTCTGAGTATGCTCACAAGCACTCGTTCACGCATTCGGCTGCGTGGAAATGTGTGTGTTGCCTGCGGTCATTTGTTCATTTCTCCGTGCGCCTGTCTGCGCCAGACGGAAAACACTCCCACTATCCTACTATTATTTGCGAGCAAATACACATATTTCTGACTTCAATGTTTCGACGTGTAATTTTAATATTTTGTATACCCTGTGCTTGGAAAATGCATAATAAAGGGCATCATCAAGTTGTTCATATATATGCAAATACTTGATACAATCAATATTCTGATATAGTCTCTTATTTAGTTTAGCATGATGGAAATTTATTTTCATAAATGTTGTAGATCCAAAGTTGTTGTTTAATACCTTTATTGGCCCTTGTAGCCCAATACTTTAAATGCCTGGCATTTTTCCTGTTTTTCCAACTTTTGATTTTTCTAAATCATTGCTGTAGTGTAAAAGGGGATTTTAATGTATTTGTAATTTAAATATAGTCAACTTCTCGCCCGTCTTCTTTAGATAAATAAATGGTTATGATAATTTGCACAAATTTGCATATGTATAAATAATATTTTGAATTTTGTTTATATTCCATACCTTATGCCTACAGACAAACGCCTAGTCGAGCATTTTCTGCTAGTATATTTTTGCTTGTTTTTAATTTGTGTTTTCAGGGTAATATTGTGTGCGTGCGTGCTGAAATTTCCTTTTACCATCCATTCAAATTGGGAGAGAGAGAGAGAGATCGAGAGAGACAAACAGAGGGACGTACAGCGAGTAAAATAGACAAGCAACTACCGAAATTTCTAATTTAATTTCGTATGAAATTTGCTTTGCCATTGCCAGTGCGGGGGGTTGATTGCTCTTTGTGCGGCGCCAAGAGGTGGGTGCGGTGGTGGTGCTGCTGCTGCACAGGTGGTTTGGCAGCGACCCTCCAAGCAATTTGCTTTCGCTTTTTGCTGCTTTTGATTTTCCAAATGTTTGGGGCCCAGGTTAAATGCCATTCGATGTGTGGCTTCAGTCTCAACTGCTGCTGCTGCTTTGTCAAGTTCATTTGAATGGGCGAAGGGCAATTGCGGACCTATGACCATTTATTCTTATATGGCATTTTGGCAATGTCTGCTATAAAATTTGAATTGTATGCAATTAGTTTAATGGCCGCTTTTTGCGCCCATCTGCAATTACTTGAGTTGAATTGCAATCGATTTGTTATTTACGGAACGCTGCATTTATTTTTGATCCCATAATTGTTTACAGAATGTTTATGAATTGTTTACAGTTTAGTTTAGAGTTTAGAGGTATTTTATTTACTTTAGATTAAGTTGTATAAATATTTATCTTTTAAATACAATTACCTGCCAAAAGATTAGTTACAATTTCGTTTGAGTTTTAGTGGCAAGTACTTGTTTGCTAATCCTTAGATTTGTTTGTAATTTAATAAAAATCAATAATATCTTCAGGCATTAGTTAATTAGTTAATTGTCGTTTAAGTACAGTCACGAAATTCAAACATGAATCGCAATAAGTTGAGATTTGCTGCAATCTTTGAATAGTCAGAAGCTTTCTATACTAATCTGCAAATTGGGGTGTATATGAAATGGTATAAGAAAGAAGAAAAGGTCAGAGTAGCTGGTACTTATATTAAATTAAAGTTTTTATAATGTGTAATGTGTAATATATATAGAAATAATGTATAATGTGCTTAACACATTTCTATATATATATATTTATATATATATATATATATAAAACTGTTGCGAATAGTTAACAAACGCAAATTCTTATCACATTTCATAGTAATCAATCAACACATAATTTTGAAGCCCCTCCACCTCACCCCACCATTCAATTAAGGGTCATCAAAACTGTAAACTTAACTCATTAATTACTGCAATTAGGTAATATACAAGTTTTTCTTTGCACTCAAACGGTTTTTATCTGAAAATCGTTGGCTGGTCTCTTATTGTGTTGCTAAATGTGACGCACGCGACCAGCTACAAATAATGAGAATCAGCGAGAAAGGGAAGGGAAACTAGAGAAAAAACTACCCACTCCAAAAAGCCTTCAAATCGAGTTGAGGTACGAGCTGCCCGGTCTAACCGAGGCGCTGATTAATGGTTTCTTCTGGCGGGCACGTCATAAACGGGCAGGTTCCTAGCAGTTCCTTACCTACCATCCCGGCCATCCCCACCACCCTTCGACCGCCCAACCCTTAGGCCGGTGCTTTATTATCAGCGCTTGACTGGGCAAAGCGTTGCGGGCCCGTCAGGGATGGGGGGTTGGGCTTGTCGTCCAGTCAAGTATAATTAACAACTTTGTTGTGCAGGTTTTTCCATCCCATACTCTCCCCATTTTTCGCTGTTACTTCTCTTCTCTTTTAAGAAATTGCAAAAAGTTGTTGCTCGTTTTATGTAAATGATGTGTAAACACCACGTGCAGCGCCCTGTTCGGGCGGGCACTGTTCATAATCCGCGCCTGGAATGCATCACTGTGGCAGCTGGGGGTACGAAGTAAAAAATGTATTTACTGCATATTTCGTGGCGCATGTCCATTAGGTGGAGAGTACAACGACACGTGTCGCTGCGATTTATTAGCATAATTTCTCTTCTTCAAGTTTTTGTTTAGTTGTTGTTGTTTTTTATGCACGGGAAACATTAAAGTTAAATTGATGTTGATGTGGGTTTCGGTTTTGTGGGGTCTCTGCGTTAGTTTCCAAGTAAAACTTGTGACATAAATCCGGGCAAAAGTTTTGATGCGCTGCAGGTTTCACTTTTCAATTTCCCTGACAACCTCGAGGCCGCATCATCAGCATCAGCATCAGCATCAGTCGCATCCCCAAAACTTCTCACTTAATTGTTGTACATTTGTCAACTTGAGATACTCACACACACACGCTCACTCGAAGCATTCCCAAAAACGTTGTCAACACTCTGCGACAGTCTCCCAAGCCACCAGCACTTTAAATTCTGGAACACACGCAAACACAACGAGCTATAAAAAGCATTGGTGAGGCAGAAAAACAGACGGAGCTGCGGTAGCTGCAGGTATCTGAGTATCTGAGTATCTGAGTTGGTTACTCGCGTCTGGTCTTGTGCTATTTATGTCTCAGTTAGTAGCACATTTGCTGCGACTAGTTCGTAAATTAATTGGATTTGCAATTACATGCCACAGAAAGAAGACGCAGACGACAGCTGCGTGTGAGAAGCGCATAGAGAGGCGCCACTAAGCTGCTGCCGTTGGAATCGCATAGCGAGGCAGGTTAACGGTTAAAAAATCGACAACGCGGCTAATCAATAGGTGAGAAATGCATTTAAAGACAGTTAAGCTAGAGTCTATTTAAAAACTCTAATAACATTTGTAAATAGTTGTTGTGCAAAGCTAAGAGACTTTAAAACGTAATAGTGTATGAAATTTAATATTATAAAATGTAGGATACGATAAGAATATTTTTGTGATTTCTTCTAATACAACAATATATTCTTATTCAAGAATGGAAAGTTAATTAAATGCGATATATTTACAGATATATGTAAGTGATAAATCCAAAGTAAAAGGAGGAAATTAAATGAATATCAACAAATATAATAATAAGACAGCAAGCAAAATTAGGCAATGGAGTAGAGCGTTGGACGTATTAAAAATGTGTATATAAACATTTATATGAAGATACATAGTAAAAACAAGGCTTATATGAAAATACATAGTAAAACCAAGGCTTTTGGTTTGGAAAGGTAACAGTAGACCATAACTAACCTTCACAATGCTTTACATTCGCAACATAATTTTCGTAGGCTTTACATCTTGGGGACTTTCCTCCCCAGAAAAGCTCTTGACATGTGTGTTTAATGTGCGTCGAGGTTGAAAACTGTTCAGTTTGAAAATTTAATAATATGCCCGAGCGAGTCGTAAACATCATTAGGCAAGACAATGCTATCCGACAGATACAAACAAACACAAACAAATATTTTTAATAAGCGGATAGACGGTAGCCCCTTCCCCCTTCCCTGTGGTGCACGCAGGGCACGTGCGTTGTTGTGGACATATTTGAAATTGCAATAAAACGTCTGACTGAACATTGAGTATACGATTAATTTATATATGCCCCTCACTCGCACTGCTCTCTGCTCACTCGCTTCCCATGCCGCGGAATCGGGCTGACTATGAACTGAAAAATCCTTTTGGCTTCTTTTTGTGCAATTCGAATTTCCGGTACGAACATGAAAGGCCGCTATGCCATGTGAGCAAAGGCCACAAAGCGCGTTGCACCCCTTTTGCCAGTCGCAGACGCACCCCTCAGCGCCAACACCCTCGCCCTCAACCCCGTGTTGCAGCAAGGTGTCCCTTCGAATTTTTAATTCCGTTTCCGTTTCGCGTCTATTGCATAGATTTTCGGTGGTTGCTGTTGCCATAGCGCACCCGGTGGGGGTTGGGGTGGGTTTTTCCGTCTAACGGTAGCCGTTGCTGATTTTCCCTGCAAAAGGTTTTGCGCACTTTTAGTTAATTTCCACTGCAATGCAAAGCTGAAGCAACTGCATTTAAAATTAAATCCTCAGCGAGCTATTTGTCATTTTTGACAGTTAAACTGTTTTTCGGCGTCGCTGAAATTGCGGCTTATGGTCGCAGTAATACGTCCTGCAATTCCCACTAACTTTTTTCACTTTTTTTTGTTTGCTGCGCAGTTGTTATTGCGCTTTCTGATACTCCCAGTGCGGCGTGACTGCTGTTCCAATGTTGCTGTTGTTGTCGTTGTTGTTGTTGCTGTTGTTGTTGTTGTTGCTGTTGTCATTGTGAGCTGCTGTTGTTTGTAATTAGAGTTATAAATATTGTTGTTGGTGTGGGAAAAGTTGAAAATTGTTGCGTGGGGAGAGTTGGTAAATTTGATATATAATTTACAAAGTTAAATGTAAGATCAGTTTTCAAATGAGTAAACCAAGATACATTTTATTTAAGTATGTTTCTGCTTTCACTTGACAAATTACAGTTGAGAATTTCAGTTCCTTGATATATAACTCCTTGGTATTTATAACATTTGCAGCAGGCTACAAATATAGCCTCTAGGTAAGGAGCAAAGATGGGAAAAATATTAGAAATATTGTTAAAGAGTTTAAGAATTGCCAAAACAAAATATATATTATAAATTTAGAAGAGATATAATATATATCTTTAAATTTTTAAACCAAATTTTGATAATTATATATATATTGTTTTTTAATCCCTTTTTCCACAAACGAGCTAAGCCTATCCCAACAAAAATAGAACACCCACAAATCGGGTCACATTAACAGATTTCTGCGAAACAATGGCAAAAAGTTGTTAAAACTCCCAACGGTCTGGGCAAAGAGATTAAAATCAAATCAGCGCATAAATTGCCAACTCTTTGGCGAATCCTGCGCTAAGGATATTAACGCCTTAAGCCCAGTTAATGGCCGAGCTGCGCATACGGCCATAAATCATCAAATATAATGGACCAACAGACAAAAAACAAACGAAATGAAATTGAAAACATGCGAGAGACGCAACAACAAATTTGCATGCAATGTCCATAAAAAAATTTTTAAATTTCCCCTCGTACTCTGGCTAAATCCGCTTAAAGTACATAACAATCAAAAATTATGGTTTTATGACGGCACAAAGGGTTTCGATTTGATTGAGAATTGGATTTTAGGTTTTAGGGCTGCTGCCCGACCCGTCCACATCCAAATTCGAAACTCAAGTTGCAACAGTTGGGCAACCAATAGACACAAATGGCGTCCATTTCACAAAGGCTGTCGGCGAGGGGCTGGTATCCATTTTGAGCCCGCAGACGACGAGTTGCCGCCTGGCATTGGCCATTAAAAAGTTTTGTCAAGTTAAATTACCAAAAATTGCAAATTGCTTGGATTATGCGCCGTTCAAGGACATGGACATTGTTGCCTGTTGTCCTGACCACTTTCACTTCCTGTTGCCCCGGATTTGTCTGCGTCAGAGGGTGTGTGTGTGTGTGTGTATGTGTGTGGGGTGTGCATTGTGTGGCTAAAGGATTTCATACACTCAATATAATTAAGGGCTTGAGCCTTGAGCCCGAGTTATGCGCCGCATAAAACTCTCTTTCGTCCTGCATCTTAGCCAGGCTTTTGTGTCCAGGCAACAACGTTTTGTGTATTTTGTGGTCTGAGGTCTGGTTTTTGCTTAGATACAGCCAATGTGTGTGTGTGTGTGTGTGTGTGTGTGTGAAGAATTTGTCGCACAGCATTTGAATTGTATGTTAAATTAAATTTTACCACAGAGACCAGCCAACCACTCGCCACTCTCTCTCACTCTCTCTATCTCGCTCGATCTCTCTGGCCAGTCATGCCTGCATACCCACCCATTTCGTTGCCTTGGGGGCTTTTTCCAAAGTCATTGGCTCCACCGTGCAGTGCCCGCTGCCTCTGGATGTGGCTCGTTGCTAGGCTGCTGTGGCATTAACTTGTCAGTTTGCTGAGCTTGACAGATTTTTCATTGGCAGAGCCAGCGGTCGGTCGGTCGGTGGTTTGGTTTCGGTGGTTTGCTCGGCCCGTTTTGTTTGCTGGGCTTGCCACTGGCCATAGATAGGCAGTTGGTATTAATAGTATATCATTTGATATAGTCTGAAATGCATACAAAGCAGCTGGAACAGGTGTCACTGTGGCTGCTTTTGCGGAAATTGGTTTTGAACTAAATTCCTTAATTTGTAAAGGACTCTTCATCATCTGCAGAATGCGAGATAATAGGCGAAGTTTTGTGTGTAAAAAAGAAACTTTGATCTGCAGCTTTTATATTTTTTTAGTACCACATCAAATGCAAAAAATGTTGATATATAAAGATTTTAATTTTAATTAAGAGAAGTAACATTTTATTCGATGTCCTACATATTATAAAATTTGTATAAAGAGAAATAATTTCAAAATATTTTATTCCAAAGAAGTAATTACCGAGAATACCTGTAGGAAATATATATAAATATAATATAAATATAAAAATAAATTTAATTTAAATAAAAAGATGTGATATTTTATTCTATGTTCTACATATTATAAAATGTTAATTATTAAAAATAATTATAAAATATTTTATTCCATATAATTACCAAGAACACCTGTAGGAAATCAGAATTTTCAGTAGTTTCTTTTTAAATTCCACTCTATGTATGGAAAGATGCTCGAAGATGATTAGTTTTTCATACCAAAGGTTTCAATAGAATCTTTAAGTTTCACAAAAAATATAAATCAATACCATTGTGTTTTTTAAATTCATTTTTACAAGCAGATGAAAATCGCTGATTTAAGATAAATTTTAAAATTAAATTTTGTTGCATCAAAATATGCTCTACATATATTTGTTATTTCTATTTTAAATATACACTTTATGTATATATATTCAAAACAATTTCTTCTATTGGCTTTTATATTTTCTATTTAATGTTTAAAATTGCATATACGTCCAAAGACTAATCAATAAATTGTTTCTTTTCCTTGCAGGTAATTATAATTCATGTATTTCGCTCGCGTAAGTCAAAATATTGTATACATGATATTAAATATATCCAACTGAGTGACGCCCACTAAATAATCCCAGCGAACATCCATTGCAATCAACCGGCTGTCGGGCAAGTTTCCAAGTTTGTGGCTATTGTCTGTACTGTATAGAACTGCGCCCATAAATCAATAAACAATGCAGGCGATGCTACTCATACGCATACTTGTACACTCGTATTCATAGTCATACTACTCGTTCCCTTAAGTGGCTGCTCTTTCATTATATTCGCATAAGTACGACCAAGATATATCACTCGGCTATTTGGCTGATTGTCATTGCTTAAACGGCGTCTGGGCATTTTATTTAACTGCCTGTACGGTCTGGTCTGCTCTGGTCTGGTCTGTTCGGGTTCTTGAGTTCCCGTATAGTTCGTGCTAGTTGCGATATGTGCGGAATTGATGTCGAGTGCCCAAAGGAAGGCGCAACGTTTTAATTTAATAGGCGCACATGAGGCTCCTCCGACACATAAAAACCAATTTCGCGTAAGTGATAAAAATGCAATGAGCATTCGTTCGTGAAGGCAATCATGATGATGACAATAATGATGATGCTGATGACAATCATCAGCTGCTGACGCAGACGCCTAAGAATTAAATTTACGATGGCACCAAAGTAGTTTTGACACATATATCTAGAGCACATAGAAGACAGGCACATAAAACTCCAGCCACAGGCCAACAACAAATGGGTGGGCCAGCAGGCAACATGCCTGGCTATACCCTGTACGTATAGAATGTATTGGAAGAAGTATGGTAAAGTTGTGCAAATAGAGGTTATAGTCCGAGGTATAATGTATAATGGATATTTTTTTTTTTAAATATTACAACTAACTTTTAAATTAAAATCAATTTTGTTTTAAATCTGCTTGTGTCTACAGGGTATTATCTATTCGAGCACTCGGCGCTTGTCTTATTCTCCAGTTAATTGTTTAATTTGTATGCGAGCGACAACAAAAAACCTAACATAACATTGCATAATGTCATGAGCTGCTGGCAGGGAATGTCGAATGTTGCTGGGAGTACGAATATCCCATCAGCCCACTCCACACACACACACACACACACACACACAGGCACACACTCACAAATGCACGTTTCAATCATCATCAATTTCACATCAAAGTGTCGCCCCCAGCCGGAACTGCAGACGGCACCAACTGCAACAGCCCCGCGCCGTTGCTTGTCCCGTTTGTGGCAATGACGAGATCATATCGATGACAGGCGGTGCCGAGAGTCTTCGACATGACATTTTTCCTAGTCGCCTTTGTTGTCGTTTGTGTGTGAGTGTGTGTGTGCTTTCTTATCGTGAGAGTGTTGCCTGTCTGGCATGCACTTTTCAAGTTCAATTTCAAGCTGCCGTTCGCCAGTTGCCAGTTGCCAGTTGCCAATCGCCCGCTGCAAATCAATCAGTCAGTCAGTCAGTTAGTCCGCCAGTTCGTCTGTCATCCAGTCTGACGATGGGCAATACAAGATATTCGCATTGTTGAATGACCGTCTTGCCGTTGGGTGCACTCGAAGCCACAGGCCCAGACGTTGTATTTCCTGTGCGAAATAGCCGACTGCCAGTTTTATGGCTCTTCAATTCATTTCTTGATAGTCAAATTCATGCCCAGGAAATCACGCCTGGCAAATATACAATGCTTTCCCATCAACTAGTTGTAGCCCCAACACTTATTGATCTTTACTATATCCATAATCGTAAATGTTTCTGTCTGGGCATATTTTTTTTTTGCATATTATTTATTTTATATGACAACGGCAACACAAAGGTTAATTGTTTGTATTTTTTTGTTTTTTTTTTTAATACTGAGGTCTAACCAGTTAAGAACAGGTTTCTAGCCGTGTTGCAGCCCTTAACTTTACTGTTACATTCACTTTTTATTATATCGAATCTTCTGACTGCTCTACAGCCAAAATGTAAAAAGGCAAAGTGCATACGATTTTTTTTTTTTAAATGAAAATACAAAATTTACTGTAGAAAAAAATAAAAATTTTAATTTTATGGGCCGTCAATGTTGAATTAATTTATGCCTTGAGATCAACAGCAAAATCAAAATTTGTGTTTTTTTCTACAATAAATTTTGTATTTAAATTTAAAAAAAAAATGTTATGCATTTTGTTATTAATTATGACTTAGGAGTTATTGAGTTTGTTTAAACAAATCAATATTTTTGCTAAATTCTTTAAAAATTTGAGGAGTGTATCTGGACACAAAAATATTTATTGCGCATCAAACAAGATTTTCATTTTCATTCATTTCTTTTGCATTTTTAAGTACAAAGTTTATGATTGTATCCGCTGAATTAAAAAAAGTGTCGTATGTATTAAAAATATAATGTTTGTAAATCAACGTTATTGTGTTGAATACCTGTAGAAAAATCGTCTTACGCCAAAATATACACTCCTTTTAAAACAGATTTCAAAATTGATCAAATATTCTAACATCTATGCAAAGTTTAAAATAAATGTTGTGAAATCATATAGAAATCAATCAATGTAGCATTAAGTTTCAATTGAAGCAAATCCTTTCTCGACTTTTATCTACCCCTGGTATTACTCAATTCCAATTCCATGTCTATTTTCGAAATCTATGCCTCAGGCGTCACAACTGTCAACAATTTACATCAGACACGCCCGAAACAACTGTAATTACCCAGTTGACAAAACCCGATGCGTGTCCCCGCCCCCGCCCCCGCCCCCTATTCGAATTCCAAACACTCTGTGAGGACTTAATTCTAGGCGAGAACCGTTAACCGTTATCAGAGCTGTAATCGATGCAGGTTCCGATTTTTACATAAAATTGACACATTTGTCGAGCCGTCGAATTGTCGATTTGTCGCAATAAATTCCGGTGGGGTGGGGCAAAAAGTGTTGGGCCTTGAATACGCCTTTGGGCGGCTTTCACAATTCGCGCTGTGACATTTCAATTGCCGACGGCGTTGGGCGTTTGGACGTTGAGCGTTGGGTTTGATGGGCACAGCCTGTCGCTCTGTCGCCTGACATAATTGAAATTGACATATTTCATTGTCGGCAAAAGGCAACGAAAATTGCCAAAGTAAATTTTCAATTTTCATCAAATTTAAGTGAGAGTCGCAGCGGGCTGGGCGACAGAGCAGTGGACAAAAGCTTTGCATTGATTTGCTTTGATTTTCATTCATCGCCCGCTGTCATCGTTCGCCTTTATTTACCGTTTTGCTTTGTTGTGCAAAGCGCTCCAAGGGGTGAACGGGCCGGGCCAAGTGCGGGGAACAGCGGCAGCTTAGGCTTGTAGCTTTGTCTGTCCGTCCCGTCTGCTGCGCTAAGCGCCTTTCACTAGCACCCAGCCTCGATTGCCCCCCTCGATTGCTACAAACTTTTCTATTTTTTGCATCATATCGACGCGTTGAGCCTTGTCGTGGATTTTTGGCAGCTTTAACAGGATTAGATGGCTGCGACGCCAGCAGCCCTGATGATGAAGATGCGGTTGATCATGATTACGATTAAGCTTAAGTTTACTTTACAATTGTCTCAATTGCGAGTGTGTATATATATAAAACTTAACGACAACAAAGGAAATCACTTTGATGGCGAAATAATTTGTAAGGTGAAAACAAAATGGGTCAAACTGGGTATAAGAATGTGACAGGTTAAATAAAAACAAAAAAATGTGTTTTTTAGCAAATAGGTTGTGTAATAACCCAAAGAAATTGGATTACAATGAATGAGATGAATATAATAATAGCTTTCAAAATCATTAATATTCAAAAAAAAAAAGTGTCAGTAGATAGATTAGCTGGTTTTAGCTTGGATAGATATTAATCCGGTTTGTTTAATAATTATTGCAAAATTCGACTAGGCTATATACTTGTATATATATATAAATACACTAGCCAGGGATTCGATCCCGGATCCTTGTTGTTCTGTTTTCAAAAAGACTGGTCATTGTCTATTAATAATGTTCTCTGCTAATTACTCAACCGAACGACTTTTTTGGTTAATTCAAACGTATTAAAGTGCATTTTTTGTTTAAAGTATCGTACTTAAATTAAAGCAAACGTAAAGTGGTTTTAATTCGTATTGAATAGCACTTGCGCACTCGAGTTTTTTTAATATATTTTTTTTATTAAATTTTTGTTGCATTCTTTAATTCAATTTTTGTTTTTATTTTAAATTGAATAGGAACTTCCCAATCCTAATTTATGCAACTTTGGACTTAAAGCGGAACAACAAAAGCTGTATTGATAAAGTGGAGCTTTGTGCACTTCACTGCCTCCGCTTTGTTCTCTCCCTTCCTCTATATGCCATTCGCCCATAAATTATAATGGCGAAACAATGAAATATATGCAGGACCGTCGACCAGGTATTTGGGTCAGTTTTGGAGCGTTTCACTGTTGTTTTATGTCCCATGCAAAACAGAAGTGGTACAAATTTAAGTTGCAAATAAAAAAAAACACAAAAAAACATTGTTGCATACCATTGGGCGTGCTACATTGTTGTTCTCTATGTTGTTGCAACTGTACCTTCATTAAAATTAAAATAAAAGTGGTTTGCACTTGGTAGTAGCGCATCCTGTTAATATTAATGAGACTACAACAACAGCAGCAGCGGCCTTTGTAACGAGTTGTAAGACTTGGCACAAAAAATGCGCATAACTAATTGATTTTTTTTTTTGCGGGCTAATTTGCCTGACCAAGTTTTGCATTGTCTGTTAGCCTTTGCCTGGTCTAGCGTTGTTCCGTTGTTTGTTTGGTAAAACCTTAACTTGCCCTGGTTTACTTTCGATTTCACTTTGTGGTGATTAAATGAAATTTGTAAAAAATGCATATATGCATGTTTTCGTTTTCGTTTTCGTTTTTTTTTTTTTCTTTTTTACCTTTTCTGCAACCTGTACAATTTTAAAAACTACTGACTAATTGGAAATATATAGCTTACAGCTTAATATAAGTTCTCCAATTTTATATCAGATCTTAAATAAAGTTCTTACACATAATTTGTTTTTAATTGTTTTAATCCAATATTACACGTGGATTGTGATCTAAATATTAAAATTAAATCAAATAAAAAGAAATTTGATAAAGAAAATTGATGTTTAGAAAAATGTTTGATAAAGAAAATGGATATTCTATTTTCCAATCTAATGTTTGAAAGATTGTTGTGAATATATTTTCTATAGTCTTATGCAATTATGACAAATATCTTGAATATATTAAAATATCTTGGGAAATACAATAAAATATCTGTCCATAGATACTCATTTTCAATAAAGTAATTTATTTCTTGTGCATTGAGGCTGTATATCAATTAATATATGTTGTTAAAATCTATTCCTTTTCTGTTGTAGAATATCGTTAAATTCCAGCATACAGCTGCTGCCAAATTTTTGAAAAAGCATTTCCAACCATGCTAAAGATGTAATTAACATGCCAAATATCAAAGCCTGGCCCCTGCCCAATTAGAGGCTATCAACTTTGAATGGCGTGCATCATAAATACATACACACATCTGCAAAAAATTTAAGCACGCGGCGTGCGAGTGGCATTTGGTGTATCCCAACTCATAACCCAAAGGCCTATCAAGCTGCTAACTCGAAATCTTCAAAGCCACAAAACTTTTGCCACTTTGCCCTTCGGCATTTGGGTCAACTTCCTTCACTCTACTCGTGCCTGCAACAAATCAAAGCCGGCAAATAAAATTCGAAAAGTATTTGCCTCTAACAAGTTTTGGGGCCGCAGCAAAACAAAAGTTTTGTGTGGGGCGCATTCCGTTCGCGCGCCCTTAGATATGCTATAAAATGTTAAACAAAACAAGATTTTCAGCGTTTCAATGTATTCTTATCGGGCGCTCATTTATTATGCAAAGTTTGCCAAAGTTTGCGTTGTGAAAATTTCTCAATTGCCGCATGCAAAGCTCGGCCCGGAAGTGGGCACGGAGGGGAGGAGGGGTGGGTTTTATGCCGCTAATCAAATGCGACATTTATCAAATTGGCACGCAACATGGCGGCCAAACAAGCAAACTGCATTCGCTGTGGGCGTGGCTCTGAGCCAAACACGCTTGTTGCATGCGTGCCAAATTAGCGCTAAAATGATGTTGCTGCTGTTATTGTTGTTGTTCTTCGACTGCAAATAGTATATAGAAATTTGGTGAACATATATTTTTGGCAGCTTTAGCTGTGCCACATGCTGCTAGCGCCGAATTCCTCATGCAACATTGGCGCAAGCCAATTTTGACGGTTGTGGCAAATGGATTTGCGTCTAGACTGCGGGCTGTCTCTCTGTGGGCTTAGCCCAGTGGTTGAGCATGTGGCCAAGTCGACAAAGTCTTTGGGCTTTGTCAGTGCCTTAGACGGAGATTTGGCCACAGCCTGCCCGGCTTTGGCTTGCACGGCATTGTGCGTCGAACACGGTCTGCATTTGTAATCAGCTGCACGATGCGGTCTGGGACTGCGCTTTTTTTTTTTTTTGATTCAACTTCGCCTTAAGACAATCGGCTAGAAACTACAAGGTTGAAGCCAAAAATCTTCTACAAAAAAAAAAATAATAACTATAATAATAATCGATAATTTCATGTTAGTATCAGCAAATAATCTGAAAATAATAATATACATATTTAGGTATAGATATAGTTTATATATTTTCAAATCTAAATTTGATAAATAATAATTTATAAATAAAATTAATGTTTGTAATGTACATGTACGTGTTTTAGTAATATTATAAATATTTGTATGCCTATTCTTCAAACTAGGGATGAACGAGTAAATAATAAGATAAAAGGCTTAGACTGCCCATATTTAACCAAGCAGAAATATGAATCAATATCGTCATTTTATTTTGATTTATCAGCAAAAAAAAAAAAGATTTTAAATCGCACTACGATTCCTTTTTTTTTTTTTTTATCAAAGAAGCAAAATAATGCCGCATATATCTTTCAATAGTTTTTCTACGAAACTACACATTTGCACTGTTTTTTTTTTTGTATCCCAGTTAGACTACACGCCG